>JAUMHO010000007.1:2798316-2823719 GCA_032360965.1 Ulva armoricana
ATGCATGAGAACAGTGCACGCGTGGCTCTACCTCTGTCTAATGACAGATATCGAAAGGCATGTGTGTGCCCAGCCAACCGACAAAGTTTTAGCAGGGCAGAACCGCTGCTGGATATAGATTCAGTATCAAAATCGCTGCTGGATATGTATTCAGTATCAGCTCATTGTGGATGCAGGCGTGCTTTAATGTGTATTATAGATTCTCATCCTCGTTGTGTACCTCAATGTCGATGAATCCTTCGCGTGCGCACCTTGCTGATGGACAACATGAAACATTGCAAGCAGGCTGCTCTTCGAAAAATAGTTTGCACCTGGAGACAATAGACTGGACGTGCGCGCTGCTGCCCCCGTTTTCGCCTCAATGATATCCTGCTCCATCAATGCTAACTTGTGCGGGCTGGTCATACTGCATTTTAATGTATAAAACTTTCACCTGATGCTGGCGATATGCTTGATACATGTGCTGAGACTCTTATAATCAT
This sequence comes from Ulva armoricana, assembly GCA_032360965.1. NCBI lineage: Eukaryota > Viridiplantae > Chlorophyta > Ulvophyceae > Ulvales > Ulvaceae > Ulva > Ulva armoricana. The sequence continues at coordinate 2,798,799 of JAUMHO010000007.1, forward strand.
GCTCGACTCGTCGACGTCACTTGTGGAGACTATGCCCGCGGGGCGGGAGATTTTCATCCCGCTACGCACATGAATCACATTGAAGATAAGGGAAGATCATTGCTGCAGGGCACTGTCTATTCTCGCTGTTTTTGAAGAGCAGAGCTTCAAGGACCCATTCCACTTGATCCAGAGGTACGTCGTGGCCAGCATTGGTATGCGTAGCTTTAGTTTCGACTGCGCAGCCCGATCGTTGATGATGCATCTAAGCTGCATTGAGTACCTGGTGTGGAGAATTATGAGGCTTGTTTGTGGATTCCATCCGCTGCTTTGTTCTTGTGCTTTGTTCTTGTTCCGCGGAAGTCCGGCGTGTGCTTTGTTCTCTGATTGTCATCTTCGTCTAAACGTGAACATCACGTTAACACGTTGGTCGTGATGAAGGCATGTGGCTATAAGTGACAGTTCTGAACTCTCGTGCAGTGTTGATAACCGGACATGGGGCGTTGTGGTCACGCATGTCTTTCTCAGGATTGTGGATCTACATTTTGAGGACGTCATTCACCACGGGCCCGGGTGTACAACAAGTATATGTATAACATACTTACATGCAGCAGCCGCTGCCTTGGACAGGCAGCAGCTCCAGCTACACGACGATGCTGTGGAGTGGTGGAAAGCGCTGTCAACACTACCGGTTGCTCAGGAAGAGCTCGAGTGCGGGCTGCACATATCTTGCTGCCACGGACAGGGCTAAGTGCCCAATTCAGCGTGCATCTCGTACATGAAATGTACACAAAAACTGTGCCAGGCATGTGGACATCGCATTACTGCTCGCAGGGTTCACTTGGGATGTAGTCCATTGGGGGAGAAGTCTTTGAATTTGGAATCTAATCAGCACCTTATCAAAAGCATGATGTCAGTTCTGGTGAGGGTGAGGATTGCCACCGGCATGCCAGGCCTCGAGATTGGGCACCTCTTTCACACAAGTGGACGGAAGCTGATGAAGGAGCGCTACAGCATTGTTGTAGACAATGCATTGGATTCAGCCACTGACTGCAACACAACTCGCGGGCAGTCAACTCAGGTTGGACATCCTGCTATGAAACAGTGGAATAAGAACAGTGGGCATAGGAACTACTGACGAGTGACAGATGCAGGCTGTTCCTGGTACTGAGGCGATGCCTGCTGCCAAGCCGGCCCTCGCCCCACTGGGTCTCGCAAGCGCTGGAACCAAGCAAATCCTCCTCAACATGTCAGAGCCGTATATGCAGCTTGCGAGGTTCCTTATTTCTCGGGCTACCGGACCTTCCCTTGGCGAGGACCACCCCAGCATCGCACTGCTGGCATCTCGAGCAGAGTTCCTACTCGCCAAGGGCAAGAAGGAGACAAGCTCGATCATGCAGATCGTATGGCCGCCGTACAGCGGGGAATCACATGGCCAAGTAAACATCGTTGAAACATGTTCAAAAGACAAAATTTCACTATTTGCAAGCATTTCTGTGCTTTCAGACAATGGAACATTTGACATGCGTGAGGCAGACCAGTATTTCAAGGCCTGCACATGGGTGCGCTGCTATCATTGGTTCACTGCCGTGCTTGTCACTCCCATCCCGCGCCAACCAGCTGCATTGCCTCCTTGGGCCCTCCCCAGCAGAGTGGGTGTGCCTGAGCCGATGGTCAAGTGTACCCAAGGAATAAGGATCTCTGTATCGAGTATCTAGACTGCCTGGCGCTGCTCCCGACCACTGCAGGCATCCAGCCTCGCTGGTGCCCACGACGACTCCCCCCCACCCATTTTTCAAACTGACCCCACTTTGTCGCCCCGATTTTTTCAAGATCTCTCTCACCATCACCTTTTCCTTCTCCGATGAGTGCCTGCATCAAATTGCAAGCCCACTCATGAGATGTGGCGCAGAACGACGCCGTGTTGTCGACGCTGCTGGTCTAGCGGCACATGCGTTGTCGACGCTGCTGGTCTAGCGGCACTCTCATGACAAGGATATGAATGCAGGCCCTTCAGGAGACCATCTCCCAGGATCACGACCGCCTGCATGGGAGGCTGCGGGCCGCTGCCGCGTTTCGTAAGCTCGTGTGCATGCTGCGGGTGTCAACCATCGCTGCATGTGTGTCAGATTCCATGAATGCTGTTCCGTCAACGGAAACGCTCGTGTTGCTGCTTGTTGAAGCTGCGGAGTTCCCGTCACTTGGTGGGTATGCCGGGCCGGATGCCAACCTGGCCGCGGCTCGCAGTATTCTGACACCCACGGCTGAAATGGCTTCGACCTCGGCAGGTCTGCAGAACAGCCAGGTCCCCCTGAGGACAGTGCTTGCAGCAGCATTGCAACTGCTCACACATTATCGCGACCTTTTGTCTGCACTGTGGGTGCTGGCGGCGAGGGGACTGCTGAAGGAGCCGATGCACACCGAGTTTGCCGTGCGCAGCGCTGTTTTTGCTTGCGACCTGCAGACGCTTCCAGACATCTTGGACAACCGGGCGTATCTGGAACGTGCCAGCCCTCTCAGCCTCGGTTTGCTGCTGCATGTACTAAAGGTTCTATGCTCTGACACGCCTGTAGGGCTTGGGGTGCGCTTCTCCCTCCGCAACGGAATCGTCTATGCTCGACCTGGATTGCTGCATGGTGGCCTCGTGTGCGGCCTACATCTCCGTCACTGCCCATGTCTCCTGGGTAGCCGCAGTATGCCACAGGACGAGTGCTATATTTCAACAGAGCAAACTGCCCTTGGTTGTCTTGTACTTTTTGTCTGCCACGCCCAGAAACTCAGCACGGCCACAAGGCACTGCTCCTGGTCCATGTGAGCTCACCATGCTGTCATGGGCTGTCCTGTGCAGCTGGCATCGAGTGATGGCCACACAACTGCTGACGATGACAGGCATCGCGTCGTCGCCGTAGGACGCACTCTTGTGGCGCGTGCCGTTTACCAGCACCAGGTCCATTGTGTGGCAGGCCACATGAGCCAAGGCTGTGACGAGTGGGCTCAGCTCATTTCCTCTCCAAGAGAACGGAAGCAAACAACCACAGGGGAAATAATCCCAGTCCGCAACACTTTCAAGCAGTCAGCCGTGGCGGCGTCATACATGCGGCTTGAGAGGGCAAAAGCGACATGGGGTATGCACATATGTAGCTGGCTGGAGATACGCTAGAGTTGCTGCTGTGGCGAGGCCTGCAACCTGCGTTGTGCAACTGGGCCCCCCGCATGGGGTGCACGCAACATACCACCCGCGCTGCCCATGCCACCGACTGTGCACTTGCATGCACGTGTCTAAACAGATATAGACCTACCGGCTCCCCTCACAAGATATCCCCTGTATTGCCTCACCTCTCTGCCACATCCCGGCTGTGCCTGTTCAAAAGAACCGCCAGATTTACCAGGATGTGACCGCAACCGCAGGCATTGTGAGGGACTTCATGTCTGAGCAGATCTCGAGGCATCACCTCATCTGCATGCCTGTGCTAGCTGCGAAGTGCAGCTTTCAGACTACGGGTCCGGTGTCCGACTGTCATGCGACATGGGTCAAAAGATCGTCCGAGTGCTCGAGGGGCGACAAGTGGAGGTATGGGCTGCAATGTGTCGGAGTCTTGTTTGGGGATGTCTGTGCAAGCAAGAACGAGGCTGGCATCATGGTGCGGAACAACAAAGCCTGATTGGGCTAATATTCATGTATCAAGCCGGATTGGCGCAAGGATGGCTGCTGACTATTTCCCATCAGTGCATGGTTGCATGCGTTAATCCTTAGACTGGCCAGGATTTGCATCGTTCTGTCGCAGTGTTGGATCAAAGCCTGTGCCAGCTGAAACCCATGCAGGTTGCTATACTGCCTGTGGCAAGGTACTGTTTGAAGATCGGCATTCTGCCTGACACTGACACCTCCGAAATGGACCTGCCGTCTATGCTAGATGCTTGGGCACAGGCGAGGACCTACACAGACAGCATCGATGAAATCGTGCCTGTTGAGATTGTTTTGGGCCTAGCCCTCACCGCAGCTGGCGACATCCAAGCTGCGATCAACCTTTTGCTCTGCTCAGCCGCGTGCCTGGAGGTCTCGATGCTGGACGCACGGACACTGCCTGTGGATTCCCAAGACCAGCGCAGCCCTGACGGCTTCATGCGAGGCACGTGCGGCCGCCCCGTGCTGCTGGTCCACGTCGCGCAGTGTGTTCTGGCGATCATCGGTGACCTGGTGGCGGCGGAGCTGGGGTGCATCAGCGTGGAAACCAGCACTCTGGTGTGGCTGGGAGAGGTCGCACGCACCGCGCTGAAGATGGTAGCCTCTGGGCTCGCGGCTTGGGATGCTCTGGGAGCGCCGCAAGAGGTGCCAGTCAGCAACGCGTGCCACCTGGCACCGAGCGGCCCGAAGGTGGGGGTCTTCGGAAGGGTGCAGCTGGTGGACCTGGCGCGACACTTCATGGAGTGCTGCTGTGGAGAACTAACCGGCACACCATCCTCCAAACTGCAGTACAAAGTGTTGAGTGCAGGGTTGTATGTCTATGAAGCCTTCATGTCCTGCGTGGCGACTGATGCATGCCGGGCACTGGTGTGTGTCGAGGTTGTGGAAGTGGTGCTGCGGCACGTGCCACCGGAATGTGTGTGGCAACACGAAAGCTGGTCCACAATCCTCAAGAAGTCCAACTCTGGCGTGGACCAGCGACGCACGGTGATGCTGATAGCATCTGAGAGAGCGCTCAAACTGTTTCAGGGACAGGGGGAGGCGCAGGCGACAGCTGCTCCTACCTGACATGTGCCGAGAGGGATTTTCACGTTTACAGTGCAGGTGCGGGGAGTCCCAGTGTTTGCCAACACCGACGGCAGCATGCAGTGGAAGAGAGGAGTGCGTGGCTCTTGCAGTGGCTTGGAATTCTACGAGTGTGTGGCTCTTGCAATGTGTGGCAGGACTGGCCACGGCAGTGCTTTGGTTGACAGGTTTCTTTGAGTGTAGCCACACAGCAGTTAGTAAGCATATATAATCAGCTGAGTGGGCCGCCTGCTGTGTTGGATGGATACCAGTCTGGATTCTCCACGAAAAGCGACCTGACTACGAGTGTGGGGTTTGGAGCTGCAGCAGCTAGGTTCAAGAGCATGCAGTGCAACGAGGCGAGCAGAGTAGGTCGTGTAGCGGTGGCCATGCATGTGACGGCCTCTTGTGGTGGCCTTGCACCGACTCCTAGCCTACTGCACCACCACAGTGTAAAAGCCCCGCACGCATGGGTGCTAGGCTGTGCAGTATCACGGTGATGGCAGGAAAATGTCGACCTGATGCACATCGCGTTGGTCAACTATAGTAGTAGCTACTGCCGCTGCAGACGTTTATTATGGCAAACGCCACTACTAGAAACTCAAGATTTCGCTCGGCGCCACCTCCCATCTGAACTGGTATAACTGCAGTATCAGCTGCAGTGGTCCTTCGTCGAGCCACGGACGGGCACGTGTTCTGTAGCACGGTGCAGACCGCTGTTGCGGCAAGGCCCTGTGATCTGTGGGCTGGATGCGCGGCTCGACATTTGTGCAGCTGTATTTGTTTACATTCCTAGCCTGTGCGGCCAATTTGTGTGCACAGACGTGTGATGCATGCGCAGTTGGTTACGATGTTGTGTCACGCCTGGTTTAACATCGCCATGTCGCTTGCCCCTGTGCAGCTCGGCGGCAGGTCATATGCTTCCGGGAATGCATGCAAAAAACTGCTCCTGCATTATAATTTGGTCAATCACTACTCTTGTCCACGCCACAGTGTGTAGGAGGGCGTGAATCCCTGATCCCTAACTATAAGCCGTGCGCACCCTGCGCTGCATGCACCGCCGGACGTCGGTCGGGGTCAGAGCCTGCAAAGACGGATATCATGCCTTCCGCCCTGATCCACAGCAGGAGCGCACAGTTCCCGCACTCCTAAGGGGCACGCCGAAGTCTCACATAGCCTACTGTTCCGCACCACTGGACGTGACCACTCGCTGCGGTGCAGGCCACCGTGCATCGCGAGTTGCTCACCGGTCAGGCAGCCGTGGTATCCCCCGGCGCCCGCTGGGTGTGGCCGGGTGACCTTGGCTGATGCACCTCTGAGTGAACAGTTCGTACGTGAACAGCTGCAATCACGTTTACGTTTTACATCGTACCCCCGGGGGCAGCACATGCGCAAGGGGTGGCGCTGTGAAGGTGGAGCAGGCCAGCGCAGGCGGCCACCACTGGGGTGACCTTCATCAGGGCACCCTTCATCTGGTGGCATTGTGGCCCAGGCTTGTGACTGGCTGAGGTGGCATTGAAAGAACGTGTATGTATGTACGAGTTGATACCAACGATTGCCAGGGCAACGGTCACACCCAGCCTGTTGCGGCGCATATGCGTGACCATCTGGTGCTCCTAGTTCTGAACAAGCTCCTCATATCTGTTTCACTTGCACCGCTTTGAATGTCGATGTCTAGACTCGTACACAAGAACCCGTGCCATGGCCATGACGGTTGACAAGTACGGGCCAATGTGAATAATTAGCTATTGTGAAGCTGTGACACTAGATAGGGCCCAGGGCATCTACAAAATTTTAATATATCTGTATGCCTTGCGGCAGCAATGGGTTGTGGAGCAACTGTGCGGCTTGCATGCCCTGACACGCTACGCCTTGACCCAACCAGCCAAGACAGGCGACACCCACAGCTGCAAAGTCCTCTTGCCGCCGCCTGGATCATGTGGCATCCATTGCAAGTTTGACCTGAGCAGGCTGTGCTTTACTGCCACTGTTGGTGCGTTTGCTAAGTGTGGTCACACTGTTGCACGGCCATGGCTTATATACATGAGCTCGGTGTCAAACCACAACGTTCAAGCGAGTAAATCCGACAGTATAGCAGCATACGCCGTTCTTGTGTCTTAAAGGGCAGTTGAGTGTTGCTTTTCAATTCACCTAGACTATAGCACGCAGTGTCAATCACAGGTACCGTTCCTGGTCCATTCAGAACACGAACGTGTTTGCATCATTCCAACTGGGGTGATGAACTCTGATATCATCACAGGCTCCTGCCAATACTACAGCCTGGTCCACAGCAAATTCTTCGATCCAATGATCACAGCCAATACCACCAGCACACTGTCACAGTGATGCTACTGAAAGCCAGGATGACCCAGGGTGAAGCTTTACCACCACATTCCAGCAACGAGCATCACCAACGCCACTTGCCCCGCAGCTGCCATCGCCACAACCGCCACCTCATGCCAACCACACATCTCGAGGTGATGATGCAAAGGGGCCATCCGCAGCAAACGGAGTCCTTGACCAAACCACCTCTGTGTCCATGAAAACCAACCAAGTTGCACTGCCGTTGATGCTGCCTCAACTGCCAGCAAAGTTGACAGCAACCCGACGATTCCATGAGCTCCGCCAAATGCAGCAACAGCAGCAATGGCTGCACCCAGGCCATGTGAGCCACAGTTTCCCATGAAAGCTGCAGCTGGATGCCGGTTGTGCGTGTAAAACCCGCAGACAGCGCCACTCAGCGATGCACAGAGGGCCTGTAGGTCCTGACAGCCAGATGCATGCAGCCCCATACCTGCACCCGACAAAACAAGGGCAGTGCATGTTGCGGCGAGGCCATCCAGGCCATCTGTGAGGTTCACCGCATTCACCTCCGACACATATGTGAAAGCGCAGAGGAGCTGGTAAATGACTGGAGAGATAGCGATAGAGAGCCATGGAAAGATGCTGACGTGAACAGCAGCCATAGCACCTGTTGAAGCAGTTGAAATCAGGTTCTGAGGCATGACCGTAGGAGTGACAGTGGCCAAGAGTAATCCAGACACAATTTGAATGATGAGCTGTTGTTGTGCTGAGAGGCCCCGGCGGTCCAGAGACGGAGGATTGACGGTGAGGTAGTCATCTACAATGCCAACTGCAGACGCAGTCAATATGAAAGCACATGCACACATCACTCGGGCTGTAGGGATGTGCGCACAAGTTACTGCGCAAGCCACCGGTAGGAAAATGCAACCAGCGGCAGTGGGCGTTCCAGTTTTTGATAAATGGCTGGATGGGCCAGTTGATCGAATGGGTTGCCCTAGTGCACTTAGGAATGGGAGCGCCAGCTTACAAGCGACAGCAGAGATGATGAAACTGTGACACCAAGGCGCAAACATAACCTGTAGTAGCAAATGACGTCAAGAAGGGCAAGTGGCCTTCATTCTGGCGTGTAGTGAACGTGTGTTCGTTGGGCTCGTGTGGCAAGCATGCAGGGCCTATGGAAAGAAGCTATCTGCAAGGGGTATCCAAGAACGTACTGGTCCTTGCAGCCATTCTAAAACGCTACATACCGATAGTACTGCCACAAAAGCTGCCTTCGAGGTGAATCCTGTGGTTTTGATCAATAATGCCTGCTCATGCAGCGAGACCAGGACGTCTGCCATAGCGGACACCTGGCCCCGGCAAATCTTTTGCCTCGATTCATATCTTGAAGGCTTCACAAATCGTCTACGTGCACTCGCGTGAGTCTTTGTTGCGTGGAAAGGAGTCATGTTGCTGTGCCAGCACTTTCCGAAGATCTGAGATGGCATCTTGACTGAAAATGCTCACCATGCGAAAGAATCTACAGAATATCAAGAAATATGCATTGCACATCTAGCGATGGCAACAATACGCGGACAAGTCCACGCTGCACCTCCACAAGAGACGCTGTGCAGCGCTTGTGTTTGCGAGGCTCCCAGCTGCGTTCGCTACATGCTGTAGTGTGAGAGGCATAGTGTTCCTGTGCCGTCATGTGCGGTTCCCTCGCTCTGAATTGTCAGGAGCACTGTCGCTGTGCGCTTTGATGCAGTGCCGTCTTCATAGCAAAATGCATGCGCTTTCTTCGTTGTCCTTCGGCTCCTCCGCGGCCCGCCGAACAGCAGTAGTCGTGCCCATCCTTCGCCCGTGTGCTATGCAGCTTCACACAAGCCCACGATCTTAGACACTTCGGCATGGTGGGGAAGCTGGCACCTGCTGGGCGCTTTGGTCAGGTTCTCGTGGACCGCTCGGCGTCAAAATGCTGACGAAGTTCGAAACAAAGTCAAATCGGGTGAAAGGCCTAGCCTTTCATCCTAAAAGGTGTGATCAAGCATATTGCTGTCAGTCGTGGAATGGGCCTACACACTCCATCGCATGACGACCATTCTGTTCGCAGGCCGTGGATATTGGCGTCCTTGCACAGCGGTGCTATCCAGGTAAGCTGTTGAAATAGCATCTTTTTGAAAATGGTACCCGATGTGGCATCAGGCGTCGATGCCTCTTGTTCTGATCGGGCACGTATAGGTCGCAACATGGAAGCACCGCATGTCTGCAGCTCCGGCAAATTTCTTGGTACAAGAGGTGTAGCGACTCATTTTCGTCGCTGCCGCGGTGCATGGCGAGCTGCCTTGCAGCTCTTGTTGTGTCTCTGGTGAATGCGATATGGCACATGTAGACCATTGTGCGGGTTACTCCTAAGCATCTTGCTGCATGCAGCTCTGGGACTACAGAATAGGTACACTGATTGATCGGTTTGTCGATCACGATGGGCCTGTTCGTGGTGTCGAGTTTCATTCAAGCCAGCCCATCTTCGTGTCAGGAGGAGATGATTATAAAGTCAAAATTTGGAGCTACAAGACCCGTAGATGCCAGTTTACGCTCACAGGTCACCTTGACTACGTCCGTACAGTCCGATTTCACCCCGAGAAGCCGTGGATTGTGTCTGCTTCGGATGATCAGACGGTTCGCATCTGGAATTGGCAGTCCAGATCGTGCATCTCAGTCCTGACCGGCCACAATCACTACGTCATGTGTGCTTCCTTCCATCCAAAAGAAGATCTGGTTGTGTCCGCATCTTTGGACCAAACAGTCAGGGTCTGGGACATCAGCAGCCTGTGCAAGCGTTCCGTGGCACCAGGTGGTGAAGAGGTATGCTGGCCGACTTGCAGTGCCTGTTATGGGAACTCGCCATATATGACGCCATACTGGCGTCCTCTTTGAGCTTTTCAAGCCGCATCTGTTCCTCTCAGCCACGCGGACGCTGCCTCGGATCACCACATGCATGCTGTAGTCACACCGTTGACCTCAACTGGTGGCCATTATCTCATGCAGCGGTTCAAAACTCATGTGCTCAATTGACCATTTTCTGCCTTGTCATCACCTGCTCTCCTCTAGCATGCCCTGTGGTATATGTACCACTGGATCTTATAGCTGGCAAAGACTGGGCCTGGTGGCAAGGCCACGGTCTGAAACAATGTGCAACATCACACATATACCTGCTCACGAGGTCGAATTGTCACGCAGAGCTCCATGAACTCGGACCTCTTTGGAAGCGGTGATGCTGTGGTCAAGTATGTGCTTGAAGGCCATGAGCGTGGCGTGAACTGGGCAAGCTTCCACCCAACTCTGCCACTCATCGTTTCGGGTGCAGATGACCGCCTGATCAAGCTCTGGCGTACAAATGGTGCGGTCCATGTCCAAGCCTGCTGTTGTCTGCGTTGTGCATTTGCCTGTGCCTGGTCCAAGAAACATGCATTGGGCCACACGGAAACCTTGGGGGTTTGCATGCGTTGTGAGTGATGCTGTGCAGCGCATCTTGCACGTCAGCACCACTCAGCGTGGAAATCTGCACCAGTGCTCTGTTCATCAACTGAAAGCAGTCATGAGGTTCAACACAGCATCGACGTTTCACCCACACTGTCTGGGTACAGAGACTGGCTGTCCCTACGATCCCATCTGACGCATGCACATCCATCCACGGTCATGTATGAGCATCAGGTCCATGCCACACATTCACAGCATGTGATCAACTCCCGAACATGTTCATGCCAACAACCACACATTGCGGATTCCCCCAGCATTACCAGCCGACCTCAGATATGATCAAAATCACAGCGAGCCGACCCGGGATGCAGAGTCGAAGGCGTGGGAGGTGGACTCCCTGCGGGGCCACATGAACAATGTCAGCTGCGTCATCTTCAGCGGCCGCCAGGATGTCATCGTCAGTAACTCGGAGGACCGCACCATCCGCATCTGGGACATGTCCCGCCGGGTCGCCCTGCAGACGTTCCGCCGCGAGCACGAGCGCTTCTGGATCCTCGCGGCCCACCCTGAGATCAACCTGCTTGCCGCCGGCCACGACTCCGGCATGCTCGTCTTCAAGCTCGAGCGCGAGCGCCCGCCGTACGCCGTGCACGGCACCAACCTCTTCTACGTCGGCCTCCGCAGCGGCGTGACGGCGCTCCGCTGCTACGACGTCACGTCTGGACAAACCAACATGCTGCAGGTGCGCGTGCTGCGAACATGCCGTCGCCGGGGTGTGGCAAGCCGCTCACACGCCACCTGCCACATGACATACACGTGGCAACCACTGTGCTCATGATTGAGCTATGTGCCATGGGTTCAGGTGATTCCGAAACCGGCTGGCGGTGCCACCAAGCCGCCGATCATGCGCAGCATGTCGTTCAATCCGGCAGAGAATGCGATCCTGATCAACACCGACGAGGAGGGCGGCACGTACAAGTTCTACCAGCTGCCCAGCGGCAACCCCGCAACGCTCACGTCGCGTGGCGAGGTGCCGGAGTCCTTCGCCGGCCAGGGCGCCACCGCCGTCTTCATCGCGCGCAACCGATTTGCTGTCTGGAACCGGTTCACCTCCACGATCCAGGTACGCCTCCGCTATTGCGTGTGGTGAACCCCCGCATCCTGTGCTCCTTGCGACATCGCACCCGCATGTGTGACAGTGTGGTGGAAGGCGTAGAGTATCAATACCTGTTCTGGCGCAGCCGGGAGTGGGTGTCCACTGACATACGTGTTATAACCGGCTGGGTTGCTTCACGCGCGTCCCTGCGCCGGCTGGCCACGATCTGCAGCACCCAGATTCAGAATCCAGTTGCGTCCTCTGCGCTCGTTTTCTGTGGGTGCATGACCAGGGCAGATGCGGCGTATGAGTGTGTGACATGGCCCTCGTGGATGACCTAGTGCTGTGCGTGCAGATCCACAATCTGCAGAACGAGATTACGAAGCGCTGCCCGCCACCGGACTCGAGCGTCAGCGGCCTGTTCTATGCCGGCACCGGCCTCCTACTCTGCCGGTGTGATGAGAAGGTCATCCTGTTTGACGTGCAGCAGCGCACCGCGGTGTCGGAGCTGCAGGCCGCCGGCGTGAAGTACGTCGTGTGGAACTCTGCGTCGACGCTTGTGGCACTGCTCTCGAAGCACAACGTCGTCGTCGCGGACGCCAAGCTCGGCAACGCGGCGACCGTGCACGAGACGATCCGTGTGAAGAGCGCCGCGTGGACGGACAACGGCGTCCTCATCTACACGACGCTCAACCATATCAAGTACTGCCTGCCCGGCGGCGACTCGGGCATCGTCAAGACGCTCGACCAGCCGGTGTACATCTTCGCGGTGGTCGGGGAGACCGTGCACGCGCTAGACCGCGACGGAAAGGCTCTGACGATCCCGGTGCGTCCTCTTAATGAGTGCCTTTGTTTCAGGGTGCACAATATCCGTGACAAGAAAGTTCCGGTGCGCGGCTCCCGGGCCGGCACTGGTGCCTGTGTGTGTCGGGCGTTGCATGGGAGTGAGTGCTGTGCTTGTGCTGGTGAGGAGTGTCAGCTCAGCGACTGGCACTGAGCGGGAGTCGAACGGTTCGCACTAGGCATCACTGCGGGTCTCTGGCCTTGAACATGAGGTGCTCCCGTTCATAGGGCATGCAAAGGCATGTCCTGAGCACTACACGCCCCGAGTGCAACAGGAGTACACCTGCCTACTCTGGCTGGCCAGCGTGCGCTGCAGCCTGGTCCACACGCCCGTCAACACTCTGTCTCTGGGATGCTGCCTGGCCATCAGCATTGGTCTCCTTCCAAAGTGCTCAACCTGATGCGCGCCTCCACCGGGAAATCTGGCCTGTTCTCTTTTAAGACTCTCACTGTTGCAGATTGACCCATCAGAGTTCACCTTCAAGCGAGCGCTCGCACTGCGCAAGTACGAGACGATGCGCATGCTCATCAAGAGCAAGAAGCTCTGCGGCCAGGCGATCATCGCGTACCTGCGCTCCAAGGGCCACCCCGAGGTGGCGCTTCTCTTCGTGGAGGACGACCGTGAGCGATTTGAGGTGGCGCTCGAGTGCGGCAACATCGAGGTCGCCCTCGCCGCAGCCCAGCGCCTCGGCGACTCGGACATCCTCGGCCGCCTCGGCACGGAGGCCTTCCGCCAGGTGTGCTGCTGTGCCAGCATCTGCATCTGCCCTGCGTTTCCACGGCAGCAGTGTCACGTGCACCTCTGCGCGCGTGCCCACCTGTAGTGCGGTCGCTGCTCTGTGAGATCCGTCAGTTTGGATCGTCAGGGACAGCTGATCTGCGTAAACCGTGCAATGTTTGCGCTCCTGGGGTCGTGCATGCGCTTGCAATCGCAGTCACAGTCGACAGCCCTAGCCTCCACCTTTTGGCTGGTCCATCGCATGGTAGCATGGGCGCGGCTTTCCAGGTACCACATGGCCATCCTCACATTCCCCCTACGCATGCAGACAGTATCCTGTTCATTCTCGCGCCAAGACACCCGGCGGTTCTGGGAGAACCATGCTGTAACGTCTGCACATCTGTGTTGTGGACGCGAGTGTTGACCGTGCCAGTCTGATCTGATTCGCCCAAACCTGATATCATGCGCCCTGCAACATGCGCCCAGTACAGAACCACACACACCATCATGCCAGGGCACCGTGTGCAGGGGAATCTGGAGATCGCGGAGAAGTGCTGCCAGCAGACCAAGGCGTACGAGCGGCTGTCGTTCCTGTACGCCGTCGCCGGCGACACAGAGAAGTTGTGGAAGATGTTGAAGCTCGCCGAGATGCGCGGCGACGTCATGTCGCGCTACTCCAACACCCTCTACCTCGGCTCCGCGACTGCTCGCAGCAAGGTGCTGGAGGACTCGGGCCACCTCTCCCTGGCACACGTCTGCGCCGCTGCCCACGGCCTGCAGGTGCCCCCCCCCCCCCCCCTGCGCTGCGCCGACTCCACTTGATCTCATTGCGCTGTGCCGTCTGCCCAGTTTGTGTAGTTTATAGTGCTGTGCAGCCAGTCTAGTCTCGAGCATTGTTGCATGGGCGATGCACAGAAGCATGCAATTGGTAGGAAGATGTACCCAGGTGCCCATGCCTATACAGCGTTGTCGTTGTCCTTTCTAGCCCCAGCCTGAAGAGTTTTCTGTAGGCATTCTGTGCATGCATATTGCATGGTTTGTCAAGCAAGGCCGAGTGTGCAGGAGGACGCAGCAAAGCTGCGGGAAAAGCTGGGTGAGAAGGCGATCACGCCGGAGGCCGGGGAGCTGATGATGCCCCTCACGCCTATCCTGCGCCAGCGCAACTGGCCGCTGTTGGAGGTCAGCTCTGGCGGCTTTGGCGGCGCTGCTGCCGCCGAGGCGCTGACGGCGGCAACCAGCTCGACCGGTGGTGGCATCGGGGCCGCTGCTGCGGCTGCTGCGGCCGCGGGCGATGACGAGGAAGAGGATGCGGACGCGGACGCATGGGGCGGTGACGACCTGGACCTCGGCGGGGGTGATGAGGCCGCTACCCCCCGCGACGGCGGGGACGACGAGGACGGCGGCTGGGAGTTGGAGGTGCGCTCCAGATGACAGACATGACCTACGTAGGCTAGTCGCTGCTCCCAATGCCAGCAGTCAGCCATAAAGCTGTCCTGCAGCCGCACGCTTGCCATGGCTCCCTGGCTCCTAGGCGACTGATCTCCAATACGTGCAGCCCCTGTCTCAGCGCCACGGGCTACACTCCACAACACTTGCACTCCTCACTGTGTCTCCATACCTGCTGTGACCTCCCTCGTGATGTTGCCCGGTGGTCAACGTGCGTTCCGGCTGCCGCAGGACCTCGACCTACCAGACCTGCCGAAGGAGGCAGCGACGGCGTCCGGGGGGCCGTACGCTCCACCACCCCCTGGTGTGCCGGTGACGCAGCGCTGGGTCAATAAGGCAAAGCTGCCCGCAGAGTACGCGGCAGCCGGGGACTTCTCGACGGCGGCGCGCATGCTCGAGCTGCAGGTCGGCGCCGCCTCCGTCAGCCCCCTCAAGCCGAGCCTCCTCGCGCTGCAGTGCTCCAGCACCGCGTACTGCGGCGGGCTGCCCGGCCTGCCGCCGATGACCGTCGGCGTGGACTCGACGTGGGAGAAGACCGCGCCGCCGCCGCCCGCCTCCGCGGACGCCGTCGGCGTGCCTGCGACGCCGTTCAAGCTCGCGGCGCTAGAGGTGTGCATCCCGGTGCTGGTCTGCCAGCGAGTCGTGCACGCTCGGCACCGCGGACCACACTGACCTGGTCGCTGCGCCTGCTCGGAGCACCAGCTGTGGTTTCATTTTTCCAGACAGCTCCCCCTGCTGGCCCTGTCGTGGAGGGTGCCTGTATGCATGAGTACCAGTGCATGCGTACCAGGCGCTCTCACCCCGCGTCTGCCCCCTGGCGGCATAAGTGCACAAGAGTGCCAGACTGTCTCCCGGCTGCTTCTAGGCGACCATGAACACTGCCAGCTTGTGATGGCTGTGCATAAGCGGTGCATGGCAGGCTGCGTACTCAAAGCTGGACAGATATCCATACAGCCGCAGTCCTCCGTTCGTTTCACAGCCATGTGTTTTCATGTTGCAGTGCGTCATAGTCTTCCACCCAGAACGCCTGTCAACCGTCGTGAAATGGCTTCCTATGTTGCTGCACACACTGGCCACGCTGTCAGTTGCCCGACCCATGCCATCTGGCAGAAGGGCTCTCAGTTGCTGTATATCAACAGCGTTCCACGGTCCACCGGTGCCAGATCTCGTTTGTTCAGGTTGCAGCGCCAGTGTCCGCAGGGATTCGCGCCGGTCGAGTTTCCGGTAGCAGCACCAGATGGGTCAGGTCCTGCAGATGCTCGTTGGAGCAGTACTGCACGGCGAATAGTCAATACGGTCATGACGTGGTCCATGCGGTGCAGGAATCCCTGAAGGACGCGTACAAGCTGTTCACAAACGGCAAGTTTGCGGATGCGCTGGCCGCGTTCCAGACGATGTTGGAGATGATCCCCTTGACCGTCGTGGACACGCGACGGCAGGCCGACGAGGTCAAGGAGCTGCTCGCAATCTGCCGCGAGTACCACACCGGCCTCCGCTGCGAGATCGAGCGACGCAAGGTGCTGCCCTGCTGCCCCCCCCATTGCCCACGCTGCGCAGCGTTTGCGCCCCCTGCCCAGCTGCCACCCAGCTTTCCGAGCCGAGCTGTTCCGTGCTGCTTGACGCCCGATTCAGTGCCACCCTGGATGTTGCACCAGCGCTGTCCGATGTCTTGCGTGTGGCACAACTCGTGCAGGCTCAGAGGTCCATGCGACCCGCTTCAGTGGTGACCATTCGCTGTTGAGCGTTTCATCTCGCATCAATGGCGTTGCTGCATGCGCCCGGTGCCAGGTTGTGCACATGCAGCACTCCTCCGAATGGGGCTCAACAGGCGTGCCCTGCCTGCGGCACAGAGTCACGCTGCACATGCGCACACCATCATTCTGACTCACCGTGAGCACCTCAAACCAATCAGCAGCTCAAAGTCCTGAGCAGGGCCGCCATCCTGGGCCACCTGCCGTGCATCATCGCGTACTCTAGATCACATCTCGACGCCTGAAGCTGAGGTGCAGCCCCGAGGCGTGTACATCCATTGTTCTGGCCCGTTGTGTGTCTCGCGTCCACCCAGTCTGCCAGGTACAAGGGCTCCACATGCGTGGCGCGGCACGTGGTGACGCGGCCACTCGCTGTGCAGCTACCGGCAGACTCCATCCGCATGGCGGAGCTCGCGGCGTACCTCACCCACCAGAAGCTTGAGGCCGTGCACCTCAAGCTCGCCCTCAACGCGGCGATGACGGTGTGCTACAAGAAGAAGCTCAAGGCAACGGCCGCCATCCTGGCGCACCGCCTGCTGGAGCTCGAGCCAAACGAGAAGGTTGGTGGGAAAGCCCGGCAGGTGCGCTGCCCAGCGCCTCCTGCTGCCCATACTTGCAAGCACCACATGCCCCACCGTACCTCCCTTGCCAGAGTGCCACAGCATGGCATCAATGTCGACACGTCGGCCACCCTGCGCTGCCTCACTCTGCCGTTGGCTGATCAGACAGCCTGCATTCGCCATCATGGCATGCACTCTGGTTTGCCTTCCACCGGTTACTGGCTTGTCCAGCAGGTACGTACGCTGGAGGAAGAGGTTGCAAGCGGACGGGCGGGTAACCACAGATGGGTGTGGTCATGGAGAGACACCCGGTCGCACATCCCCCGCCGCCATGTCTTGCGTGCTGCACGGGAACATGTGGTTGCAGGCTTGTGTACACCTGTGGTCACATACGCGCCACAGGCAACACGTGAGGCTGTGCAGGTGCTGGCGGCATGCGAGGCCGACCCCGTCGACGCCGAGAAGATCGCGTACGACCCCCGCAACCCCTTCGACCTATGCCCGGTGTCGCTTGTGCCGATCTATCGTGGCACGCACTTCGTCGAGTGCCCGTACTCCAGCGCCAAGTGCTCCCCGGAGCACGAGGGCAAGCTCAGCCCCGTGGGCGGCATCGCGCAGATCGGGAAGAGTGCCTCCGGCCTGACCGTATCGCACACGCAGCTGCGGCCGTGATGGCCCCTGCCTGGGTGCCACACGTTGCAGGGGGAACCAGAAGCCGAGGCGTCGCGCGGGGGGGGCAAGACAGCCTGCGTGGCCCAAACTGTGTGCAGCTGCTGCCACGGTGCTGCCACAGAGCGGCTTGTCTGACCAACGCTGGTAGGCCGGCCTCACACACGTGGTCGAGGTAGGCCAGTTGGAGGTGGGGGCGTGTTGCGGGGCTGCTGCCGGGCACGCCTGGACACGGTGTGCGGTTGCTGGGCAAGGGCGTAGTGTTCGGAGATACCTCGCCGGTGTTCCTGAGCAGCTGGGAAAGGGGTTCAATTGTTATGCACGTGGTGGAGGGCTTCGAGCAGCCGTCACCAGAGTGCGACATGCGGAGTACCGGATTGCCTCATGCACACACTGGTTGTAATGCAATTTTCTGTGCGCGTGCCTGCGATGTGTGTTGCTGTGGCGGCCTCACGTGTACATGTGTGCTCCGGGCGCATGTGCTGGTACTGGTGGCAGGCTGTGGACCAGCTCGACAGGCTGGTATCCACAGTATGTCAGAGGAGACGCTATGGCATGTCTCACCGTCGGGTGTACCAGCGGACGTGCCTGCAGGGGTCTCGATGCAAGGCACTGCCTCCTGGTTCTCGCTGTGCCTACCCGAATCGGTGCCTGACCAAGTCGGGGTCGATGCTGTCTGCATGCGATGTGGTGTCATGCGTATCTTTGCCTGGTCCACGACGCACGGCTGTGGACAGATCAATTCGGTGCCTGCCAATTTTGTGCATCGCTTCTTCATGCTGTTTTTTTTCCTGTACCACCTTGCCCATCGAGAAATAATCTTGCCACATGTACATGGCATCGATTGCGTCAGAACCTGTGCCAGGTAGTCATGTTATCTGTAATGCAGCATGTCACATCCCCCTTGATTCGCTCTTTTGGGCATGTGCACGTGTTGGCGGAGGTGCACAAGCACTGCTGTCGCATGCATGCGCTGAAGGGATGAGACGCAGGCGGCGATTATATTGACGCCACGCACGTCCGGCGTACCCGCAGGAGGATGTTTGAAAAATGACAAGGACGTGAAGCAGGCTCGCAAGCGAATGGTTTGTCGCCGCACGTTCCAATTTCGTTGATTTTGGCTGTGTTAGTTCCGCGCTGCACCAGCTACCCGATGGAAAGCTGATGCATCGATCGACGCCATGTCTGAATCGGAATCTGATAGTGATACGCCTTTGCCGCCGCGCGAGCGCACGCATAAGTTCAAGAAGCTCGCGGAGCAGTTGACGGAGGTGCGCTGCACTTCAACACGGCGCGGCACTTCTTGGATACCATCCAAGTCGCTTGGTTCACCATTCACCTAAATGCCGTGTATGTGGCTTGTTGCTCTGTTGGCGTGCGACTTACAGCTACGGAGAGCCTGCGCTCAAACAGCAACAAGCCGGCGTGTAGCGAAGCGATCGTGCTGCTAGCGCGGGCCCGCAGGGGCATGGCAGACTTGGGGACCATGCTGTTCAGGTAGATGTTGACAGGTCTAGATCAACAGGCCCCGTCCGGAATGCCCCAAGAAGCGGAAATGCATCTTTCACGCAGGAAGAAATTGCGTTTCGGCGCGAGACCAGCGGAGCCAGCCAGTGGCTGGAAGCCGCGCATGCCCTCAACGATCACATACAGTCATTGGAGCTGGTGGTTTTGCATCGAGAAACCATTGTGGATGTGTTGCTAGCGCAGGCCCAAGCAGAGGCACGCCATGCGTTGCCACCTCTACTGGGGGTCCTCGCCGCTGTCTGCAAGGATGTCCAGGAAGACTTCGTTCCCTTTTTCCCACGAGTATTCGATCACCTTGCTGGGCTGGCATCAGAACTGACCAGTGACGCAGCATCTCTCGAGTGCATCTTCTCATGCACCTCCACTATCTTGAAGCACACCCACAAATACCTCACGTCGAAGGGCTCCTGGGTCTTCAAGCACTCCCGAGGCCTCCGGTACCATCACGCCCAGCATGTTCGGTGCTTTGCAGCACAGGTGTGCTCCTGCCCAGAGCTGCCCGTTTCATCGTGCATCTCTCGTTCATCCGACCAGCCACCCCCCGCAGTCAGCACCCACACACATGCACCACGGTGACCACAACCACCGCGCATGGAAGCACCTCATACGTATCGCACCCCGGACAAGCCAGGCTCGGGCAGCACACTGTGTCCATGCCCCTCGCAGCAGCACCTCGAACCCGGGCCGTACGTAGCCAGCAAGCATGCTGCATCCTGTGACGTCAAACGCTCCAGCAGTAGCGGGATTCCAGGGGATCCTACTTCATTTCTGGTCCGCGCCTGAGCTTGGGAGGCAAGCAGTGCAGGCGGTTCGCTCACACAGGCCGAGTCGCAGCAGCGCTGTGGCCCATCGATCCCGAACAACGGCCACAGCGAGCCCGGCTTCCCCCACCCCATCCACCCTCTCCTGTAGCGTTACCCGCGAGTGCAGGCCGACCGTTGCGCACGCGGCACCCGCCACACCCATGTGGCATGGGCCAAAACGTCCTTGTGGATGTGGCGATGCAATCGTGCATGCATGTCATCTGCGCGCAGCCTGCACTTCACCCATGTGCTGGGTCACGTACAGCAGCATGTGTTTGATCCATGAACGTTTCGCACGTCCGTCAGCACAAGTCACACACCAACCAGCACCCTTCTCGTCCCCCCTCTCTCTGACCGGGAGGCCACCCGCATCCCGAGCACCCCTGATGTCACTGCGCGTCGTCCCCCTGCACCGGGCCACACCAGCCTCTCGGCGCCGCAATTGCGCACCAACAGCGGCAGCGCCAGCGCGGCAGAACCCCTCTGGCCACCGCCGTGCAGGTCTTTGGCTTCCTCGTCCGCAAGGCACCGCCAAAGCGCCTCCGGCCGCTCGTCTTCTCCATTGCTGCAGAGGGAGTGGCCACAGGCGACACCACGCGCACTCACGGAGCCGCCACGGTCATCGCCGAGAGCATCCTCGCGCCGCGTCAAGCCCTGCACTCCCGCGCCGAGGCGGTGTTGTCGGCACTGGTCGAGCTCAACGCGTACAGCAACGCCGCAGCCCCCCGGCTGCCGGGTGCGGCCCCCACTGTGCCACCTGTCGGCCTCCTCATTGTGCCAGTGCTTTGCCTCACCCGTGAACCCTGTCTATCGGGCGCCGCAGTCCTCATCCAGCCCACCGGTTCCGTCCCAGTCGGCATCGGCGTGACGGCTGTCCTCGCGTTTGAGCCTGTCTGTGCTGCCAACCCCTTTGCAACACATCACGGCCTGTGTTGCTGTCCTGTCCAGAGCAGAGCCTGCCATGCATGCCTGTCATGCATGGTGTACGCTGAGGAAGCTTCCACCAGGCGCAGCCAGCAGCGGTGGATCTCAGGTGAGCACGCCGGATGCATTGCAGCTCTGGGGACGTTGGTTGGCCAGCGCCGCCTCGCGGCGCTCATCACAACGACGCTGAGCCGTGTGCTGGAGCATGTCCGCCGGGAGTCGTGCGGGCCGGTGTGGGACATCTGCATCGCCGCCGTCTCGCAGGCGCTGGCCCTCGCGGCGGCGGCGGAGGCCCCGGCGGCGGCCGGGCCGGACGCCCCCGCTCCGGCGACCGCCGCCGCCGCGCTGACCCACTCGATCGCCTACCTCTCGCACCTCGTCGAGTTCTTCCGAGGCTCCCGCGTGCCGGACTTCACGCCGATCCTCCGCACGCTGCGCGAGCTGCTCTCGTCTCCGGCGGCAGCGCCGGCGGCGCCGGCGGCTGGCGCCGCAGCCGCCACACCGCTGCCGGAGCTCGTGCTGTCGGATCCGGAGGAGACGACGGCGGCCGACGCGTTTGATGCGGCGACGGCGCCCGGACAGGTGCTGCGGCTCGCACTGGCGGTTGTGCGCAGCCACGGCAAGGTCGCCGGCGCAAGCGGAGGGCCGCGGGCGATGGAGGAGGTGGCGCGGGGCAGGGAGTGGGACGCCCTTTTCGGCAGCGCCCCGACGCGGGAGTTTCAGGCGTTTGCGGCCGAGCTACTGCAGCCGCCGACGCCGCCGGACGCGGTGGCGCCGTTCCTGCCGCGGCTGCTCGCGGCGCTGGAGCGCAGCGTCGTCAGCGCTGCCGGCAACCCTGCCGCGATCGATGTGCCGCTGGCAGTCATAGTGCACACGCTGGAGAACAGTGGTGCAGGCGGCGCCGTTGCGCACGCGCCTGCAGCCGCTGCGTGTGAGATGGTGGAAGCATGTGCTGCGGCATGCGAGGAGGTCGTGACGGACCCCATGCGTGCAGCCGTGGCTATGGGGGCGTTGCAGTGGATCAGCGGTGGAGGCGGCGGCGAAGCGCGGGCGCTGGATGCGGCGTTGGCCGTGTTCAGGGGTGTGCTGCCTGCCGCTGTGGCTGCGGCGGGCACCCCTGCCGCGCCCCCGGATCCCGGTGCGGCGGTCGGGGATCTCACTACCGGGGTCTCCGCAGACGCAGCAGCCGGCTTTGCCGAGGGATACCCGGCGCTGCCACAGGCCCTCGCCTCTGTGCTGGCGCAAGCGGCGTGCCAGGCCGTCTGCGGTGTGGCTGCGAGCGAGGGCGCGCGCGTTGACGAGGCTCAGCGCGAAGTTCACGAGCGGCTGCTGGAGGTGCTGCAGATGCAGCCGGCGAACTACGCAGCCGTGGCGGCGCTCGCAGACCTGTGTGAGCGCAGCCAGCGCCCCGCGCTGGGGAACCCTGTGGCTACAGGGGGCGTGGACAGTGGGTCGCGGCGGGAGGCGCTGCTCGCCGGCCTGCACCGGAATCTGGCCTCTGCGAGCCGGACGCTGCGCCGGAGCACGCTGCGCGTGCTGCTGCTCGACGCGGCCGCGGCGGCCGCCGCCGGCGCCGGGCCGGAGGAGCCGGCGGCTGCGGGGGACAGTGGGGCCGCCAGGGGTACCGGCGACGCGCGGGAGCAGCTGATACGAGGCTTTCTGGAGTGCGAGGAGCGGCCGCTCGGCCTGGGGACGGGCCGCGCTGCGGTCGCGTGGCTGCGCCGCGTCGCCGCGATGCTCGAGTACGGGCAGGTGCCGCCGGCCACCGTGGAGGCCGTCGCCAACTGCCTGCTCGGCATGACGCACCTCAAGTTTGGGGATCTGAGGTGTGTCCCACCTGCTGCGCATGCTGCGCGCTGGGCGTGCTGGGCACTGATTGGAACCGCCCGGCTTGTCTCTGACCGCCGGAAGCAGCTCGCGGATGCGGCAGGCGCCGCTGCGTGATGCCACCCCGGGTTGCGGGTGTCAATCAAATCCCCTGCATCGTGGCACTGCATCGCGTGGGGGGGGCGCCTGTTGTGTGAGGTGAATACGGATCTTCCGTCACGGCGGCTGTGCATGCAGGAAGCCGCTGTCCGATGCGATTGCGGCCGCGATTCAGCACCAGTCCGCCACAGCTTGGCCCCTCGTGCTGGCGGCACTCACACGCTGTCAGGCCGACTTTCTGCACCCCCCTCCGGAGCCCCCCTCCGTTTTCCCCCCTGGCAGCCCCTGCCACCCCCGCACCCTCGCCGCCTCCGCGCCGGCCCTCTGCCTCCGCCGCCAGCTGCACGACGCTGTAGTCGCTGGCGCTGTGTCCACCGGCGGCGGCACGAACCACCCCTGCCTCCGGCTCGGCATCCTGCTGCAGGCCCTCATCGCCACCCCAAGCCACTCCATCGAGCGCGTGCACACTTCCTGGATGCCGCTGTGCATGGCCCTCATCGCCCCGGACTCTGCCGGTGGCGCCTCAGGAGCTGCGCTCACGGAGCTTCCAGAAGATTCCGGTGCCGCGAATATCACGACGGCAACCAGCACGAAGGGCGGGCGTGCCCGCCTCTTTGACTGGCTGACGCTACTGTCGCAGCTCAAAGGCGCAAAGGCGTTCCGGAACGCGTCCGCGATCCCGCCGGCTGTCGCCCCGCACCTGTCGTCGGCGGAACCGCCGGTGCAAGCCGCGGCGCTCGCCACCATGGCCACCCTACGCTCGCCGCCGGCTCTCGCCGCCTACCTGCCGGCCCTCAAAACGCTGACCGAGCCGAAGCAGATCAAGACGGCGCTCACGCGGTTCCCGCTCGAGGCCGGCGCGGACGGGGGCATCGCCGACGCGGACCGCGCGGCCGTGCTGCCCGTCGTGCTGCGCCTGCTGCTGCCGCTGCTGCGCCGCCGCAGCGGCCCCGGCGCCGGCGCACGCACCGCCGTCCTCAACCGCCTCTCCGCCCTCACCTCGCGGGAGCTCGCACCCCTCCTCCTCCTCATCTTGGCCCCACACGCCGCCGTGTTCCCGCGGGAGCCGCCCCTGGGTCTGCCGCAGCCGCCGGAGCCCGCCGGGGCCGCGGCGCTGGCGCTCGGCGACCTCCACTGGTGGGCCCAAGTGCTGGGTGAGGCCGACGCGGAGGTGTGGCTACAGGCGGTCACCGTTGAGGCTATGGCGGCCCTGCCCCAGCGGCACCGCCAGAGCCTGCTCAACGCGGTCACGGACCTCCTGATGCACCTAGGGTTCCGCCTGCAGCCGTACATGCCGCTGCTGGCCACCCTTGCCACCCGCGCGCTCAACGCGGCGCAAGCCGATCGGATGCAGCGCACAGCAGCGCTGCGCTCGCTGTGCGGCATCTTCCGGCGCTTTCCGGACTGCTGCGACTGGGCGCCGCTGTGGCCGCACATCCTGCCGGAGCTGTCAGGGGTGGCGGCGAGCGCGGCGGCGGATTCGGGAGGCGGCGGGAAAGTGCCGGCGGTGCTGTCGTTCGCTCGGGTTCTCGCCGCGTCCGCGCATCTGCTGCCCGTGCTGGCTGATCGGCAGAGCGTCCTCAGCCCGCCGCCGCAGTTTGGGGCAGGACAGGACGACGTGCTCGCTGATCGGGCGGCGGAGGGGGTGGTGCTTGGGGAGGGTGCGGCAGGGGATAGTGGTGACGAGTCCCTGGATGAGTCGCTGGAGGATGTGGAGATGGGGGCTGTACAGCCTGCTGAGGAGGATGAGCAGGTCGTGCTGAAGAGGGAGTTGGGGGAGCTGCAGGAGGTGCTGGGGCAGTGCGGGGAGGACTGGGCGCGGCAGGGATGCGGCTCGGCACTGGTGGCCGCGGCGGTGGAGGCGGTGGCGCATCCAGCGGCGTCGCAGGCTGCGCGGCGGGAGGGCCTCGCGGTGGTGGAGGTGCTCGCGGCGCTGCCGCCGCCTGCCGCGGCGCTACTGCTGCAGCCGCACATGCCCGCGCTGCTGCCGGCGCTGGAGGCGCACCTGTCGGCCAGGGTGTCGGCGGCGTCGCCGGGCCGAGCGGTGCAGCTGCTACACCGCGTCGTGCCGCTCGCCGACGGTGCCGCCAACACGGCGGCCGTCGCCGCGGCGTCCGCGGATTCCGTGCGAGCACCGTCCGACGCCTCGATTCCGACGAATGCATG
>JAUMHO010000007.1:2824121-2838053 GCA_032360965.1 Ulva armoricana
TTGCGGCCGGTGTCTTGACTGGGGCGGGCGCTACCGCTGGCGGCGCCACGCGGGCCGGGCTGCGGGGCGCCGCGACGGCGCCATTGCCCACATTGAACACGGCCACTACCTGCGCCAGGCGCTGCGCCTGTTCATGCAGGGCGGCGGCGGCGGCGCTGGAGCGACTCGCGCCGCTCGCGGCGACGCTGGCGTCACGCGAGGCCCGCACCGCGCTCTCCGATGCGTTTGTCGCTGCGGTCCCGCTGGTTCCACACGCGGCAGATGCTGCTCGGGTGATGTCGGCTGTCACCAAGTTCAGCGCAACAGCCCTGGACGACGTTGACTATGACTCCCGCCTGGCAGGCTACGCTTCACTCACCGCAGACGCATGGCCGGACCTCACGCCGCTTTCCGCTAGCGTCGCGATGCACGCATGCTTCGCCGACATGCGTGTCTCGGACGACCTCGCTCTGCGCTCCGCGGCTGCATCGGCCCTCACGTGCATGGTCGACGCGGCTCCGGAACCGGGCACAGACACGCTCAAGCACCTCGTCAAGGGCGCCCTGTACCGCGGCCTCCTCCGCCTCGCCGAGTCGGTTGACTCGCTCCCCGTTCGGCAGGAAGCTCTGCAGCTGCTGCGGCGCTGCGGGCAGCAGCTTCCCGCCACGTTCCCAGACCTCGCGGCCCTCATGCATGCCGAGCCGGAGGCGGACTTCTTCCTCAACGTCGCGCACCTGCAGCTGCACCGCCGCGCCCGCGCCTTCCAGCGCCTGGGCGTCGCGATGCAGGCCGCGCTGCGCCCGCCGTCGCCCGACGTCACCGCCGCCACGCCTGCGGCCGGCGCCGCCGCAGCGCCGCCTGCGGCGACGCAGCCGCCACCGCGGCTGGGGCTGTCGCTGGGCACGGTGCAGGCGCTGGTGGTACCGCTAATCATCGCGGCGGTGCGGGAGGGCCGCTCGGCGGCTGCCGGCCTCGGCGGCCACGGCGAGAAGAAGGGTGCAGCGGACAAGGCCCAGAACGTCGCCGACGCGGCGGTGCAGGCACTGCATGTGGTTGCCTCCAGCCTGCCTTGGCCGCAGTACCAGATACTTCTCTCCCGCTTCCTCAAGGCGCGCCTCCCCCTCCCTCTCCCCGCTTCGATCACGCCGCCACATGCTTATCATCCCGATGTATCCCACCCAATCGTTCTGCCAGTCTGTTCAAGCCTGCGCAAGTAGCAAGCCGGAGTCACGTGTGCATTCGCCGGTTTGTTCAGGGGTAATGGTGGCTGCAGATCTGCCAGGGTCTGGACCCTCGCAGCCGCCGCGCCGGCGGCAAAGGGGCCCCGCCGCCGGAGTCCGTGCAGCGGACTGCGCTGCGTGCTGTGTGCACCATCATCGACGCCTTCCACTTTGTCCCGACCGGCCGCCGCCTCAGCGCGGCGCCGCTGCCGCAGCCTGCCGCTGACGCCGTCGCGCAGCACCGGCTGCGGCAGGCGGCCGGCCTCGCTGCCCCGGGCTCAGAGGCTGTCATCCCTCCCACGCTGCCGGCAGCCGCTCCCCACAACGGCAGCGCCGCCGCGCCGGCCAACGGCGAGGCCTCCGGCGGTGCGGTGGTGGCCCCGCCAGCGGATGGTGGCGGTGCAGATGCCGCCGCGAATGCAGATTCTGCCGGCGCCGCCGACGCGCGCATGGAGGAGGATCCGGGTGAGGCCGAGGAGCCTCCTCAGGGTGCCGAGGCGGGGGAGGCCGGTGGCGGGAGCGCCGCGGCCGGGGAGGTGCACGTGGAGTCTGATGAGGAGGGGGAGGAAGAGGCGGCGGGCAACGAAGACGAGGAGGCGGCGGCAGCAGCGCAGGCAAAGGGAATGGAGGATCGGATTCAAGCAGTGCTGGTTCGGCGGGTGCTTCCGTCGCTTTTGGCCATGATGTACAAGGTATGCTGCCAACACACACCTGCCTCCAGGGTGGTGTTGTTTGGTACACGGGGTCCGAGGCTGTAGACGTCTGACAGTGTGCGCTCTTTCCGTGGACACGCATCAGCCTGGCAAGAGCAGCGTTGGACGTGCGCAGGCAAGCGCATCATTAGCCAACGGCGGATGATGTCAGCAGCGCCGTGGCATGTCGTCGCACTCATGCATGCATGGTGGCCACGCCGGCGCCGCCCCTGATCTGCCTGATCTGCATGCCTGGGCATTGTGGCCGTTGTTCTCGTGCGTCCCGCCGCGGCCCCGGGGCCGGTGGGTGTTAGCCGTAAGCATGTCCCCTCGCCCCCCCCCCCCCCCCCCCCTGCTCTCTGGAGCTTAGGGAGGCGTAAACGGACCACTCTGGACCACTCACCCCTGTGGCAGTGCGCTCACACGTAGTGCCTGAACTCCCTCGCGTGAACAAACTCCAGCCGTCGCCGATGCTCCCTGCACCAGGGACCCCTCGGCCGCCCTCGTGCAGAACCGGTCCCCCTGCAGGCCTCTGCCAGGACCGACGTGGCGCGAAGCCCGATCGGAGGTTTTGGCATTGTTTTGGGACGGTGTGAGGAGTGCGGGTGGCTGCAGGACAAGGAGACGGTCCGCGCGCCGGTGGCGCTCGCAGTCGTGAAGCTCGTGCGCGTGCTGCCCGCGGCGACGGAGCGCTGGCAGCTGCCCAAGGTGCTGCAGGGCGTGTGCAACCTCCTCGCGGAGCGCCTGCCGAGCATCCGCGACGATGCCCGTGCCGTGCTCGTGGCCATCGTCCAAGAGCTCGGCCCCGCATACATGCAGGCACGACCCACCCCCCTCCCCTGCCGCCCCAACTGGTTCCAACTTTGTCTGCATGCGCGGCCGTGCTTCGCATCCTCGGTCGACGCACCTAACGTGTCCTCTGCTCACGGGATGGGGCGGTGTTCTGTGAGTTGTGACGGAATCAGCCGCATCGCTCCGCAACCCCTGACCCCAGGTCTCGCGGTGCTCGTCTGACTGTCCTCGGGTGACAGACCTGAACAGACACAGATTCTTCAGGGGCGTGCCCCTGGAAGGCATGGGCAGCGTAAGCGCTGGTCTGGCGCAGTGCATGCGTGGCCAATCCGGATTGGGGGTCTTGGCATGGGACGTTGCAGGGCAGCTGGAGCCGACCCCGTGTGGCGGGGGCGGTAGGGTTCCTCCCATGCATGTGACAGGCGGGCGGTCCTGTCTTGCAACGCAACAGCGCCGCATGCAGCGTCGGCGAGGCCAGACACTCTCAATCAGGGCAGTAGCGGGACTCTCAATCAGGGCAGTAGCGGCTGGCGGGTCAGATACTGGTGACCCGGCAGCGCAGCATCAGCAGCGACGGCGTGGGGCAGCACAGAGCGCGTTTGTGTGGCCGCCACGCCTGCCTTGAGTGCATGCATGCGCGTGCAGGTGGTCGCGGACATGCTGTCGCTGGCGCTGCCGCCCCGCGGATTCACCGCCCACGTCCTCGGCTACACCCTCCATGCATGCCTCCAGGTGCGCCACCTCAGCATGCGTGCCGCCGCAGGCAGCCAGGACTGCGCGCACGCGTGTGTGCCGGTGGCAGTCGTGGCACAGGGGTCTGCTGCAATCAAACCACCGGTGGCACCCGGTCCGGTATCGTCACGCGAGGCACTGACGTCTCAGCAGACAGGCGCCTGCCTGCCGTGCCACACATTGCTCCAAAGTTTGCTCATGCGTTGTCCTATGCGAGATGCTCGCCCGATGCGTGGTAGCTGATAGCACTACACCCTGCGGGTGCGCAGCCCCCGCTTGGGCGCGGTGGAACAGGTGGCGAGAGGGTTGGGCGGCTGCAGGCGCTAGCGGACAGCGGGAGTGCCGCCGGGGCCCTTGACCACTGCCTGGAGGAGCTGCTTCCCCTGATGGAGGCGGATCTCTTCTCGACGGCGGCGGACGCGAAGGCCGAGGCCGCGTTTGCGTCGAAGCACAAGGAGGCCAAGGCGCAGCGGGCGTACGCGACGTTTGAGCTGCTCGCGCGCCTCACCACGTTTGCCACCCACGCCGAGGTCCTGCTGCTGCCGGTGCGGGAGCGGCTACCCGACGCGTCCGCGCCGCGAACGCGCAACGTCCTCACCACGCTGCTGCAGCACTGCGCCCGTGGTGTGGCCGCGAACAGCGGCGCGTCGAGCGCCGACGTGCTGATGTACACCTACCGCCAGCTCAAGCGGAGCCTCGCCGCGGACGCCGCGCTGCGCGCACTGGAAGCCACGCAGCAGACGGCCGGGGACGGCGACGACGGGCTGGCCTCCGACGCACCTGTAGCCGCAGCGGGCGGGCCGCACGAGGAGCTCGTGACGGAGTTTGCGCTGTCGGTGCTGCTCCAGCGGGTGAGGCAGGGGCGGCTGGAGGTGGGGGACGGGGAGGTGCGAGGCCGTGCGGCGCCGCTGCTCCCGCTCCTCGCGGACGTCATCGCGACGCGCAGCACGGCATGCGCGCTGCTCGCGCTGCGCTGCCTGACAGCCCTCGCCCCGGCGCACCTGCCCGGCTCAGCGGCTGCGGCAAAGGCCGCGGGGCGGCACGTCGGTCACATCCTGGACCGCAGCCCGAAGCTCGGCTCCCCCGTCGCCCAGGTGCGCGCGCGCTGCATGCATGCATGTCCCTGGATCCGCATGAACGCGTCCCCGCCTGTGCGGCCCCTGCATGCGTGTGCGTGCTGCAGGCTTGCTTCAAGCTCCTCGCCGCGCTGCTCCGCGACTACCCGGACAGCCCGCCGCCGCTGCCGCTGCTGCGGCGCATCATGGCCTCCGCGTTTGCCGACATCGGCGCCGCGCCCGCTGCGCTCTTCGGCCTGCTGCGCGCCGTCCTCTCCCGCAAGCTCCTGAAGCTCGTGGAGGTGTACGACGTCATGAAGCGCGTGCAGGTGCCACCTCCCACCGCATGCACCCGCGCACCTCCACCCCCCCCCCCGCCATCCTCCGCACGCATCGGCCTCAGTCCTTCCTCCGCATGTGGGACCAAGGCCCCAGAAGTGCACCCAACAAACCACCCACGACTGTAGCTCTTGACGCACCCCGTACCGTCCCGTTCTTTGGGGAGCTGTTCACACGCACAACTGCCCCCCCTGGTGTGCCCCCAGCCGGTGCTGCCGCAGCCTCTGCCGCAGAGCCGAGAGGGCCGCGTGCGGGGGACCCTCATGGGCCGCACCGGCGCCCGGGCACTGCCGCCGTGTCCAGCAGTGGCGGCTGTGCCTCATGACCGCAGGCACGGAGGCCCGACAGTGGCGTGGGTGCAGGAGGAGGTTGTACGCAGCCCGGACGCGTCGCTGCGGAGCACGTGCGCGGCCGCGCTGCTGCAGTTCCTGCTGGACTGGCCGCTGCAGGAGCACCGCCTGGGGCAGCACCTGCAGTTCCTCGTGAGCAACGTCTCCTTCGAGCTCGAGGACGGCCGCCTCCAGGTGCCCCCCCCTCTCTGCTCCTTGACACGCCACCTTGACGCCTGTATACCTTCGGTGGGAAATGCACGTGGATGTTGCGGTTACAGACTGAACGGACGAAACGCGACCAGTTTCGGCCTTGCCAACGGGCCTCATCAGACGTCGGCGGTCAGTCAGCGATCATCAACAGACAACATCGTGACAGTTCCTGATATAGCCAACGAAGGACGACACGTGATCAGCCATGGGAAAAGCTTCCCACCACGGCTTCATGCAAGCACGGCCATACATGCGGGCAAATTGTGTTGCATGGAGAATGAAACAACGGGCCCGCCCTCGCCGAGAGGGGCAACGCAAGGACCATGCACAGCGCACATGCATGCGCACCACAGCCACACGACTGTGTACAATGCGTCATCCCCCCCTACCCACGTGTCGCCGGAAAACGATGCGTGAAGCGCCACAGCATGCCCATGTCTGCCGCCCCCCCCCTCCTGGGTGCCCCCCCGGGGATCCAGCGTTGGGCGACGGCCGAGTGGTGGCAAGGTGGGCAGCGTGGCGCAGGGAAGTGAGCGCGGAGGCCATGCGTGTGCAGGCGCTGGAGCTGCTGGAGAAGGTCCTCACCAAGTTCCCGGCGCCGCTGGTGGACGCGCGATTCGCGTTCTTCTTCCTGCCGCTCGCGGCGCGGCTCGCCGGGGAGCCGTCGCAGGCGTGCCGCCGCGCCGTCGCCACGGCGCTCGGCGCGCTGCTGCGGCGGGTGACCGCCGACAGCCGCGGCACCGCCGTGCAGTGGTGCCGCCGGTGGCTCGCGGCCGACGACGCTCGGCTACGTGTGGCGGGCGCGCAGGTGCGGCCCCTGCACATGCATGCGGTGCCATGCATCGCGCATCCGCATGCCCGATCAGCAGCGCACTGTGTCCGCACCTGCTTGCTCAGCGTCGCACCCGAGCTGCGTCGAAGGGGAGGGGGCGCCTGCGCTGTGGTCGTGAAGCATGCTGCGCTCCGAGCTGCGCGCTGCAGCTTCGGAAGGAGGAAGGAGGAGCAGCTGCGTTGCACTGCCTGTGCAGCTCTTCTGCGGGACATGCATCACAGCCCTGCGCGGCCCCGGCGCGCGAGCACCACTGATGCCCATCCGCTCTGCAGGTGGCCGGTCAGCTGATCGACGCGGAGGGCAGCGCGTTTGTAAAGCGCCTGCCGGAGCTGCAGCAGGGGGTGCTCGCCCGCCTGCAGGCCGCCACCGCCGCGCCGTCACCGGACGCCGATGCCGCGGTAGCCCCCGGCTGGCAGGAGGCGTACTTCCTTGCGCTCTTCGTCGACAAGCTCTTCGCCGCAGCGCCGCAGGCCCTGTACCTACCGGAGGGAGGGTCTGAGGCGGCCTGGCCTCAGGAGGTGCGTGCCCTGAGATGCTGCCATACCCTGCTGGTCTGCACATGCCTGCTGTGTTGGAGGCCACACCTAGGTCCAGAAGGCCATCCCGGCCGCCTGTGCCCTGCCTGGGTTTCATCTTCCCACTGATTACGCGGCCGTTGTCTCGTAGGACACTTCCGGGATGCTTGCGCAGCTGTGACGACACGCCAGCGTTTGTTGTGTGTTGCGTGGTCGCTGTCTACAACGGAGAGATGCGGGGGTCACACGCAATCCTGCACCCGTGATGCGTGGCTGGCACCCACATGCTGCGCAGGCGGCACTCGACGGCAGCGGTCGACGGCTGACAGCAGATGCAGCACCAGCATGCATCGTGCAGTGAGTCAAGCTGCAGTAACTGGCGCACAGCTGCATTCCTCACTGGTTCCGCTCGCTACATGTGTGCACTCGTCACACCCGTCTCACGTGCGGTGTGGCCGCAGGTGTGGCTAGCGGTGCTGAGTCTCCTGCAGCATCGGCACTTTTGGGTCCAGAAGGCAGCCGCACGGGCGCTCGGAGCGGCGCTGGCGGCTCCGGCGCTGGCGGCCGCACTGCACGCGCTGCCCCAGCTCCCGGGCCGCGCCGCACTGCACCTGTACACCCACTTTGAGGCCTGCGGCGGCGACGCCGGCGCGCTCACGCAGGCAGTGAAGTGCCTCGTTGCCACTGCCGTGGCTCTGTACGACGCTGAGGTCGCCGAGAACGGCGGCGGGCTCGCAAACCTGGGGAGCTTCCACGCGAGCGCGCGCGGGGTCGCGGCAGCCACCGGGGGGCCGGAGCGGCAGGCTGGGGCAGACGAGGGGTCGGTTCGTGATGCCGAGGGAGGTAACGGAGCGAGCGCTGATGGTGAGCCTGGTGCGGGCGGTGCAGCGGGCATGGGGGGGGGTATGGACGTGGATGCGGAGGACGGCACGGGAGGCGAGATTGGAGAGGAAGGGGAGGAGGGGGCGTGGGAGGAGGAGGAGGAGGAGGCGGCAGGGGGGGGGAGGCCGCTGGCGCTGACAGTGCGTGGGCTGTTCAAGCGGATGGGGCGGCGTGCGGTGGACCGGCGGGAGGTGGTGGCGGCGCTGAGGTTGGGGGCGCTGCAGTGGCTGGCGGCGGCGGCGCGGCAGATGGGCGCCTCACGGCTCACAGCGCACGACGGCGCTCTTGTGGCTGCGGCGGCGCGGCCCCTGTTCCGCATCCAGGCGGGCTCCGGCCTGGACGGTGATGAGGTGCGGCCCGTGTGCTCATGATTTGTTTGCCCAGCCTCTCCTGAGATTGGAGCGAGCGTGTGTGGCACATTGCGAGGCGTGCGCGGCGCTGGTGGGGCTGCATGCTGTGCGCTGTGGGAGGTGTGGGGCTGTGTGGGGAGCTGGGGCATCTGTCGGTGCACAGCTGCGCGCTGCATTGGTGCGGTCGGACGCGGCCGCGCCTCTGCTTTGACATCTCTGGAGCGCTGGGACCGGCCGGCCGGAACGGCCGATGCTGCAGATGTGAATATGGCACATGCCCGCGTTGTCCATGCCCGTGTTTTCCGTGCCCGTTTCGGCACATGCGCTGATGCCCCGCCAGGCTCTCCGAGGGGCGCGAATGAGTGCCCTGTCACAGCCGCTTGGCACCGGTTGTTTGGCGAGTCTGACAGTGGTCGTCACACAACACATGTGCGTTTCTCTGGCTGTCAGGGGGGGGCGGGCGTCCCTGCTGGCTCCGTGCTGGCACAGCAGCGCTGGCTGGGCAGCCTGGAGGGCCGGTTCCGCTCGTACCAATCGCAGCGGGTGGCGTAGGTGCTCCTGGTGTTGCGCTGCTGACTGATGGGAACAACCGGTGCCCAACGCCTGTTGCCAGCATCTTCTGCCGAACACTTGCTGCCAAACACCTGTTGCCACATGGCTGCTGCTGAACGACTGCTGCTGAGGATGAGGCGAGATGGTTGTCAGACGGAAGCTGTTCATATGTGACAGTTTGCCCTGGACCCTGCAATCCCACTCAGGCTGGTGCAGAGCAGTAGAAGAAGCCGAAGGAGGACCAGGGGCAGCTGTGGTTGAGGTGGAGGTGGTGTGGTGTAGGTGACGGAGTGGGCGGCGGAAGTGGCTGGGGCGTTACGGCAGGCCGTCGGCGCGGAGGGACTCGCAGCCGGCATGAACGCGTCGCGGCTAGAGGTGCAGGAGGCGAAGTCGAAGCGGAAGCGCGCTCTTGCGCTGCAGGCTGTGGTGGACCCGGAGGCGGCTGCACAGCGCCGGATTAAGCGCAATGCAAAGAAGGCAGACGAGCGGAAGCGGAAGCGGAGGCACGACAGGGTGCTCCGTGAGGCGGGCGTGGGGTCGCAGGCAGCGAAGATGCGCCGGTCGGCCCGGCAGAGCAGGTAGAGGGCCGTGTCTGGTACAGCGTGCCCTCGCTTGTTGGCCTCTAGCATGCTACATGTGCAGCAGCTGAATGCCCCCTGGGCAGCACTTGAATGGAGAGAATGACACAGCAGACAGGTAATGAAGTTTAGCGTGGCCTGTGTTCTGTGTGTGCGGCAGGTTGTGGAACGCATTTGCGAGTCCACAAGGTTCATGATTCGCTGAAAGTTGCACGCAGCACCTAGTCTCGATGTGTCGCAGTGTATGTTCACGACAGCATGTTTGATGTGCATGTGAAAGTCTACTATGTTGGCGTATCGTAGTCCCTTTGTTGGCGCGTCGATGGCACCGCGTCGTGAAGAGACTCCCGTTGAGATAAGGCCCTGGGTCTCCATGGAGCAGCGACCACTGGTTCAACTGCAGTGCCGCCCATGCGACTGCGGTCGTTGCAGTGGCCTTGGCACTGAAGCCATGCCTGAACTACCACAGCAATAAATCCTCTGCCCTGGATGATTGGTCATTTCATTTTGAACAAGCCATGGTTGGGTCAAGATGCACGATGACATCTACATTGCTAGCCATTCCATGAAGTTTAGAATGCGTAGCGCCGTTGTAGATGAAAAGCACCACGCGTTAGACACACATTAGGCAACCTACTGACGGATATGCGGTTCTGTTTTCACCACCTGTATGAGGCGTGCAGTGTTGTGAGTTGTGCGTGGTGGCGTGAGCACGCACGCAAGAACGTTTGACGAAGTATGTGGCCGCAACAACTCGGCCGTCAAATTACAGCCTCGCTGCTACTCAAGCAGTGATCTGCTGATTATTGTCAACATTGGTGAGCAAGCTTTGATGTGAGTGGTTAGTTTAGCAAGCGCATCTGCGATCCGGCGTAGAGCGCCCAGGACTTGACCGATTGCCGGACAATCGCGAATTCATCGGAAATGACTGATAGTAGCGAGCCGGCGCAGCTGCGTGCTTTATTGGATTTCGCAGATGAGGCCCTCTGCTTGTTTTCACTCGTGGACCACAAACTTGTGTTATCAAATGCAGCGGCGACGCGATTCGTATCGGATGCGCATGTCTCAGACTCAGAAACAGATTGTACTTTACCATCATTTCTTGGCCTTTTCCTGGGACGCCTGGAGGTCCAGTCCGTGGTTCAAGATATTCAAGCCAGGCTTGCCGAGAAAGAGGCGTACCTGTTAGATTCGATGTCGGTGACCCGGGAAGGTCAGAATGTCACTGTGTCTGGTAAGCTGCACTCTTACCGCAATCGCGACGGGATCTTGTTGAGAGTCAGCGTGAGGAAGTCTAAACACGGTGCGTTAACAATGCTCCCGTCTTTCTGGCTACAAAAGCCATGCTTGGTCGAGGTGACATCCAGCTGTGCTTCTGTCGGATCATGACTATATGGTATCTGTATCAGGTGGCATATCCCAGGCAGGTAGCATTGGGCCGTTCTGTTTCAGCTCAAGCTCTGACGCGAATGCCACTTCGTCACCAGTCCGCGTGCGCCGGAAAAGCCAAGTAATGAAGCAAGCTACATCAGGCCCAGCACTTGAAGTTCTTTTGGCTGATCCGCACGTTATTGGACTGCTCGAGGCGTCAGAGGACCTGAAGGCCTGGGATCCATTCGAGTTGGCCAAAGCTACCAGTCACAGACCGTTGGCAGCTCTCACGCTTTGGTGCCTCAGGAAGTCGGGCCTTATCCGCCATTTTAATTTACCCGAAGATAAGCTGACACCATTTCTCAACACAGTGGAAAGTAATTATCTGGAGAACCCGTACCACAATCGAATACATGCTGCGGATGTGACAAGAGCAGTGCACCTGATGTTGGCATCGGGGGTTCGTCAGGTTCTAGATGAGGAGCAGCAGCTTTCACTTTACATTGCTGCTGCTGCCCACGACATCAACCACGGGGGCCTGAACAACGCATTCCTTCGGCTTACACATGTATGACCCCCCATGCCACATGTCGGACTTGATGCATCGGCTTCTCTGCAGTAAGGCATCATCACCGTATCGGGTTTAGGTCATCAAGGCTTGCTGTGCATGGCCATCGGAGCATGGCCATGGATTGATTCCATGAGCTATGAAATGGTGCAATATATCTGTGGCATTGTTGTGGCTTCAGCATTTTCACGTTTGCAGTTGTTATTCTGCAGGACCCATTAGCCGTAACGTATCATGACCATTCACCTCTTGAAAACATGCACGCTGCTACAATGACGCGACTGCTGCTGCAACCAAGCCTCAACTTCCTAGCACACCTGCCACCGGACGTGTTCAAATCCGTGCGCAAGTACGCAGAGGATGCAATCCTGCACACGGACCCAGCAGACCATGTCATGCACATGGACGCTTGGGCACAGCATGCTCCGGCATGGCGACAATACATGGTCATGATGTCAACAGGTGAAGGCTTCAATGACATGTCTCCGGCTGCGAACTCCAAGATTCGGGTGTGGCCATTGCCAAGGGGCATATGCTCAATGTTTATTGTGTGGACGTGGATGAATTTGGTCCCGAGCATGTGGAGTACCCATTTAGTCGCGCCCCCCTGGAACAACCCAACTGAAGGTCCATAACAGTGGACCTGTCTGACAGTTTTCTGACAGTGTGTCCGGGTGAACACGCACTGGTAGTTCTGGCTTCTTGTCCTGTACATTTCAGAGCTCCTCGCGGACCTGTGCCAGTTCTGTTTCCTAACTCGAAATTCTGCAGCGACATCCTCCAGATGGATATGCAGATGGACTCGTAATCACTGTGTGCACATCAAATTCTGATAGTACAGTTGGTAGCAACGTTGAATTGAAAATAACACGTGGCACAATCTGTCACAACTGCCAACATCTTGTGGATATGCTCATGGCCATCGTTGGCGGTGTAGGCATCCGGACGCTCAGCACTGACCGCTGCTGTACAGGAAGCGACTCTAGCATCGCTTGGAATGATGCTGAAATGTGCTGATGTCATGCACATGACGCAGCCATTCCACAAACACCAACAGTGGGTGTCTCTGCTGACAGAGGAATTTTTCCAGCAGGGGGACCGAGAAATGGGTCTCAGGATGCAGCCAATGCCTTTCATGAACAGGTCTAAGCCTCAATGTGTGCCATCAAGTCAGGTGTGCAGCGCTGTCGGGCGTTTGGCCACATCTGCTGTAAATGGAGCATACCATAACCGTTCTGCCTGGTGATCCATGAATGTCTCCGACGCAAACAAGATAGAACGAAGCTGTCGTTCAGAGCAGGTCACCCTCATCTCGGTTTTGGGATTTTGAGGTTTCGGTTTGCAGCACTGAATTGCACCTTGGCAATATAACCATGGCACGAAGCTAAAATGCGGCTTGTACTTGCAAGAGAATCAGTGACATGGGCTATGTATGGAGGGCGCATATATTGCAGTGGGTCCATGCCAGCTCGTGTGTTTCTGCTGTAGGCATAATGCATTCTTCACTCAGCAACACAGATGTGAAAAACATGCAGGTGGGCTTTATGTCTTTTTATGCTCTGCCTTTGTTTGCGGAAATGGCCAAGACATTCTCCGAGCTCGTGCCAATCCAAGCAGCACTAAAGCGAAACTACGACACCTGGAGCGCCATGGTCAAGTCAACAAGATGCACGGGCGAAAGCTAGGGAAACATCTACCGTAGTCCTGAAGAGCACTTGATATTCTCAGGTTGACTCTTTCCCCCTCTGCTGGGCTGTGCTAGCACAGCCTCAGACACGCATCCTTGATGATGCCTGCGGCTGTGGTAGCACAGTAATTGCAACAGAGAATGTATAATAAACACATTCTTGGGTCATGCTTCTGGCATCCATCAGAGCAAGTAGAGCTCTGGTGCTGATTTCTGTTGGCAGATCAGTGATTATGCCTTTCCAGGCGAAGCTGGCCAGAATGTGTTGGGAGCTAGTGTGTGATGCATGTAGTGCTGACTTAGGAGTCAAGGCTCAAGCATGAGCGACCGTGTCCTTTTTCGGACTGCGATAGCAGCATGCTAAGCAGCAGCTGGCTGCTTGCAGTGCTCGATCCAGGTATCTACCAGCTACCAGAGATCCAAACGCTGGGGAAAGAGGCAAATATAACACAGCCATGCTGGTTGTAGGTGTGCTATCACGGTTTCCAGTTGTCAATAAGTATCGCCGGTAGGTTGATTCGCGTCTGGCAGTTTACCATGCACTATTAGTTGTGTGCATTAGTTGTGTACACAAGTGCAATGCTGTTGTCAAAGTATCAGGCGACCCGGCATTTATTGGTCAGGTTTACAGTGCAGCACGAATTGTGTTAGTGGATGATTGTAAAGTAATCCCATGGCACACTGAAATCTCAGGCACCAACTGATCCAAGGCACGAAACTGCATATAAAACTGAGCCAATCATGCATAGGCTGTTACTGCAGACCCAGCTTGTCTTTGATGGCCTCCAGTTCGCTGTCTGTCAGTAGCCCACCAGTTGAAAGAAGGCGCGCGCGTGCTGCCATGGCTTGTTCACCCACATCCTTGGGCAACACCTCCACAACGTTATTGATGTTATCTCCATCCTGGGCTGTGTGCTTGTCAGCATCGAAACTCCAGACGCCGTCCATGATGAACTTGTAAGGGTACCTTCACATGCCAGTCATGGCGGGTCAGTGAACCACACCAGAATCATGCACATCCCAGCGTGAGCCAAATCAGGAAGTCCACTGGACAGGCATGGAACGATCTATCGTGTGATAATCGAAAGCATGTCAATTTTTAGTTTCACACGTGCACAGATGCTGGGGACTTCACACCCTGACAACATCAACTTCTACATGTGAAACAGTGTAAAAAATGTAAATGTGACACTTACTCGCCATATCCTACAAGGACTTTGACATCTCCGGATAACCGGGACCACGG
>JAUMHO010000007.1:2838153-2851125 GCA_032360965.1 Ulva armoricana
TCCATCTGGTTGCATGAGTAATATCTGGTTAATCCAAAACTGTTTCGGCACCGAATGTGATTGCAAACCACAGTCAGGTGCTTGGGGAAGCGAGCACCGTTTGGGCACCGTGAGCAACGTTATCTGCCTGTGGACGAAATCGTCAATCACCACACCCGTGGTTCTTCAAAATGCCCCAGAATTGTGAGTATTTGTTCTCGAGTTTGTAATTGGAGCCTTGTGAAGGGCTGGTTGCGAGGGGGCCTGGCGCCACGTGTATCACAAGGCATGCATGCGTCTTTAGACTGAGAGCCTGCCGAAAGGGGTGACCGCGACTAAACCAGATGTAAACAATGATGCCTGGCATATATAAGGCAGGTGCATGTTTAATCTGCAATAATGCGAGGGCAAAGTATGTTGATGCAGCTCCGTGCTGCTTTGCGGGGTGCTGGCTTGTCCTGAGGATACCGGCGCTCCTGCATCCTCTTGCCCAACTGATGCAGCATGACATGAAGCCCTTAAATTGACTTGCATTCCGCTCATTGATGGGTACCAGCTGGCACAAGGCGTCTTTGATGTTCATTGGCAACCCAGCGAACTCACGCATAGCTTAGCGAGCCGATCTTCTACTCCCTGCAGACCCACCAAGGGCCCTAGAATCCGCGTCATCCATGACAAGATTGTCTTTCCTTGAGATGTGGAGTCGTGGCTTCCTGCCGATCCGATGCAGGAACTATGCTGTTGTAGCGCAAGCGGATCGCGAGGCAGGTAATGCCGAGTCTCGACGACTCGTGCAGAGCTCCGACGAAGGCAGCAAACAAGACCAGGTAGCCACAACAACCCCCCTGCCGCTCGCCGGCCTGGATTGTCTGTTGCAAGAGGCAGCAAATCTGTGGAAAGTTGAGGGAGCAGTTCGTGGCCGAGAGAACGGTGTACTAACCTCACACAGCCCTCTTCACCCCACATTACAATGGCCGCTCAACTCCTGGCGTGAACTCGGGAAAACACCAACTGATAGGAACATCATTTTGCTGCTATCCTGGATCCCTCTGGGGGCCCTGGGCTCTAAGGGTCGTCGTTCGCACAGTCAAGCGGCGTCCTCGCCCACAACTGACCGATGGACACTGATTCCGACTCAGATGAGATTAGAGAGCAGTGGTAAGGTCCTGGATGGTGGTTTGACCTGCTGTGGTATGGTTCGGGTCAACTGAGAAAGATGACCGTGTAATGCAGCAAGCTTCATAACGCTGCGGAGCTGGGTGACAAGGATGCAGTGCTGGCCTTTATTCAAGAGCAGCGGCAGAAATTGGAAGCCTGGGTATGCTTTTGGCTATGAACCACGATCATCTAATGATATGACGCGACGGAGCTCTGTGGCATTGTGGTCCCATTCACTGATTCATGCAGGCTGCTACGTTGGCACCCCATCAGCCAGCAGCAGCTGATCCGCCCGCGTTCGTCCGCATGCAGCTGGATACATTCGTGAACGCAAGCGAAGTTGATGGCTTGACACCGTTTCATCTGGCCATGATAAATGGTAAGGACTCCACCACTGCTGAGTGGCTGGAAACTTTAGTTCCATTTGGTGATGCCACCAGGTCGAATCTTCCTGCCGAGGGACACGTAGCACTGGCCATGTGAAAGCTTGCCACATTTCAGTCTGATCATCTGATCAAGTCACTGTTTTGGTCACCGGGTACCGTTCAGGACCCTTCTCCCACAACGGACACTGCTGGACACTGCAGCATGCGGACACAGCCTGCCTTGAGTGCCTGCAGCCTCTAGACAAAGAGCGGAATCTAGTACATGCGTCTGATTGATGTTCATGCGTAGCGTGTGTTGCAGTAGGCTGACCGGTCAAGTTTCATCGAGCCAGTCTTTGGTTGCGCTCTGTAACACAAGCACTCCGTATTACGTTTCAAACCGAATGGAAGCAGCCGGGCGGCGTCTCACTTGTGCTTTGCGGCTGTAGGACACTTTGAAGTCGCTCGAGATCTACTGGAGCATGGGGCTGATGCACATCACAGCTGCGAAGGCTCCTTCCCGCAACACATCGCTGCCCAGCTCGCAGCACTGCCAGCTTTCCAAGAGACGTGCTTGCCTGCCATGCACATGCTGATCGAGCATGGCCTGTCCATGTACCTCGAGTGCGTACTTCCCTCTCCTTCCTTCTTCTTTTGCTAGTGTGCCAGGTCGTCAGCCCGTTTCCCGGTGAACCGGACAATCCATGCCCCTTGGCTGCAAGAATGTGAGCCAAATGCCACACCCCTGTCCTTACGTTGATCTCAAGCTGTATCTATTGCACGTCATGCAACTCGCAGCACCGCGCTGCGTACAAGTCGGGCTCTGTCTGCACGATACACTATGCGTGCCTCGCAGCCATGCACGTCCGACCAAACGTTCCGTGCCCGTATGTATAACCACGTGTGGCGCTGGCGCAGAGATGACAACTGCCGCACGGCGCTGCACTGGGCGGCTGCCAGCAACCACGTCCTTCTCTGCGAGGCCATTCTCCATGCCGCCAACGCGGAGCGAGAAGCGCGCGCCGCAGAGATTGCCGCCCAGGCGGACCTCGCCGTGCCGTCTGACTCAGACCCTAGCACCCTCGTGCCCTCTCCAGCGGCCCTCGGCTTTCACAGCGTGCCCACCCTGAAGCCGCTGCTCACGCTACCGGACGACCGCGGCAACACTGCCGTGCACGTTGCCGCCCGCGACGGATGCGCTGACGCGTTGTCGGCGCTCCTGGACTCAGCCGCTGCCGAGGGTGCGGCCGTGGACGCCGCGATGGCGGAAGCAGATGCCGCCGACGAGGCGCCGCCGCCCACGTCCGCGCAGCAGATCCTGCTCATGCACCGCAACCGCGCCGGGCAGACTGCGCTGCACTGTGCCGTGCTCGGCAGCTGCCCGGACTGCGTGTCTGCGCTCGCCGCAGCGTGCCCCGCCGCGGTCGGCATCCCGGACCGCCTGGGATTCACCCCGCTGCAGCTCGCGCAGCGGCGGCGCAGCGGCGACGGCGTGCTGCGCAGCCTCGGCGTTGACGGGGGGGCGGCGAGCATGTTGAACGGCGCGGGCGAGCATGCGTCCGCTGGCACCCCTCCCATGCTGCTTGTCACATCGCCAGACTGCCTCGCTCACCACACTGCCAAACCGCCGTTGCTGCGCGGCATGACACCGCCGCCAGAAAACGTCCGGCGGCTGGAGGTGCGCCCCGCCACTGCCGAGCCACTCGGCCAGCACCACGTGCTCGCACACGTACACGCGTTCCCACTCGCCGGCGTTCTTCAGGGCAGCATGTGACTGCAGGTGCTCCTGGACCGGCGGTCGGGCGTCCTGCACTCGGGGCGGTTCGATGCGTGCGCATGGGCGGAGGACTGCCATCCGGTCGCGATGACGGACGTGCTGCGGGTTCACACTTGGAAGTACGTGAAGAGCGTGCGCGACGCGTGCCTGGCGTCGCCGGACAACATCGGAACTGCGCACCTTGACTCGGACACCGTCGTGTCGCGCGGTTCCTTCCGCGCCGCCCTCAAGGCTGCGGGGGCCGTGTGCCACGCGATCGACGACGTCGTGTGCGGCCGGGTGCGCCCCACGCTCCCTTCGTAGCTCGTGCCGCATGCAATGCGCTGCAGCTGCAGGGGTAGGGGTGCGGGAGACGGGGCAGCGGCTATGCGTTTGCCGGCAGTGGCCGCTGCGCATGCAGGTGCCCCACCCAGGGCCGCGGTCGCCGGGTCGCCGGGGGCGCTGTCTCTGCTGCTTATGCAGGCAGCGCGGGGAGCAACGCGGCGGCATCTGTGCTCAAGGAGCGCCCGTTGCAGGGCCGGCCGCGCAGCTGCCAGTGTGAACTCAGATGCTGCGATCGTTCACCAGGGCATGCGATGCGGCGCCCTCCGCTCTGGCGCTGCCTTGCTGTCACCACCATTAGTGCACCTCCTACTGGCTTGCCGAACACTGTACACCGCGTAATACGCGGGCAGCGCTGTGACCCACGACGCCCTGCCTCGTGTCTCCGCCTTGCCTCCATGACCCTGGATTATCCCGCTCCGTAACCGGGAGAGCGGCTTCACGATCCACGAGCGCAGCAGTGTGCCCCGCGCCGCCGGTCTGCCTCGCCAGACCATCTGGTGACCTGGGAGTGATCGTTGCACACATGGCTGTTTGCATGCGCGGCATGCATGCAGGCGAAGCGTGCGTTCTGTGCGGTGCGGCCCCCTGGCCACCACGCCGGCCCGTCCGGCATCGTGCCCGGACGCCCCAGCATGGCGGGTTCGCACGGCTTCTGCCTGCTGAACAACGTCGCGATCGGCGCGGCGTACG
Organism: Ulva armoricana; assembly: GCA_032360965.1. Lineage (NCBI taxonomy): Eukaryota > Viridiplantae > Chlorophyta > Ulvophyceae > Ulvales > Ulvaceae > Ulva > Ulva armoricana. The sequence continues at coordinate 2,842,447 of JAUMHO010000007.1, forward strand.
CGGTGTCGACGTACCGGCACGCCCGCATCCGCCGCATCGCGCTCCTCGACTTTGACGTCCACCACGGCAACGGTACGGAGGAGTGCGTCTTCAGCACGGTGCCCCACGAGACGACGCGCACGATCAGCACGCCCTTCAGCGCCGGCACAGAGTCCTTCCAGCAGTGGCGGCCGTGGTTCGACGGCGACGACCGCCGCAACATCCTCTTTGCGAGCGTCCAGGGCTACGGCCCCCGCTCGGGCCGCGGCACCGACTTTGTGTACCCTGGCTCGGGCGCGACCTCCGACAATCGCGGCGCTGTCCATCCCCTCGCGGTGCGGCCGCCCACTCTGCGCTGCTGCTGAGTGTCTGCATGGCACTCCGCACGAGAGACGTCGCGTACCATTCGCACGATGCAGCTGACATGAGCTGGTACACTTTGCTGCCGTGCTGGCGTGCGGTGGATAGGATGACAACCAGTGAGCGTTGCTGTGCCGCGGGCTGCCGCTGCGGTAGGTGTGGCCGCCTCCAGAGTGCACATGCCGGCCTCATCAGCGACATGGACTCGCGCAACATGGGATCAGCTGCCAATTGCGGCTCGATACACCACCTTCTCATCTCCTGCATTTACGCCCTTCAAGCGATATGACAGACCGGCCAGGCTGAGTCTTCCGGTGCTTCACGCTGTTGTGCGCGGCAGTACCATGCCGCTGCCTGCTCCCGTGGCGGCGCTCCATCAGCGACGCTCCTTCGGTGCCTGGTACGCAATGGCACGCATGCTCTGCAGGAGCCCATCATCAACGACAACACTGAGGCCGACATGTACGTCCTTCCGCCGCGGCCGCCGCAGCCGGCGGTCGCCCACGAGGACCCGTCGTGTGAGTTTGCCGGGCTGGGCGGCTCGCTGCTCGGCCTCGAGCGGCCGCGCGATGGCCCCCGCGTCATCAATGTCGGCGTGCCTGGGCCCGGCGTCAAGGCCAACCTGTGGCGGCGCTCCTGGCGCGACAAGATCCTGCCTGCCGTCGTGAACTTCGCGCCCGACCTCATCCTTGTGTCTGCCGGCTTCGATGCTCACCGCAAGGACGACATCAACTTCCACTTTGTCGGCGTGCGGGAGCACGACTATGCATGGCTGACCGACCAGATCGTCCAGGTGCGTCGCCGCGTGACAGCGCTCCAGCAGGCCCTGGGCCGTGTGACGGCCCCGGCCAGTGTCAGGTGTGTGCGTGGTGGGCAGGAGCGTGCGCACTCCGCGGGACCGTGCTGTGGCGCCTGGCCACGGCTGTTCGTGTTGTGCACGGTGGCATGCACGCTGCAGCGTGCCCCCGATCTTATGCCTACAGTGGGTCAGTGCTTGGTGGTTGCCGGCGTTCATCTGAGCAATCATTTGGTGGAGCTGAAACTGACAACCTGTGCCCAAAAGCAAGCGTTTTGCTGGCTTCAGGGGGTCTTGCTGAATTAAACACTGGTGGTGTTGCTTTCTGGGTCTGTCCTGACAGGGTGCGCGGAGGGGTTTGTGAAACGTGGCATTGCATGCGACTGGTGAGAGCGTCATGGCATGGCTCGGGTGGTGCAGGTGGCAAACAGGGTGTGCCACGGCCGGGTGGTGTCGGTGCTGGAGGGTGGCTACCGGGTTCAAGGCCAGATTGTGAGCGCGTTTGCGCGTTCGGTCGCAGCGCACGTGCACAGCCTCGCGGAGCCGAACGAGGAAGTCTGGCAGGAGGAGGTCGCGGCGGCAGAGCGTGCGGTGGAGGCGCGGGATCGCGAGCGCAAGATCGAGATGAAAGAGAAGCGGCTCGCGGCGCGTATGGAGTCGGAGGCGCTGCTGCTGCGGCAGGAGAGCGGCTTGCCCTCGGAGCGGCACGGGGACTCGCTCGGTGGCCTCGGCAGCAGCGGCCTCGACGGGGCCTCCACGGTGGAGGCGGGGGGGATGCTGGACATGGCGGTGATGGCTGCAGCGGCCGGCGTGGAGGGCGCCGGGGTGGGGGGCGCTGCCGCTCGGGCGGCAGCGGCCGGCGCAGCGGCGGCGTTTTCGGTAATGGGAGGGGAGAAGGAAGACGGGGCGGCCGAAGCAGATGCTGGTAATGCAGTGGTGGAGGCAGGGTGGGAGGGTGTGCAGCTGCCAGCGACGGCGGCGGTGGCCATGGTGGTGGGGTGTCAGGCAGAGGTGGCAGAAGCGGCGACGACAGCAGAGGCAGCTGCGGTGGAGGGCGGGGCGGAGGGTGGGGGTAGGGGCAAGAGGCGCCGAGGCGCAGTGCCGGACTACGTGTCGCTGAACAATGAGATTGAGCGGCAGAAGTCGGTCGAGCAGGGGAGTGTTGACGGCGCGCCGGGGCCAGCAGATGCTGCTGCTGATGGGTGAAGCTGAGGTTGATGTGGGATCGGGCATGCATAGGGGCTGCGGGGGCGGCCGTGGGGGCCATGTGTCGCGTTGGTGAAGCAAACAGGGCTGGGGGACCCACGTTCGGGTAGACGTGGGAGTGTGGCGGCGGCTCCAAGGGGCGTAGACGTGCCGCTGTGGGCTCACCTCCTGGTGCAAGAAGAAGGGTCTGCTGTGTGCCGGTTCCAGTGGAGAAAAGCTGTTGCATCTGCAAGACTGGGGCAGCAGCAGATCATGTCGTGTGACCCATGTGTCAGCGCGGGTCCCAAGGGGGGTGTTCGCTGCATCGACACTGGTAAGTGCCTCGTGGGGCAGTGTCCCGCAAAGAGTGTTGATGCACACCCAATCAACTGCATCATTGCTGTGCTGGTCACAGATCATGTGTGTAACTGTGCTGAACACCTGGGCACGAGGCTGGCGGGCTCTTGATCTCAGAGTCTCTGCACTTTCACATACACAGGGTGGGAGAACGAGCACGTGGAACGATCACTTGATGCCGTTCCGATTTGTACACATTCATGCTCATATAAATGAGTCATGTTCAATCGTGCTGACCTGAGCCCCAATGCTGCTGTTATGGAACGCTGTTCAGTCCTGACATACCGAGGGTGTCTTGGTGTCACACTGGTCCCAGTGTGGTCGTTTGGCCCATCATAGTGTACTGCGTCTGATTTCAGGGTGAGTTTTAAGTCTATGTCCCGGTTTGTTACGGCGGACCTTGTAACCATGTTTTCCATACCATTACAGCTGCACTGCGTGCCATGGTCACAGTCGTTCTGCCTTTTGTGATGTTCGCTGAACCCTTGCTAGGGCTTTAGAGTTTGCAAACGCACAACGCCATATAAGGGTCATTTGCCGGACGATCGATTGCGATCCTGTTTAAGCATCACATGTACACACCGGCGATATGATCTGGAAATTGCAGGTAAAGTTGGCCCTCATTATATCATTGATGAGCTGGTAACTCTTATTCTTGATATGTGCGGTACTTGCTGCAATTTTCGTACAAATGAGTTGAAATTTAGACAGGGCAGCACGACTGTGGACATCGTGGCCACGTGTGCGATTGGGAACAGCAGCAGCACGCCATGGTGGCGCAGGTTGCGGTCGATGAGAATGACAAGAAAATGGGAGATGAAAAAATGTATGTTATACAACTTCCACAACCGGCTCTGTTCAGCTTGCACTTCCGTGGACTTCCCCGGAGCACGCCTGCCGCCGATACATTGATCCCGCGCTAAACACCGTTTGCCCCTGTACATCGATTCTCCGACCCTGGTTAATCATTTTTATCCCTTCTAAAGCTCTTTATCATGTCGTATCTTCGAGAAAGCACCGGGGCGGATTTTGAGTTTGATGTGCGTTCTGTTGTCTGTTGCCCCGGCAATTGACAAGGTTGAGAAAGATTGTTTTTTAACCCCTGAAATTGTGTTATCAATGCACGTGTGCTGTCAGCTGACCGTGCATGCTCTGATCTCGGCTGAGAGCGTGGCAGGCCATCCTCTCCCAGCTGAAGCGTCAGCACAGCGCTTGCGGATGCGGCGGTCGGCAGCACGGCAGGATTCGAGGCAACGTACCTCACAAGAACGAGAAGTTGTTGCCTTCTGGTGACCCTGCTGTCCGCTTTGCAGACCGGTTCAGAGTCGAGCGATGACGAGGCCGGACTTGCGCCGTTTCGTCTCGAGAACATCAAAGACAGGCCTCCGATTTTCGATGCGGAAGCACTGCACGACGCTCTCGAGGAATGTGGCTGGAGTGACCCAGCAGACTGGACACAGACTCAGGTTGTCACTCTGGCTTCAGGTGCCTCAGCCTCTGTCCCAGACATACACGATGATATGGCACGAGAGCTTGCGTTTTACAACGGAGCAAAAGAAGCAGCTGAGCAAGCTATATCCAAGTTTGATGGGGCTGGAGTGGCATGGCATCGACCTGCGGACTACTATGCTGAGAGTGTCAAGAGTGATTCACACATGGCCAAAGTGAAACAGCAGCTGATGTTTGAACAGCAGGCGATAGAAGAGGCAGAGCAACGGTGCGGCAGTGCTTTCGGGAACCCATGCGTTCCTGTGGAAACGCGGTCTGATGCCAGCGCAAGTCACAGTGCCAGGCTGGGAGTGGAACGTCCGCCAGCATGCACACCCAGATCACGCCAGCCATACGTTGATGCTTGATTTGTGCATGAATCTTGGTTTTGCTGTGGTGCAGGAGAAAGAATCGCGAGATGAAGGCATATTCAAAGCAGGTGCAAGCTGAGAAGCAGAAAGAGCGCACACGAAACAAGAAGGATCAGATAAGTGATATCACAAAACTCCGGAAACAGCGCTCATCATCCGGATTCGCCGGCGATTTGCAGTTTGACAAGGACATGAAGGTGAAGAATGGGGCAAGACCAGACAGAGCCGGACAACGCATTCACAGAGGTGAGCCCCGAAAGCGGCGGCCGTGTCGGTGCATCGCATCCCAGGCATCGCATTCACTCTCTTTGCTGGCAACATGTTCTTCACCAGCAGTGGTGCTGCTGTGCTGGCAAGGGGCCATAATGGGCTTTGCATAGAGTTGAAATTCAAGCCACTGACCATACTCGATTCATCTGCCAGTGCTTCAGGCCTGCCTGGGAGCTCGCGAAATTGGTTGCACATCTGCCGTGCAAGGTTACTCTGAGATTACTGCTCTATGCTTTCACAGTCTGACCTGCAGCATGTACCCTCCACCACCCGCGTTTACTGAGTGTCGCTCGTACACGTTTTTCATGTCCCAAGTTAAAACACCCCAGTGCAGTGTGGAGGAACTCGAGCAGTTGTCCTGTGAATGCAGATTTCCCCGGAAAGAGTAAGAAGAGAAACGTCAGAGATGCGAAGTATGGTTTTGGTGGCCGAAAGAAGCTGGGCAAACAGAACACGGCAGATTCTGCTGCAGACATGAATGCCATGGCCAAAGATAAACGGAAGCCTGGCGGCAAGGGCAAGCTGGGAGTGAAAGGAGGTGGCACACAGAAGAGACCTGGGAAGGATGCGAGGACTGGTGGTCGTGGCAACAGACGCTGACAGCTCCAGGTAGTTAAGACCAACATTCCGCTACCAGCTGCGCGCGTCCACATTTTGTAACTTGCCCCAGGGCAGCTATTGACGCTGGTTCAGGTCTTTGCACAAGTGGCGAAGAACCATGCGGGTGATTTAGAAATTCGTATGCCAGGATGGTGATTGCCTGTTCGTACTAATACTGCGAGAACAAGGGAGCAGGCGGTGTCGGCACTGCCTGGTCTTCTCTCACGGCAAGCACTCGTTTCCAGGAGAACGAGTGGCTGATCAAGTGGCCCGTGAAACTTCCTTTGTACAACGGCCAGGGTCAGTACCAGAACATGTTACACAACACACACACGTTGTTCTAGAGTCTGGAACTGCGCCCGGAACAATGACATCAGACCGCAAATCACTGTTTCCATGACAAGTGACATGCTTGCAGCAGAGGAGATTGGCCACTAAGGTACTCCTGTATGTGCGCTTGGAGCTGTCTTCTGGTGAGATCGCTGACTCTGCCGGGTGCCTGTCAGGCCTTTGGAGGGCTGCCTAATGATCACCGTGCTTTTGCTTGTGTTCGAGGTACGCCTGCTTTAGAAGGCGCCTTTTATACTGCGCATATTGGCACAGTTCATACTTGTGATCCTCAGATTTGCACTTCCACGGCAAGAAGAAATTGTCTCGCCTGCAGCAAATAGCACCATCAACATGGATGCCTGTCAACACCCTGCTGCAGCATCAAAGGCTGCCAGACCCTGGGTGAATGTACGTAATGAGGTGTATGTCTGTACAAACCTGCATTTGTTCAATGGAATCAGTAAATGAGCGCAGAAGTCCCTGTACTCACGCGGGATTTTGGCCGCTTTGAGTTCGTCCAGCGTCGCTTGCATCTCTGGAGGATCATATGGAGGCTTGATTTCAAACTCAGCCATGATTGCACACGGTCAGGAAGCAACACCCCTCTTCAACGATGCGGGATGCTGTTGCGTGTACCAGAAGTTGTGCAACACAGTCCGCCGTTCGCGTCGATCAAAGGCACCGGTTTGCCAGCCACCATTATCTCTTCATAGGTGATGTCTACGGCTTTGTTGTATCCGCGTGCTGTGTCTGAGCAAGTCCGTCGCAGAGTGGCGTGGCTACCAGTGTTGTTGCTCCCACTTGAAGGGCTGAATTTCTGGAAGTGATTGGCTTTAGCAGGTGCCTCAAAATGCCCAGGGGAAACAGGCTTGATGGAGCTGCTGCGCGCAAAACCATGACAGCGCATGTTCACCCTTTACTGTACATTGCAAGATGCTTGCAATGTGTCCAGTTTTTTTCGTTTTCCATGCCCCACGTTGATGCTAGAGGAGGCACGACTCGACACGGCTTCACAATTGCAATGCCGTCGCGGGCCACGCCTGGATACTCAACGGATAAGCAGTCTGACTGATTGATAACTCCTTCGTAAAAAAATTAAATTTAGACCTTGGCAAACATGGTAGATGAGGCTAGTGTCGGCATCACCGAGTACGCCAATGCCGCCCCGCCGATCTCGGGCATTCTGCGGCACCGGTACAGCGACTTCAAGGTGAACGAGATCGATACACGAATGCGTGTAGCTCGATTCAATGAGGAAGATATGTTTCCGGCGGAAGATTTAGACCCACCTGTTCAACGGCGGATACATTCGTTTGACAATGAAAGTGCCATTCAAGCATGTGTTAAGAGTTTCTCGGATCTGGCGGGCACGGAGCACGCAGCTGCATTACTCACGCTGTTACAGCTACTGCGAGAACGCGTGCGTACTATTCCATGCTTTTACAGGGCATGTCATGGAGCGTGCGCTTGCATGCGTCGCTTCAATTCGTACGCTCCCAACGTCGCCGCAAGAAGATCAACGCGACGTGCAGGAATTGGCAAAGCAGGTTCGTGGCCCTCCGCCTAGGAAGGCAGGTGCATCTGAAAGCATCGCTGCTGCACCGGCAGCCGTGCTAGACCCACACCCCGGCTCGAGTTTGGTGTCAACAACCGGTCAACCACAACCGGAAGCCCCAAGCTCTGTCCCACCGACCGAGGTGAACCACGACAGTAGCAAAGCGTCCAGGGATGAAGAGCTTAAAAAAGCAAAAATCTCAGTTCCCAAGAGAGACCATGCCAAAGAAGCCGCGTCAACGCCATCTGCCATTTTCGTGGGCATCTCGGACAAGGCAAAGCGAACTGAACTACATTCTTTCTTCCGGAACGATCTCGATCTCCCACGACTCGTCACCGACACTGTCAAAGGGCTGGACGGATGTGTAGACATCCGGGTGATGGCGCAAGCAGACCTCAAGGCCTCAGTCCGAAAGTGCGCTTCCCATCGAGCACGCACCACACCGCCTGTACCCTCTTTCATGTCCCTGTGACATGCCGTTCTCGTGATGCGCAGCTCCCATCTTCATGCCTGGCAGGCAGGGATGCGCTGAGCCTGTCGGCAAAGGTAGCTCCACGGTATTAACCCAGCCTTGACAGCTATGAATCAGCAAGGCTGGCCATGGAGTCATGATCACTCAGAGAGCCGGAACAGTCCCTTCAGGGGGAGTCCCATAGACCGGCTGAACAAGCGGCGGCACAAGTGAGGTTCCGGAAGGCTCACCTGCCGCCCGCGGCCGCTGCCTTGAGCTGCACCTGTGATGGCTCCTGGGAGGTGTAGCAGCCGGACCTTGGTGCCTTTGTACTAGATGACGCCAGGGATGCGTGGCAGTGTTGTGAACTCATAAGCAGCTGCCTCAGACTCGGCCCCGGTGAGCCGCGAGAGCAGTGCGGAAGGACCCATGGAGGGGGAGCGGGTCAGAGCCACTCAGCCAATTCCAGACTTTGTACCATGTCGGGGGAAACCAAGCTGTGTGAAGATGCAGCAGCAGACACCACAGCTGACGTACTCGTCTCACTAGGCATCGCAGAGCGCCCCTCGCGTCATGTCCTGAGTCCCTTTAAACATCCCGGTCAAGTTCGCACCATGCTTGTCCACCAGGCAGCCTGCTGTACTCTTCTATCAGTGGGCGATGGCGACAGCCCGGTGTCGCATGATCCGGGTAGCAGCTGCCGTGTCTCCTGGTCACGGACGGAACACCCAAGGTGGCTCCTCCGGCAAGACCCTGAGTCACGGCGGCCGCACCTGCCAAAGAGGATCCGGTGGTTGCACCCGCAGCCTGGCCCGCCGCCAGACCTTTGCGTCAAACCAAAGCCCTCGCCGGCTGCAGGGAGCAGGCACGGGACCGCACGCACAGCGGCGGCCGCGGCGGCCGTGGAGGCCGTGGCGGCCGTGGTGCGGGCGGCCGG
>JAUMHO010000007.1:2851225-2863101 GCA_032360965.1 Ulva armoricana
GGGCGGCCGCGGCGAGAAGCGCGCGCGCGACGCAGGCGCCCCGGACGCTCGCGGCCTCAACAGCGAGCAGTGGCACGGCCGCCCGCAGTTCACACAGTTCGTGCTGCTCAAGGTGAACCGAGACAGCCACGACGCGCTGGGCGCGGTGGCGGCTGCGTGCCGCGTGCGGCCCGCGGCGCTCGGAACGGCCGGCACGAAGGACAAGCGCGGCGTCACCACACAGTTCGTGTCCGCCCACAAGGTGCGCCCGGGGCTCATCACCCCGGCCCCCACCATGCCGCACGGCCCTGCACGCATGCAGTGCCAATCAGACCTTTCCGGTGTCCCATGGGCGCCATGCATGCCCGGCCATGCGGTGAAGGTGGCTGGTGCGGCTTGTGGGTGGCACCATGGACCGGAGCCAAATCAGAGAGCGACCGCCGGTCTCGGCATGCATGCCCGTGCCCGTCGCCTCATTTCACACAGCGGCAGCATGGAGCACGGGGCGCGCGCAGGCGTGTCTCCAGCAGGCTGCTGGACCGGTGCCGTCTGCGGCAGCCACATGCCTGCCGACCGGAGTAGCAGCGCAGCAAGCAGACAACAGCCCGCCCGCCCCGGCGCCGGCCTGCCCTGCGGCAGCTGTTCCCGAGGTCCGCGCCCCCGGTCCAGTGAATCGGAGTAGCAGTGGAAGTCAACGGTGTTTGGGCAATCAGGGTGCGCATGACGAGGTGACCGAATGTTGGGTGTGATCGCGGGCATGGCCGTGATGGACGCTGCGGTGCAGGTCGAGGCACGGCAGCTCTCGCAAACGAACGGCCGCGTGGCTGAGGTGCTCGTCGGCGGCTACCGCCCGGCGGATGGGGGCCTCCGCCTCGGCGACCTCGCCGGCAACCTCTTCACGATCGTGCTGCGCGAGGTGCTGTGCGGCAGCCGCGCCGCCGTGCGCGCCGCCGTCGCCGCCGTGCGCGACACCGGCTTCCTCAACTACTTTGGCCTGCAGCGCTTTGGCCAGGGCAGCGTCCCCACTCACGTCGTCGGTGTGCCTCCAACCTCCCTGCTGCGTGGCCGATGCATCCGAGCCTGACTGGCCGCGCCGCTGAACCCGAAGAGCGCTCGCGCAGCGTGTGCGCGTCCGTGACGCGGCGCGCTGCGCGACTGGAAGCTGGGGGGCCTGCTTGTTACGATGCCCGCTGCCCTGCCCCGGGCACTCGTCATGCTGGTGTCCGCGCTGGATGCATCAACCCTCTGCATGCATGCGTGGCCACCTCTAGGCCGGGTCAGCCGTGTCGTGGCCAGCAGGGGTGCCGTGGCCGGTGGCTGCTCGGCTGTGGCCAGGATCAGGCTCTTCTTTCACACCTGGCGCTGCGGGCTGCAGGCTTTGCTCTGATGGCGGGAGAATGGGAGTCAGCCGTGAAGGGGATCCTCGCAGGCCGCCCCGGGGAGCGGGAGGAGCTGCAAGATGCGCGCCGCCTCTTCTGGGAAGCCGGGGACCCCGCTGGAGCCGCACAGCAGATGCCCCTGCGTATGGGCGCGGAGCGGGCGTGTCTACAGGTGTGTCTCCATGCGTCGTCGCCTGGCATGTGCCGCCACGTCAGCATCGCACCGAGCGGCGTGTCCGGATGCAGAGGTAGCATCACTGGCCGGGCGCGCAGCGTGCTGTGGTGACGGCGGCTGCTGTCTGCAGGCGCTGGCAAAGCACGGGAAGGAGGCGTGGCTACAGGCAGTCCAGGCAATCCCGCACAAGCTGCGCTCCATCTACATGCATGCCGCCCAGAGCTTTTTCTGGAACAGCGCAGCGTCCGCACGCGTGCGCATGCATGGGCTGCGCGTGGTGGCGGGCGACCTCGTCATTCCCAACGGGCCGTGGCCGGACGGCGGGCATGCGAGTGACGCTCTGCCGACCGTCCCTCTAGCCACAGACACCCCGGCAGATGATGACAAGGCGGGGGGGAGCGGGAAGCGGCGTCGCAAGGACAGCAGGGACAAGGGGGACACGGCGCAGGCGCGCATAGAGCGTGTGGCGGAGGTGACGGCGGAGGACGTGCGGCAAGGGAAGTATAGCCTAGAGGAGGTTGTGCTGCCGATGCCGGGGGGGGACGTTGAGTACCCTCCGTGCCTTGCGTCTACCGGCGGCGCGTCGGAGGCTGCGGCGGGGGGTGGGGGGAAGGCGCCGGCAGGGGCGCGCGCTGCCGATGTTGGCGTGGCTGAGGGCACGGCAGAGGGGGTGGGGGAGAAGCCGGCAGGGGCGGCGGGGGAGTCGGTGTATGAGGAGATCGCACGCCGCGTCGGGATCAGCCTGACGACTCAGCCTCACGGCGTGAAAGAGTTCCTGATGACGGGGCTGTCAGGAGACTACCGGAGGCTGGTGACGGTGCCTCGGGCGATGCGGACGATGTTTGTTGAGTACTCAGGCCTGGACGATGAGATTCTGGGCGGCGGTGTCGACCTTGTGGCGCGGTGGAACCCTGGGCAGGGGGTGGGGGGAAGGGCCGCTGCCCGGGGACGTGCGGCTACGGCCCCGCTCCAGGAGGGGGATCAACTGCCTCCGCCGCCCCCACTGCCACCCACGCAACGAAGCGGCGGGACTGGGACCGGCCTGACGCCGCCAGTGGCTAATGGTGTTTCAGGCGGGGGAGGGGACCATCAGTTGTCCAAGGAGGCTGCAGTTGCGTCTGCGGGGGCACCGGGCGCCGAAGGTGAGGCCAGCGAAGTAGCTGCTGCGGTGGCACCGGGCGCCGAAGGTGAGGCCAGCGAAGTAGCTGCTGCGGTGGCACCGGGGGGAGCGGAGCGTGACGTTGGTGCGGCACCGGCTGCTGCGGGAGGCGCTCCAGCGACGGAGGAGCCCGTCGATGGCTGCATGTCGGTGTGGAAGCTTCTAGACGATGCATTCATGGTGGAGGATGGCAAGACGGTTGTGCAGTGCGCGGGGGGTTTCCGGGAGGGGCAGGGAGCAGGTAGAGAGGCTGAGGGAGGGGCCGGGGCGGGTGGAGAGGCTGAGGGAGTGACGGGAGCGGGTGGAGAGGCTGAGGGAGGAACCGGAGCGGGTGGAGAGGCTGAGGGAGGAACCGGAGCGGGTGGAGAGGCTGAGGGAGGAACCGGAGCGGGCGGGCGGCTGGGTCTGGTGCTGACTTTTGCGCTCCCGGCGTCATCGTATGCGACAATGCTGACACGGGAGCTGCTGAAGGCGAGCACCGCCACCGGTACGCACAAGGCGGCTTCCGCGGCCGCTGCGGCAGATTTGAACGCGGCAGATGAGCATGCAGCACAGGAGGCAGGGGATACCGAGGGGGCGCCTGATGGGGTGTGAAGCGTCGCGACGCTGACGGGGCGCGCGCCTGGGGTGTCGTGTGTGCTGTAATCTCGGTGTGGTCACCTGAGCGTCTCGCGTTTCTCAATGCCTCTGGAGGCGACCTCAACGAACCAGGTTGAGCCCACTTATGTTTGACCGCTACCGGGAAGATCGTTGAGACCGTCCGTCACATGCACGCTGGGGACAAGTGAATGCCTGGATGTAGCCTCGAAATACGAGCATAAGACAAACTTTCATGTATCGACACACGCTGGTTGCCCAGCACTGCGCGTGATAGAAACACAGGTCTGCTTTCGGAGGGAACGGCGCACATGAGAGCCCTGTGCCCGCATTGCAAGTGCGTCCATACCCACACAAATGGACATGAGCGTGTGTCGGGCACGCATGGCGGATGGGCAGAGTGTGAAGGCCCGGTATGGGCATGCATGTGAGCAGGCGGCCAGGCTAGCAGTGGTGCCGTGCAGCTGGATGCGGTGCCGTAGCAGCGCACGTTGTGCGCACGCAGCAGATGCCGGTGTGCGGAGCTGCTCCGTATGAGGGTGAGACCTGCGGCCTGAGACAATGGCCTTCGCACGCCCTGTTCTGGCTCTGTGGGGTGTGATGTAGGCGCAGCAGGATCTAACTTGAGCATGGACATGCGCTACGGACGGTGGCCTGGCTCCCGCGGATCAGGCTTGGCAGGAGCATAGACGGCGTCACAGTGAACACTTGCTCTTCGCCGAGTCCCAGTGTTTCTTGCTCGGGCATCAGCTCGGTTGTTGGCGTCATCTGCGAGGAGTTCACCATGGCTTGTGCTGGGTCCGCCCAGGCAGAAGAAGTGCCGCATGTTGCTCTCCCGAGAGACCGTATCTCGGTGGATGCAACCTCGGCATGTCTTGTCCCGTTCTTTCTTGACCCTGCTGATGCCCTGGGCCGTCACCCCCAGCACATTTTGAAGAAGTATTGATTGTATCCGGTTGCAGTGTTTTGCTGGGTGTTTTCTGTGGTGTGTGCTCTCGGCAACCTCATCCTGTGGCTGTGATGCGCAGCCTGAGTTCGCCCAAATGGTCGGCCCTGGACGCGCGGCTCCGCTGTATGGTGCCCCTACCTGATGCCAGCCCTGTTGAAATGGACCGTCTGACACACTTTTACAGGTATACCGATTCCACAGTGACTACCTCGGACTATCGCACACAAAGCATCGGTGAACCTTGTACTTGTCCATGGGCCCAATGTCACACTACATCAACATGACACCTCACGGCACCCTCACTAAGTCAGGACTGAACTGCACTCCATATCACTCGTCCCCGCAAGTCCTGACATCCAGACCATTGAATCCTAGAAGTATTTTAAAACGTCAATGCAACCAGTGGTTCAATCGAGCTCACAGAAAATCCCAGAATCCCGTCTTGTTTTGTCAACCTGTTTTCCCCAGAAGATATCCCCAGAGTCTTCAGTGAGGCCCTCGAAGACCGAATCGCTCCTCCAGTGCCACAGCTAGAGGCACGTTGACTTCATCACCTGACTCCACATCTTCATCGTCTATGCGAAATCACGAGCCTTGCAGCAGACATGCACAGCGAGAAGGCAATGTACAAGGCAGAGATCGAGGCACTACATCTGGATGAGCTCTTCATGGATGTATACCTGCCAGCCAAACTTCATGCAGGTGTGGTGCAGACGCCCCTCTGTCAGACTGTGCCACCTTTCGAAAGACGAATTCGTCTGCCTGTCTTACCTGTCCTGCAAGCCTGCCATTATGTTGCCCTGCTCAGGTTGTACTCCCAAGCTGACTGCGTATATCGATGTCTGTACTGCAGCTGGAGCAGCCTTGATGTTGTTGTGCAACCGTTAGGCTTCTGCCCAGATGTGATGCCAGCTGCTGCAGCACCGCCTGCTGTGGTACATGGTGTGATGCAAGCATGGTGAGGTGACAGGCAGCGGGTTGCAGGTTTACTCGCAAGTGTTTGCAGCAGCTGTTGTGTCAGGGCTGCAAAATTCTGACTCCAATGCGGCCGTGCCACCTGCGACCCATTATCACACACGGCAGCTCACACTGACCTGTGTCGAGTACGTCCACAAGTGCTCCAGAGTCGGTTTCATTCCTGCACTGCTCGAGGCAGGATGCCAGGCCGTTGCCCGCCCTCCACAGGGGCTACCAGATGACCGGATGCCACGCTCCAGGTACTCCATTTCATCATTCGTCCTCAGGCTTGGTTCGACTGCTCCGCAGGGATGAGACACAGGTCTTCTTCTCCTACCGCACTCCTGGTCCATCAGAGTGGCTCATTGCAAATGATATCATTGCGGGGTGGTCAAGGCAAGCTGTTGAGCAACATTGAAACCTCCAGGAGCTGAAAACGCTCCCTTGGCCGGGTGGAGTATCCATTCTTCTTGCCGGCCCCCCATGCCAAGACATCCCAGAGGCCAATCCACACAGCTCCAAATCGAACGTGATGGACACAGATCAGGTAGACTCTGCTCACCTCTTCCCGCTGCTGCTGCCCTGCAGCGACTGCTCTGGCAACTCACACCAAGGTGCGCAGATGACAATTGGAATCGCTTTGCAGGACCGAACCGACATGGGGTACCCTCTGCTTGATGCAGTCGAGTTCGTCTAGCCTTCTTAAGTCGTCTCGGAGCAGGTGCCGGTTGATCTGTTCACAGATAAGCGCGCCTACGCAACCACGGTACAGCATCAGCCGCTTACACTGGGCTACCATGTGTGCCTCATCATCAGTCACCTGTTCATCCCGCATCATTTTGTGTGACCAGCAACAGGCCGCTGTCATGCACCCACGCTCCAGAGTTTCAGCAAGGCCGATCCAGTGCCCCTGACGTAGCAAGACAGTCAGTGTTCTGTGCCAAAGCTAACGCAGGCTCTCCTCCCGGTGCACGTGTGTGAAGCGAAAACGTGAGCACGACAACACAGTGCATTCCTGTGAACGGGCGGCCTTTCCGCAAGCAACAACGCATACAGCGCGCCCGAGCCAACACTTCCTAAGCTACGAGGAGCCTGTGCAGGAGTGGGCCTACAAGCCGCAACCGCTGGCACCCAGCGTGTTGAGGATGATTCTGCGGTTCCTGCAGGATCAGAGGAATGGCTACCGGAGAGCTTTGGGAACGGGGCTGAGGAGTTACTGGCCCAAGCTGACATGCGTGGCTCAGGATGCGAAACTGAAGGGCCTGGTGGCGAAGCAGCATGGCGAGCAGCTGAGGGAGTTGAGCAGATGTGCTGCGGCCAGGAAGCAGCCCAAGGGAAAGAGCAAGTCCAAGGGGGAGAAGGTCAGCACCATGTCCAGAGATGATCGAGCCTCTGGAGGAGCTACAGCTGACGCCGTAGGTGGCTGCGCTCATGGACAGGGCTGCTGCCCGGCTGGGCCATCACCTGCGCACAATTGATCAGTCCAGGTAGGGACTATGCATCATTGGGAGTCTGTGCACTGTGGTGCCCTCCAAAGACTCAACAGCTGTCTTGCAGTTGCAGTTGTAACAAGAATCGCTGCACTGCAGACATACTTTGACAATTTCCGCTGCGTCCAGCAGGCTGCGCTTCCGAGGCCCCAAAGCCTCTGAGTAGATAAGTTTCTGTGCACTGCTGCAGATCATTGTATCTTCAAAAACGAGTGTATGATATTGTGAACAGTGAATAGCATGCTTGACAGGCATGGGTAGCGAATGAATGTGCTACAGAACAGTGCACAGCCATTCTGTGGTTCAGCTCCCTGATTTTTGGCATGATCAGATTCAGCAGAGAAGATACTATGGAACACAATAAGGAGCATGCTTGGCAGGCATGGATATGGGCGAATGAATTCGTGTAAACGACTTGCTGGCCTTCCTACTGTGTTACCGAGTCTCTGTCAGACTGTGTCCACCCATTGCAGAGCTTCCACGAGAAAGTGACAAGATGAACATACATTAAATCTGTGAAACACATCACCAGGATGTGTCTTACAAACCCGGTGTTTGATACCTCAACAACACACACAAACTACAAAAATATTTACTGATCACAGCAGGTGCAGATGCTTACACGGTCTTTCAAGTAGCCGGTCATGCCGTCCATTTTACGTGCATGCTGGAATGCTGCACTCAGTTGCAGCTCAAAACAAACTAGAGCATCAAACAGAGCGAAGATCTAACGACTTGCTCAAACACGGCCATCACTGCGCAGTATGCTGTTCTTCTCAAGACAGCGCCATGCTGCTGGCATGCAGGTCGGATACGTCATCTGCACTGGCGGTTGCTGCTCATGGCTCCTCACAAAACAAGACGACAAATGCACGGCACAAGTACAACACCAACGCTGCTGTCTTGGCGCGAATCATCTACTCCTGGACTCATGCAGATGGCGCGCTGAAGCAGGACGCCTGCAGCCACTTCCTGATACCTCCAAGGCGCCAGCGGCGCATCTGGCGCAAAGAGTCGCGCGGCCGTGCGCGACCTGCAGCCCGCCTGCGATCACCCTTCTCAGCCACCTCGCCGGTGCCAGTAGCCGCCAAAAGCAAGCCGTGATTAGCGGCGGGGGCAAGCATGGAGGCGAGCTGGCCCGAGTCCGCCCATGCTTGGGAGCCAACGATGGACGTGAAGGGGCGGGAGGAGTCTCGCTGCAGGCGGTGCGAGCTTGCGGCGAGCGCGGACAGCGCGCTGCTGTCTGCGTCGGTGACGGGGGTGTCGTACTCCTGCCACGGCGACACGACAACGAAGCCGCGCACACTCGGTGGCCGGTGGGCGTCACTCGCGCGCACCTCCTCCCCGGCATCAGGGGGGGCTTGCCGTGGAGCGGTCATCGTCGTCGGCATTGCTGCAGTCTCTGTCCACTGACGGGTTGCACGTGACACGTGGGGTGGGGTGGAAGGGCCAGACACGGTGGTTGCAACCGCCAGCGGCGAGGTCGCGTTGCCGCAGCTGGAGTCGCTACTGCCGGTTGCCGTACCAGAGCGGCCCACTGCGGACGCCACCAGTGTGAAAACGGCAGACGAATCCAGGACGAGAGCAGCGGCTGGGCCGGAGGATGTGGATGCAGACTGCCCCGGAGCGGGTATCACTGTGGATGGGGAACCTTGGCATGACTCTGATGCTATCACGATGTGGTCGGCGCTGGTTGATAGGGCCAGGGGGGGCAGGCGTGAGAGCAGCCATGAGACCAGGGGTGCTTGCACGTTGGAATGGGGTGTGGAAGTCGTAGGCGAGGCTGGCGCAAAGGAGGTCGGTGCGTAGGCGCTGCTGGAGTCGCAGGAGTTGAGCACGCAGGGGCCACCGCTAGCGTCGGACGGGGGTGTAGGGTTGGCCGGACACGCCGGCGAAGCGCGCATGGAGGACACGGCCGCGATGGGGGTTGTGGCGGGGGCCGCGAGGGGGTGCGGCGGCATGCCACCTGCACGTCGGGACGCCTCGCGCACTGCCACGCTCACCCGACCGGGTGGTTTGGCAGCAACACTGGGGGGCATGCAGGCAGGATGTGGAGGAGGCGCATCAGAGGGGATGGATGGCGGCGGTACCAGATACTCCACAGGGCACCGCCTGTGCTAGTCCGCAACCGGGACGCGCAAGTCACGCGTTTCTGTGAGGGTGTTGTTGACGAGTGTTCTCGGCACCAGGTCCGACTGGAGCCTGTCTGCCAGCCTATTCTCCCGGCGGAGCTGCCTGGTTTCACCGGGGGCCATGTTGTACAACATGGCCATGGCAGCCATTGCCAGTGGCTGGGTGTCCATCGAGTGATGGACCTGGACGCCTTTGGCCCCGCTGCTCAGCTCTTCTAAGCAGTATCCGTGTGTTCCCCGAGGTCCGTCCACGCAGACAAGTCTTGGGTCGCCGGGCTTGGGGTAGGCATGGGAGAGGCCCCAGTCAGTAAGCACGGCCTTGCCTCGTGCATCCATGAGTATGTTGTTGGGCTTCACGTCCCCGTGAAGCAAGCCTCGCTTGTGCGCGGCATCTAGGACCTGTGCGACGTCCGTAATGATCGGCCAGTTGTCCTCCGGGGTGTACCGCGGGCAGCCCGCTGACGGGCGTGGGTCCGCCGGGCGTCTGGCCGCCAAGTCCTTCGCTCGCTTAGCGATGTCCTGCCCCAGCGTTCGCGGCAGCCTGTCAAAGAGGATGCTGGTCATCGTGGTGTCTTCAGCGTCGGCCGACCATGCGAGGACGGCCGGGACAGCTCGAAGATTTGCCAGGGCGGCGTGAGCAGTGCTCGTTGCTGGGGAGGTGGAGCTCACCGCTGCCCCGGTCCCGCTGTTCCAAGACACATACCGTATTTCATGCGTTGTCAAATGTAGATGTGAATTGGTGGCTTGCGTTCGAAGCGTGGCAGCCAATAGACCGGTCAACATCTACCGGGCCAGTACTCACCGCACTGGCCCCAGCAAGTCTCCATCTGCCTGATTGGTTTCCACGTGTATGCGCACGAAACGGATCCGACCATACCGTGTGTACACAAAGCCACTCATGATGTGGATCGCTCGGAGCATTGCTTATACATGCAGGACCTGTCCAGAAATCATGTTTGACAATCTTGATTGGCCTTGGACCGGCGTTACTGAGCTGAACAGACTTGGCCCAGCGCCCGGCCACAAGACTGCAGTAGCTCGGAACTTCATGTGGATCCGCTTTCACTTCAATGCACTGGCCGTGCTTGGAGGCAATATTACTGGGGGCGGTGCTCATGGCCTTGTACGCTCCACCCCATCTCTCTACTTGGCAACCATGCGAATGCTGCATGGCAGCACGGGAACAGTCTGTGGAAGCCCCCAGGGTGCCACACAGTGCGTCTCATGTGCAGGTCACGTAGGCACATGTCCTGCCGGACGACCGCGAGCTGCGGCAAGGCGCTCTGAAGGCCGCCGTCGCCGTGAAGGCTCGCCGCTTCCTCCTCAACGAGCTTGAGCAGTGACGCTGTGGCGGCATGGCAGTACGACCTATGCTTCTCACACACAGATGAGGCCTAGGCCAGATTCGCAGCAAGGACAGAGGCCCTCAGGGAGCACTTGCCACCGCTTGATGGATGCCTGAGCTCCAGCGGCAGCACGGCCGCCCGACAAAGCCGATCAGTGGCGCTCGCCGCACGCCTGCACCTCCTTGATGGCAGGCTAGACATTGAGGCTGCTTGCCTGGGCGGCCCGTCCGCGTTGTCGCATCGGGAGGTGTTCGCGCTGGAGGAAAAGACAGTGCATGAGGCGTACGTGCTCGATCGGCAAGCGCACGCATGCTTGGACGCGATCCAGCACGGCCTCCGGCTTCTAGCTCCGCCACCTGGCTAAGCACCTGCGCTGCCACGAGCGCCGCTGGACGCTGCGCAGACACTGTCGGCCTCCTGGAGGAGGAACGGTGGCGATAAGGTGTGCTACGCATGCTGCAGTGCCTCGAGGTGAGCGCCCAGTGGTGTGTGGCAGAGCGAGAGTGGCGGGGCAGGGGGGCGTGGCTTGGGGGCCGGTGGCAGCTCGGGCGAGTGGGCGGTCTGGACACGCTTTCGCAACCAGAGGGTCTGTTGGGCAGGGTGGGGCTTGCTGCAGTAGGGAGTCACCGCGACACATGCACCACTGTGCTGCAGTCGTGATCACCTCCCCCGCACTGCTAGCCTTGGTTCACGCATCCTTAATGGACACGTACGTGGTCGCGTGGCTTCGTAGCCACGAGCGCAGGTCGACTGAGCATGATTGCTTTTCACGGTCACAGGCATGAGGGAGGCAACCCTAGAGGCCTTGTGCTCAGCAGCACGCTGGCTGCCCACCACCAGTGACCATCGCCACCGTTGCCGAGCAGGCCATTAATATTGTGTGGTAGGCCATGCACTTGCAGCGCACTCAGTAGTGCAGCACTGCACCCGGAACGCAAAACAAGGGTCCAGACTGGCAGGAAAATGCGGCACACACCACCAGGTATTGACCCGTACGTCAGATACTGACGGCTGAGAACTCTGACAGATGGACACACGTACTGACGAGGCAAGAAGGAAGGCAGTTACAAGGGAGCCACAGAGGCAGCGCACCCGCATCGACGTAACACCATTAAGCACTAGGGCAGGGTCAAGGAGAAAGGGGACTGTACACGAGGATCCGCCTCCGCGGCCCGTAGAATTCAAGGCGCAGGCATTGTAGCGCCATCAGGCCGGCATGCAGTGTCAAGCCCGAGTATGCCATGAGTAGGTGTCCGATGTGGCGCCAGCGATGCTCAGCAGGGTGATCCGCATGAAGGTCAACCGGGAGGCCATATACACGAGCACCGCACAGCGGACCCAAGCAACATGCAAAGCTGCTGCACTGTCAACCACAGCGGATTTCAATTGTCATGCTCATTAGAACTGTGCCACGACGGAGCGATTGCAGTCGAATCTGGGTGAGTTTCTTAAATGGCTCTGGAAGCACCAGATTGTGATGGAAATGTGGATGTCTGCCCGGGCCCATCCTCGTTGCACGCCAATTTTAGTGTAATTCTACTTGCGTATAGAATGCCGGATATGGCCGTGTGGCCCATATTCTTACATCCCTCGCCAGGGAAACATGACCTCGTGATGTCCACAAAAGAAGCATGGGCATCGCCATCAGGATGTAGTCCCGTCTTGCACATGGCATAGCCAGGAAGAGGCGCGATCCATTGCAGCCCATACATG
>JAUMHO010000007.1:2863201-2899926 GCA_032360965.1 Ulva armoricana
CGTCGTCATCCATGCACATGGCCACACGCGGTTTACCCGAAACTGGAGCACCGAATCGGGCTGGTAACCACTGCTGACTAGCCAGGAATGCAACCAGTGACCCCCAACCCAGGGCCTGCCTTTGGCAAGTAATAAGAAAACCTGTCGCCACGGAGAAAGGTCACAACAACGCCGTTATTCCAAGCACACGGCGGTGGAACTCTGTCATCACACAATGGCCAGAACACCAGTGTCATCCCACTCACCCGCTGCCACAGAACAGATGCATGTGGTGTGGAACAGTCACAGCACACTAACACGTGCATGCGCGTCAAGGCAAGCACAAGGCACAAGGCTGTAGATTACATCAACTGGATACAGGCCTGGACA
The DNA here is from genome assembly GCA_032360965.1 of Ulva armoricana. Taxonomy (NCBI): domain Eukaryota; kingdom Viridiplantae; phylum Chlorophyta; class Ulvophyceae; order Ulvales; family Ulvaceae; genus Ulva; species Ulva armoricana. The sequence continues at coordinate 2,863,571 of JAUMHO010000007.1, forward strand.
CAGGCCCGGAGATCCAGACTCGAGCCAAGCTGTTCTAGTGCACCACCCACCGGCAGGGCTTGCACATCAAGGGAGCCACGACATCACTCTGCTGCAGGCGCACACTCAAGACACGAACACCTTTGGCCTCCAGTCACTAACCAGCATTGCACTGCAGCCACGGCACCATCGTCGTCAAACATTGCAGCCAGCCACAGCCGACGGCAGCACATTCCTTTCCAATAGCCAAATGCATGGCACAGCAGTTTCTTTTTCGCAATTCAGCCTCCGTGTACGGGCAGAATCGCCGGCCAGTCCCTACATTGACACGCCGCAACTCACCCACAACAGAGGCCGACGTTTTCGCACCGCGGCCCCAGCTGCCACAACCAACATTTTCTGTCAACAGGCACCGGGGCCGCACCAATCCATCTGTAATAACATTGGAGCCTGGGTCCGTCGGACTGCAGTCCGACACAAAAGTCCGCATGACAGGGACACACAACTAATCCACATCCGTCTCCTCGTCTTGTTCCATCGGCTGTGTGCCGTTGGCTGCCCCGTTCTCCAGTCCTCCACCCACAGGATCTGCCTTCACTGAGGCCCCCAACGCATCTCCCACAACTTCCGCCGGCCCGGCAGCCACGCCGTCCTCCGATTCCGGCCATGCCCCCCCATCCAGCCCCCCTGCCGATGCCCCGCCATCCGCACTTCCTTCTGCAGCAGCACCAGTCCCTGCGCCTCCCACCTTCCCGCCCGTCGCTAGCGCACCCGTAGCCGCGGCGCCCGCTGTTGCCACACCCGTAGCCGCGGCGCCCGCTGTTGCCAACCCCGTCGCCGTGGCGCCTGCCACAGCAGCTCCTGCCGCAGCGACGGTGACATCCTCGCCATGGCTCTCCAGCGCGCTCCTCTTGCGACGAACCGAGTCCAGCTCGCGGTTGAGCTGCTCTTTTGCGCTGTTGACACCTGCACGCGCACAGCCGCCCGCTCTCAGCGCCGCACAGGACCGCCCGCGCACAACACACCCAGGCCACATCACGCATGCCATGCAGTGCGCCAGAACAACCTCACACAGTCGCGGGACCAGTGATGCCATTCAAATTCCCTCGTCTGCTCATACGCCACAGCCTGCGCGGCAGAACGACCGGGACGCCGCATGGCATGCATGGTCGAGCAGCTGCTGCGCCACCGCCTGCTCCAACTGCTACTGTCTACAGACAGATCCAGCGTGCGAAGGGCAGCCATGCCATCGTGTGCCAGCACACAGCACGCCGGCAGCCTGTTTAATGTCGAGGAGCAAGGCGCGACGCACTCATACTGCCCAGCATGTCGCGGACCCGCTCCAGCGCCAGCTGCCCCACCACACTCCGCCGCTTCTCCTCGATGCTCGTCACCATCGCCTTGAGGTCGTCCACCTTCCGCGACGCCACCGACGCACTGACCGCGCGCTGCAGCGCCTCCTTGCTGTACGGCGGGCCCGCCACCGCCTTGCGCTTCTTGCCGGCAGCAGCAGCCACAGCCCCGGCGGAGCCCCTGCCGGTGGCACCCACGCCTGCGGTAGGCACGGGGTCGCGCGCGATGACCGCCTCCCAGTCGTGCTTCAGCTGCCGAGCAGGCCGTGCAAACCGCCAGAGCACGTCGGCCTTGACCTTGCGCAGGTATACGCCGTGCTCAAACGCCTCCTCCGGCTCGCCCAGATTATAGGCCAGCGTCAACCGCTGTGCTGTCGCCTCGCGCTTGCACGCGACCACCACCACCTGCCGCCACGATGACGTGTCATCCACCCTGCGCCTGCATGCCGAGCCGCTGTCGCAAATCGTGCATCTGAGCACACGCAGCGATACAGGTCGCCGTGTGGCAACTGGAACACGCCGCGAAAGTGACCAAAACGGGGCTTGACTCTATAGGGGGCCAAGCTGGCATATGGTTCAAAGCTCCCCTACACGCCACAGGAATCGCCGCGGGGCGCACTCTAGGATGTATCCTCGCAGGTCGTGCTCCAGGATATCCACGCCTTGTGGCACGGCGGTCTGGAAACGAGCATTCTGCTTGGCTTTACTAGCAGCAAGGGCCTTTTTGCCGGTGCCGGCCTTCGTGCCGGTGCCCGCTGCGGCGACCGTGCTGGAGGCGCGTCCGCCGGCAATGCTGTTTGCCGCAGCGCGCCGCTGCCCCGCAGTGGCCCGCCCGGACACCGTGCTGGCGCCTCCAGCCGACGCCGGAAACGATGTCAGAGGGGCACCCAGTCCGCCGGCTCCGGCTGCGGCCGCGGCACCAGTGTATTGCGACCGTGTGCCCGCACCGGAAAGGGACTGTTGCGGGAGCAGGCCACTAGGTAGCTGACTCCCCAGGGGCGGGGGCATGCCTGCCCTGCAGAGTGGCACGGTGACTGCGGGAGGCAAGATGTGCTGTGTCACTGTTCTGGCGCTGTGCTCCTGGTTTGACGAGCGTTACTGTGCAGACCAGGCTGCTGCAGCGTCAGCGTGCACATGCAACACAAGACGTGCTGGGATCTGTAGAAAACAGAAGCCGCAAAGCTGTTGCAGCCGCCTCTGACTTTGCGGGCGATGCAAGTCACCAACCATGGCGACTTGCATGACTGGTGCCTTGCAGGAGCGATGCAGGACATGTCAGGAATCAAGAAGCCTGATGCCGGAACACCATTGCGCGAGACTGTAATAGGCGGTGCAGCCGTATGAAGGTGTGCTGATGTTGCCATTCTGCTTGTCTGTGGGGTGCCCTGCTGGCAACAAAGCCCTACTCCGGGCTACAAGTAAATGACAGCACAGCTGAGCTGGGCATACCCGCCACTATCCATTGGCATGGACGGCATCATCGGTTGACCCATTGGTGCTGGGTTCACGGGCATGGAATGCTGCGCTGATATGCTAGGCTGCATGCCCAACTGCCCTTGAGCCCTCTGCAACTCTCGCAGCTCTGAGACGTCGGGATCGGCACTAACTTGGGCTCGATAGTCCTGCACATCACATGTACGTAGATTCAAGGGGGACATGTGTGACGGTGGCCAAGGGCACATAACCGAGGATCGTGGAGATGGTATAGACCTGACCACCACGGCAGCAGCGGTCGCAACAATGTTGCTGCAGCTTGGGACGCTAACACGCACCATATGCACTTCATCCGAGATATGTAGAACCATACGCAGCGACGTGAGGAACTCCTCAGTTTCCTGCACGATGATACGCACGTTGTCACACCGCCGGCAAGTGAGCACGTTCCATGCATCGGAAGCGATGGCTGATGTTGACATATACTGTCACATGTAATCAACGAGTGGCTTGATCGCGTCATCTTCCACTTCATCGGTCGTTTGCAACACCGGCGTTAAGACCAGCAATGCTCGCAGCCGAGGTGGATAGAGCATACAGCGAGCCATAAGTCCCGTACCCATGATGCCGGGGAGAGGGCGAGAGCTCTGAGTATCGCATGGTAGGCTGCACATTCATACTGAGACAGATCTCCTGCCATGTTACCATCAACACCTCTAGCTGTCAAGGTTGCGCGCCCGAAGCCGCGGCGGGCGAAGCTTGTTACACTCTCATATCAGCTTATGGATGCACACTGTTCAAAGCGAACAGTCCGGCCTTGGTATGTGCTATTATTTTCAGCCAGGAAAACGCAGGATCCCAGTCTCGTGGTTCAAAATTGGCATTCTCAGCTGTACGTAGTCGCAAACGCATTTTTAGGCCCCGTGCGGCATAGTGTGTTTATCGTCGTCGGCGTTCGATTCGTTTGAATGAATGCTGTCATTCCTGCTCTCCCATATTTTCGTTGTGGCTAGGTGGTTTCCTGGTTTGCGCTGCGTCAACATGCCGCAAACCAGCGCTCAAATACGTCGACCCTGAAATTTCTTCAAAAGGGTAAAGCCTTATCATGCTGTCCAGACAGACATCATGGTGTGGCTTTTCTGGGTTTCATTGCTTCACACATTCTGATGCCGGCGTGTTTGGTGCCTGCAGGATCCTGCGACTCGTTTGATCACTGTCGCACTCAAGGTTGCAAAGGCACCAATTGAATCATGCCGAGAATATGAGCGCTGTGTGTGTCCCCGTCTGAATCGATCTCGAACGCCTGTGCATGGGGCATCTGGTGAAGTTGGTGCATTATCTGGCATGTGCTGGAAAGTCGAGCTTCTGCCAGCCAGAGCCCAGCTTGAAGTTGATAGATGGTGTCACGATTCGCCCCAACAGCTGCTCGAGTTTCACTGGTTTCTTGAAGGCCACAGTGTCTGGCGACTGGGTGCACACACCAGCTCCGCTGTATGCACCATTGCCGGCTTCAGCACAGCAGAAATGCTGCTTCCGAAGAGCAAGCGTGCACGCATGAACTAAAACCATGCGGGTCACACATATTCAAAGCCCTGGCCTCTCGGTTCTTACCGGTGTTGGCCAGGTGCATTTCCAGCGTCCCTGACACCAGCATCAGAACAGAGGGGCCTCACCCTGTTCATGTGTTACCCAGTAGTGACAGGTAACCATGAAATGACCTGTACAATGCCGTCTGTAACAGTTGCCATCCGGAGGAGTACACACTGGCACTGCTTAGTGTGCACAAGATACCAAACCAGGTGTTCAGTGACTTGCTTGCTAACCGGATTGCGATGCAGAAAACTCAATGCTGAGCGAGACTGCACAGTGTTAAGATGTGGCCTTGCCTCGTTCTGGGTACACGTGTTGCCACCTGTTTTAGCGCTGCTGCCAATCTCCGGTGCTGCATTATTCAAAGCACACAGCAACGCGGATGAGTGCCATCGCAGTCAGGGGTGGTATAGATGCGGGTGCTTCCTGCCAAGTAGGTCACTAATGCAGCCTGGTCTAGCTTACACGAGAATCTGAACTCATTGCTGCATCTTCACAGTGTGCCCATCATCAAGCATGTCCACCTTGTCACATGCCGCGTGCCATCAAGCTGGGGTCCGGTCTTCCAGGATGCTGCCACCCAGCACATTGCAGCGGCCCGACGTCCGGTCCAGGGCCAACCTCCTCCAGCCTCGAGGCAACCTCGGTTTCTTGCTTATGCGACTCGTATGTGCTTCCGCTGTGGATACACAAGCCATTCAACGCACAGCACACCAGCCCACACCGCGAGACCTCCTGCTGCCCCTGACATGCGTCCTCGCATCATTCGACACACACACCATCTGGCGTTGAGCTGCTCCTGTGTGGCTGCTCTGTCGGAATCACACAGCCAGTGTGCCGCTGGCCCAACATGTACGCATGCATGGGCCTTGCAAGCCTCACCCTCCTGCTGCCTCACGCTTGATCACGATGCTCAGCTTGCGGCACTCAGAGCTGCGTGGTTCTGGGGGCCGCCAGAGGCACAGCTCGCGCTGTGCCGTAAACCGTCAGCGCTTCCGGGAGCTCCAGGAACACCACGCCCAGCTCTCCCTTCCCGTGCCTCCCCTGCAGGAGCCCCGCCGCCTTGGCCGGCACTCCAGCATCGTGCCACATCGTGACGTGCGGCCGGAGCACACCCTGGAGCCCCTCAGCCACCCCCGGCAACCGCGCCCGCGCAGCGACTGCGTCCTCCGAGCAGTCAAACCCGCAGATCTCCACCCTGACCTCGTCCCCGACCACCGCGAGCGCCGCGAGGCCTCGCGCCTGATGCTGCGCGGCCGCCGCGCCCACCTCCGCAGGCCCCCCATCGCGCTCCTGCCCCACTACCTCGCTCCGATGCCAGAGCGTCACATGCAGCTCCCGCGGCGGCGCCATCGCGGCGGCCCCCGGCGGCACGTCCGCCGCGTCGCGCAGCACCGCCCCCCACGCCTCCACCACCCGCTGTACCGGCAGGTTCATAACCGCGATGTACTCGCACTCCGCGAGGCCCCCCGGCCCCTCTGCCGCTCCATGCATGCCGCCGCCTGCCGGCGCGGCCCCGCCGGCTGGCCGCTGCAGCACCTCTGCGAGCTTGCGCACAATCGGCGCAACCGTGGCGGGCACCGGCGGCTGCTGGCAGGCGAGCCTCGAGGCCACCGCCGGCTGGCGGAGGCACGCACGCATGCGCCCCTCCCAGTCCGCAGACGATGCGGTGGGCTGCCGGCTGAACCCGCCAAACTCGGCGGCCTCCGCGAGGAGCGCCCGCAGCTCAATCAGGAGTTCGGGGTCGCCGTCCTGCAGGGCCGGCTGCGGCAGGAGCGCCGGAGCGAGGACATGGTGGCCGCCGAAACACGCCGTGCGTCGGCGAAGACGCGCCGCAGTCATCGTCGCAAACGGCGCCGCAAAGTTGTTCACGATTTGCAGCGCCTCCTCGGTGTGGTGAGCCGTCAGGCCCCCTGCGCAGCCCCCATGTGTCATGCGCTGCAAGGGATGCTGCTTCAAGCCCGACAACCCGAAATTTCAGGTCCCACACACGTGCACTAAACGCCGGAACCGAAGATTCTCAGACATTTGGGGCTCGAAACGTCGAAAAGCGCAGTCCAGCTTTCCGGGAAGGCATATCACTGCTTCGTCCAACGGTGGCGCAAGCGGGCTGCAGCGCTGCCGCGGCATCGGAGAGCGGAGCGCACCGACATGGTCCGTGCGCCGCAGCACTCGCAGCATGCACAGCGCGATCAGCAGCTCCGGCAGAGCGGCCGCAGTGTCCGCTGGTTCGCAGGCTTCCGCAGCGGTGGTGGGGGGGCTGCCAGTGGGAGACGAGGCGTGGCCGAACGCGACGGTCACTATCGGAACTCCGACGGGCGCCAGCGCCTCCGCGATCGTCTCAAAGTTCCCTGCACCGCGTTGGACACGCCTCAAATCCTGCGATCGCAGAGTCTGGCACATCGGTGGCACTCCAGCGGTCGCTGACCAGCACACGAGTCTGCCGTGTCTTGAGACAGGCCGACTCTGCTCAGGCGGGCAGGCTGCACTGTTACGGCGGTGCGCTCCTCAGGCGCCGTGCGATCGAACGTGTGGGCAGTGAGTGTCCTACCACCGAGTCAAGCCGGCGCGGCGGACGGGGCACAGCACGCAGCGTGCCCCGGACGCTGGAGGCAGGGACGGGGGGCGCTCGGGCTGACACTGAGAGGGGGCCTGCGCCTGGTTCTGCAGTGGTTTTGGGTTGATGCTGACCAAAACTCGCGTGACCTGCTCACCTGCACTGCCGCCGGAGACGTGCGCACGACCCCCCTTCACGCAGTTTGTACGCTGCGCGACCGCTGCGCACCAGCCGCTCACCCCCGATCTCGGATGTGCGCACCGCACCCTCACCGGGATCGCTCGGATTTGCCCATACCGGTCGCATGGGTGGCTACAGGTGCGATCAAAATCCATGCCGGAACGGAGGCATCCCGCGCGCAGCCACACGGGGATGGAGCGGCACCTGCGGGGCTGTCGATGGCGTTCATGTCGGCGAGCACGACCGTCGCGCGGCCGTCGCCGCGGTGCGTCGCCGCAGCCTGCGCCACCGCCAGCCAGAACGGCGGCCCTCGGTCGCGCCCGCGAGCGGCCCTCAGCGCGTCGCTCTCCAGGTGCCGCACGTGGAAGTGCTCCTCCGTCAGCGCAGCAGCCAGCGCAGCACACAGCGTGCCCTTGCCGATGCCGGGGATGCCGACAAAGACGACGATGGCCGCCGCGTCCCTCTGACGCGCACCAACGCCGCTGCCTGCACAAGCGGCCGCACCGGGCGTGTGGCGCCGCGCAACACATGCATGCGCATGCGCGAATATTGTGGGCCGTGACCTGCTCCACCTCTCGTGAACCTCGCGCCGTGATGACAGTGAATTGTGCAAACGAGACACAAATTTAAACACAGCGACTACTCAATCCGTCGGGGGTAGTTGTGGGGGCTCGACCCCTGGAGTTTCAGTGTTGACGGCTAATCACTGAGAACAAGAACATCGCACAGGTTGACGTGACTGGCACTGTGCAATGCGTGGGTGACGTGAGTGGTTACGGCCACACGTACACATGCACAGCGCATCCTGTGATGCCAGCCATGCCGCAGGCAGAGGTGCCGCGCACAGCCGCCGTTTTCGAGAGGGCATGTGGTGGGGGGGGGGGGCACCTGCCCAGGTGACGACCTCGTCCACCATTGCGGCGGCCACGGCCGGCTCGGCCCACTCGCGCAGCTCCGGAAGACGCGGAGCCTCCCGGCCGCGGCCCCGCCTCGGCTTGCCGCCCGCAGTCTCCTGGTCACCCGCGCGGTCGCGCGCCCCATCCCGAGCGGCCTTCCGAACATCCTGCGGCCCGGAGCTCGCACCGCCTCCGCCGGAAGCGGCCCCTGCGTGGGGCCGCTTGCCGTTTGCGTCGCCGGCCCCCCTCCTCCCGCCCTCCTCCTCCCGACCTGCAGCCACGCGCGCTGATCGTGCTTGCGGCCGACGGAAACGTCACCCCGCCTCCCGCTGTGCGAGCGCGCCTGCGTGCCCTGGGCGACGGACATGCTGACACAGCGAGCGCATGCTGTGACTGGCTGCATTCTGCGAGCGCCTCGGCGCGTATCCACGGTGCCGGTCAACAGCGAGCCCTCGCCCTGCTTCCCTGAGCAGCTAACAACCAGGCGTGCGATCCAAACAATACTTCACCCGAGTGCATCCAGCGCGCAGACGCAACTCAGTTGACCCCGTGGCCTGTCACGCTGCTTCCCTCCACTGTGAAACATGCAGTCCTCAGTCTACGACAGAGGAGCTTCCGTAGCTGAGCAGAGTGGCCGCGAAGCAGCGTCGGGCAGCGGCAGCAGATGTACGCACCTGACGTGCAGTCGGGAGGGGGGAGCAGGTGTGGCGGCGCCCACTGTGGGGTGCTTACTTGGAGGACACGCATGCTCTCCTCCGCGGCCGCATGTCGCAGGAAGTCCCGCAGCGCCTGCATGGCGCCGCCGGTGGTCACAGGTGACACATGACAGACGCATGCACTCAGAGGCGGCCTGGCCGTGGAAGACATACGGGCGGGTCAACGGGCCGGCCCATGCACCGACGTCAGTGAAACAGGGCTGGACAGTGGGAACCTGGCTGGGGCGTTTGTGTGTGTCAAGCAGGAACACCCCCACACGTGTCCGTTCGTGGACCGGTGTCTGTGATGCCTGGGACGCGTATGAGCATGGCTGCGCCAGCATACGGCGGGTATCAATCGTGTCGCGAATGCAGTCCTCGAAAAATACCAAAGCAGGTGTGACCATTGGAAGCAACGTGCGGGGTTGCGCCCCGACGGACGAGACCGAGAGTAGTTTGAGGCGGCACCTTCAGGGGTTGCTTGAGGGCCGCCGCAGTGCAGCCGCTCAAGCGTTTGGCATCGGCGGAGGAGGCGGCGGAGGAGGCAAAGTGTGGCAGAGGGCGGTGCACGAGTAACAGGTCCGGGGCGATCTGCGCCCAGAAGTCCGGGCCGACGCCCTTGGCGGATATCTGCACAACGCACCGTCCGTTCCTGCCGCAGCACGCATGTGGCATCGTGACGCGGCCGCTCCGACGTCCCGGGCGGGCCGGACCCCTCCTGGCGTCACGACACGCTGACGAGGCCCTGAATATACTACGGTACAGAGGATCGGGCAGAGGTGTTGCAGGCCACATCGGGGTTCTGGTCGCAGGGGCAGTGGAGCCGCTGGAGGACACGTGGACGCACCGCCGGGCCAGGAGACCGAAAACACGGAGTAACTGTTCCGGTGTGGCCGGTGCACCCAGGAATGACATCCGAATACCGGGTCGGAGCTTGCAGAGGTACGGTGCAAGCCAGGGTCTTTACATCGAAGAGGGGCACGGTGCAAGCCATGGTATTGATTGGCAAAAGCCATGATTGCCGTTCCCATGACCTGATTGTGAGGTATGTGATCAGCTGCGCACGGGGGTAGGTGCTGGGACAGAGGGCGCACCGACGCGGTCCACGGCACCAGGGACACGACCGTGCCGGGGATGGCCATCGCGGTGGTCCACGGCGTGCGCCCCTCGCCATCGCGCTGCGCCCCCAGCCGAGAGGCCACCGCCGCCACAACGTCCGGCTCAAAGCCGACCATCAGCATGATGCCCCTGAAGCGCTCGCCGGAGGCCCCGCGCACCGCACCGCGCACAAACTCCTCCGCAAAGAGCTCCGCAGTGTGCAGGTACCGGTCGGCTGCACCCGCACCGGCGCGCACGACGTCCGGGGCACGCCGCGTCACCCATGCATGCCACGCGTCAGCAAACGCGACGACGTCGCGCACCTGGTCGGCAGTCAGCGCCGCGTTCTCCGCGACGCGCCGCGCAAACTCAAGGTAGTGCATGCAGCCGCGCTTCAGCTGCGCGAGGCCGTTCCGGATGACCGCCGTCATCATGCAGTACGCGACATGCGGGGCAGCGTCGCCAGCGGCGGGGTTGGTGTCCACAGGTGCTCCCGAGAGCGTGCGGACCATCCACAGCTTGACTTTGTAGCGGAGGCTGCTGTCGACGGTGAGGGCGCCGGTGAGGGCGCGCATCGTGCTGTGCGGTGGGCGGTCGCGCCTGGCGCGCGTGTCGGCCCCGCCGCCTCCGCCGCCGCCCCGGCGGCTGCGTATGAACTCCTGCAGATGCTGCGCGAGCTCCCGGTTTGAGCCTGTACACGTGCCGCCGTGCATGTCATCCGCTGGGGCGGCGCTGGCCGCGGAGGCATGCTGGGAATGAGGACAACATGCGCAACGGCACACATGCATGTGCCGTGAAGAGCCTGGCGGGTCGCTGCCGCGGTGCCAGAGGTGTTGCGACCACGCGCGCTGATGCGGTGGCGTTGATCCTCCACGTTCCCCACCAGAGAGCCGGCACTTGCACAACCCGAGGGCCGGCGCGTGCGCCACCACCCCCATGCCGAGGCGCATGGGGGCGCCGCATCTGGTTCAGTCTCAGCGCCACCTCGGCCATGCATGCGCGCAAGGTGTGCGGAGGTCAGGCACACATTCCCAGACACAGGCAGCGCGCGCATGTGCGCCACCGGGGCTGATTGTCCAGCTCTCGAGAACCAGACGGACGGGCTGTGAGTGCCTGTGTTGGAACAGCCAGGGCACCGTCACCCACGCACCGATGCACTGCATCAAACGTCACAATGCATGGGCGGCGCAGGCATCCACCATGCGCCTCTCGAACTGCTCACTGATGCTGGGGGGGGCTACAAGCCCGGGGTGCAAGACGGGGTCGGGGTCATGCGGCCGCCGTGTGGCCTCGGTGCGCATGTGACCGCCATGCCGGGGCGTGGCGCTGCCCGACTTGGCGTCGTCGATCCCCTGGTCCCGGTTCCTGTGACCAGATACTGCTGCTGGCTGTAGCTGCGGCGCCGCACCCGCGATGCCAGGGATGTCCTCCTCTCGAGTCCGGGCGAGAGCGCGCCGGCTTGCGACGGCGCAGCCATCCGCCCCGCCCGCGCCTTCCGCCGCGGCCGCCCCGCCGTCGGCACTGGCCGAGGGCCGCACCAGAAAGACGCCGTCCACGGCGGGCAGCGCAGCGGCCGCAGCACGCAGCGCGGCCAGCACGGCAGGCGAATCGCGCTTCCCGCACGGCACCCAGTCCCCCTGCACCGCAAGCGCCCCGCCTCACCTCCTCCGCCATGCACCTGGCAGCCGCACACTGCACGATCCCAGCTGGCGCGGGCTGCCGTGCGCAACGCAACATGCATGCTCCTCATGCGCGTGCTCCAGTAGGTGCACGCCACTTGGCAAGGCCGACACTCGTCACGATCTGCCCGCCCTGTCTGTAAACAGCAACATCAACGTGCGTGTTCTCAGCCTCATACTTGAAGATACACGCCACTGGCCGCGACAACACGCAGCGCTGCTCTTGCGAGTTTGCAGCAACGAGGCTGCTGAGCTGGCGGTGTGTGTACGGGGAAAGCAGCACACGACCATCGCAGGCCCGGGTCGAGGGCACGGACGCTGCCGCAGGCGCCCCCTAGAGCTTGATGTGCGCTCACCACTGTCACCACGCCTACCTAGCCCCCCCCCCCCCTTACCGGAGCCGTTCTAGAGGTGACTCATGGCATACTGCCACCATGTAGATGCCGGCGTGGCACCGTTTAGGCGCGATGCATGCATGGCCTGCGCATGGCCCTGGTGTAGCCCAGTCATCCCCGCGAGCCAAGCTCGAACTTACCAGGTGGCGTAGTAACAAGCAGAACTCCCACTTCCGCCCTCCAGCCTGCCATCGCTGCCAATCCGGACACCTCATGCTGATTGGACTAGCATCCACTGCATCCATTCAGTTGCCTATCCACATCCGCGCGCTCAACGCGCCCCGCGTCCTCTCCGCCTGCGCCCATCCTCACACACCTGTCTCGGATCACCCCGTGTGACAGCGTGTCACCGCCACTGGCCCAACTACACCGGCATGCATGCCGAACATCAGGTGAGCAGGTGGTGACAATGGCCAGAGCAGCGCACCAGCAGCTGCGCGGCGTGGCTCCCCGTCTCGGGGGACGCCGAGGCGACGGCGGCCTGCAGTGCCGCAGGCGGAGGCACCTCTCTGCCGTGCTTTTCCAGCAGCGGCTGCAGCGCTTCCGCAGCACACAGCGCGGTACCCGCCGATGCTGCCTCGCCTCCCTGCGCGCCCTCATCCCCGCTGCCTGCACACCGAGGACGCGCCTCTACTCCAGCGTTGGCCGCCTGAACTGGTCTGCTGAACCCAGATTCTAGACCCATCAACGTGGGTCGTATGTGCTGAAATAGCCGGTTTCCCTAGTTGCTGAACACGATCGAGTCAACGGCGCGACGTCGTGTTCACGCAGAATCGCTCAGATGCCGTTGTCCTCAGAGGCGCTGCAAGGCTTGGGCATCACGCTCCCTCAGCAGTTACACAACAGGTTGGCAGGGGACGTGGCCTTCCGTGGCGAGCTGCTGACATTTGAGCCAACCCTGCATATGGCTATTGCAACACCCCAGAATACACAGTGCTGTGCCGTGAGCGCAGCGGAGCACCACACCGCGCCTGAACGGCTGCAGCGGCAGCTGCCCGCCCCGCACTTTCGCCGCAACGCGCTGCAGCCGCGCCACCGCAGCGTCCGACACCGGCCCGCCCTGCGCGACGACGAATCCTTCGATGCGTGAGCCCTGCCACTGGTCGTGCGGGTACGTCCCGGCGACGCGCACGTGGCTTGAGGGGAACCCCTGCAGGAGGTCGTCGAGGGCGGCGACGGCGGCGGCGGTGGTGGGGGCCGCCGTGGCCGCCGCCTGCAGCGCGGCCGTCGCGGCGGCGGCGGCGTCGGCGCCCCAGATGACCCAGGTGTCGTTGACGGGCACGCTGTGGTCCACACAAAACTCGAGCATCTCCGCCCACTCTGCCACCTGCAGCCCGCGCGCGTGCAGCCCCGTTCGTGTGTATGCTTACATTGCCCTATCCATAACGTCCGTGGCCGGAAGGAGTGCAGACGTCGGACCAGATGCGGTACGCCACTCTGGCAATGATGCGTTGGCACAGGCGCCATCCCCGGAGACCCCGAATGCATGCACGCTGTTGCACAGGTGGACGGTGGCTGACTGGACGTGGCGGCCCTCAACACATGGCCGCGGTCAGGTGGTCGGCGGACCGGGCATGGTCACCGGCGCACGCTGGTGTAAGCTTGGCGGGAGGCACGGCTGTGCACGGCACCGGCGCAAGCGGATGTGCGGCAAACGGGCGCAGGTAACAGTGGAGGAGCGCAGGCGCAGGAGTGCAGGCGGCTGCTCCGAAGCTGCCCGGGTGGTGAGCCGCGGCTGCTGCTCCGCTGTGCTGATGCACACAGGCCGCCGTTGGGCCTGGCACAGCGGTGCGGGCGAGCGGTGTGGCGCAGGTGGACGGCGGCATGCACGCGGGGGTGTCTCATGCATGCCACCCTCTGCGGCGGCATGGGCTGCACCGGACTCACCGGGGCGAGCGTGCTGCTTACGGAACGAGGAAGCAGGACGCATGCATGTGCTACCGCAGCGCGGCGCGCCAGTGACGCGCAGACCGCAGTCAGCAGCGGCAGCAGACTTGTCTAGCTCAGGGGGCTCACACAGGTCCACGGCCGGCTCGCGTGCGCATGCGTGACGGAACACATTGGGGAGTGTGGGCCCAGTGCGCATGGCATGCCGGAGGCAGTCGCGCTCGCTGAGGAGGCAGGGGGCAGCTGGGGGCACCTTGAGGGTGGCGTCCGCGCCACACCTCGTCATCGCTGTGGCTACGAGGTACTCCCCAGCTGGAAGCTGGCCGTGGTGGCCGAGGCAGCGGGTGACGGCCTCGAAGGAGAGGCACGCCGCCTTCCGGGCGAGCGCCGCCGTCAGCCGCGCCAGGCTGGCGCCGCTGGCGCCGCTGCTGCACGCGGTGCTCGGGGTCAGTGGAGCCATCGAGCGTGCACAAGCAGCCGGGCAGGGCTGCGGAGTAGAGGAGCCCCTGGCACACATTCGCATGCTACATACCACACCAACACAGATCGTTCTAGACGTAGATGCGCTATATTGATGTATGTAGGTACATCGAAGAGAGGCCCCGTCACAGGTGCATCACGCATTGACGTATGAATCTATTTATAGACTGCGATGTGTACACAACCTATACTGCCATAAACATGAACTAGAGACTGCAACTACTAGAGATTGTACTAGATGTGCTGCGGGTTTGCTGCGTGGTGCACCTGTGGCGTCGACGTGGCCCGGGCCGAACGGAAAGAGCTGCACGCAGGCACCCCACCTGGCCTCAGCCACTCTACAACTCCACTCGCGACTGAAGCCAGCGGCCGCTGGCAGTGCTCAACGCGTTGGAGGTTGCCACCTGCGATGGTCGCACATGGGTGGCTTCTGTGATGCACAGTGGTGGGTGGGATGCCGGCTCTCGAGTGTGCCATGGGGGGTGATGCTTGCGGATTGCAGGCGGGGAAGAAGGCGGGAGAACCGGCGGAGACGGGCAGCATGGAGGCGAGCATGCCTGGATTGGGACAGACGGGCGTAGTGAGCCTGCAGGAGCAGCAGGGAGGCTGCAGCGTGCGTGTTGGCGACAGAGTTTTTCGATGAGGCGGTCTCACTGGAGACCATTGCCAGGCTGCCAGAGTGCTTGACTGAGACCATCATGAACCGCTGTGCCGCCTGGTCTCTGATGATCTGTGCCGTGTCTGCGTTGTCCTGTGCCCGGGTGTGGAACTTGGGCAGGAACGCCTGCGAGATGGAGCAGCGCAGCATCTGTGGGCTCAGAGGCGGTGCACCCTCCGTCGCAGGTTCGGCTGCCAGCGGAGACTCCGCAAACGAGCATGCTAGTACCTGCCCGCGAAAGAGGGCCAGGTCTGACGAGGAGGCGGTGCTGTTGTATGTGTGAAAGGCGTCATCAGCTGTGACGTTGATGACAACCAGAAAATGCTTCGGGCGCAGCTCATTGGCATGCTGATACACCTGCATCATTAACGCTGTCATTTTTGGGCATTTGGCGTGTGGGGTGTGCGCTGCAGCGTTCCATGTGTGGCACATGGCCTTGAGCACTGACCCGCTCCTGCCACGACTAGCATCATGGCGCTGTGGCGTAGCAGCACCAGCCTGCTGATGCCTGGCCAAGCTCGTGTGTCCATATTCATACTGAATTAAATGTACCCAACGGTTGCTAACAGCATTTTCTGTGGGAAAAAATCGCTGTTGTGGCCGAAACGACATGCGTCGGATCGGCGAAACGTCGTTTATCAGTGGCACCGTCGTGCGCAGATCACCCAGGGCGTTTCTGAAGGTCTTGATTCACACGTTCAAGTCACACCGTGGGTTCTCGGTTCGTACTGAGCTCACCTTAAACTGTATCACATTGTCCAGCCCCAGCTCGGACACCAACTCCCGGCAGTTTTGCAACCGGCATAATGCAGACAGCTGCATCACGTTCTCTATGTTTACGCAGTATTGGGTGTGTTTGACTACTTTGCTTTCATGCGGACCCTGCCAGCCACGTTGAGGACAAGCGTGGTAATAGCATCGGGCGCCGGGACAAGCACCTTGCAAGCACTTGTGCCAATTCACAACTATCAAGCCCACGCCCATCCGCCATCGCATCCTCAAATATTCTCGGACACAGGACGTCAATTTTCCTGTTTAGATCGTACATGTGGAATGCTGATGCCACCCAAGCCACTACTGGACGACGGATTGCTGCCTGGCTGAACTCGCCCGAAATTCTCTGCTTGTCCACCTACCAAAGCCTGGGCCTAGAACACGACAGCAGGCATCTTGCAGCTGTACAATTTCAAACACATCTTGCTGGCCATGTCAGGCTTGGTCCAGTGCAACCTGGTCCAGCGCTTGTGCACGGTTCACGTTCGGTGTGACATTTCCAAGCATGCTTAGCCACAGCAGTGTTAAAGTGCCATGGTGCAGCACCTGACTGCACCAGTCTGCGCATCCACACATGCAAACCTTCCCCATCAAGAGTTGGTTTGGTGCTAGGCCTAGGGACATCTTATGTAGTTCCGGTTGCCTTGGGATGGATCAGCACCTACTGGCCGTGTTGAGAAATCGACTAAGGGAGCTCTCCGCCAGCTAGACGCTGGAACTGATGGTTCACTGTGGTGATATGTCAACAGCATATTGGTGTGGACACCTTTGGTGGCAAAAGGTTTGTGCCCATGAAGCCGACATGCCACAGTCTGGTCCAGTGAGAATTGTCATCCGCGTTGCATCATCTGGCAGGGTTTGCTATAGCTTGCAGCCCAAGCCAGGCCGTCACTGGATCTTTGCTCGCCAGGGCCCTGCAGCTGGTCACGAACATGCCGTTGCGAAGCGCACAACCAGCGCAGCCAGGCTAACAACAGCTGGAAATGCGATGTTCTGACAAGCTCAGTTGCCACGGAGGATCGCTGCTGTCGCCTGATCATGAACATTCGTATTTTGTTGTTCAACATATGTCAGTCTCCGAATAACAACGCACCTCGGCGCCAGCCTTGCGACAGGTACGCACAATTGTAAGCGGAGGTCTTGGGCCCGCAACGATGAACCTGCCAGCTGCCCATACGTTTCACGAGATATCCCTATCACGACATGTACATACACTGACTAACGCTGTCGTTATAAGTGGCCTCACCAGCACCTTCGAATTCGTCACACATGGCCGACCTTCGTGGACACGGACACAAGCAGTGAATGACAGAGAGAGATGATGTAAACTCTGGAGGAAACACATCCAAATATCTTGTAGGCTATGACTGTCGACGTCTATAGATATCACCCGTTGACCAGGCTTCCTCGACTGTGATCATGATCAGCCACTCTGGTTTCGTCGAAATAGACCAGAGGGGCCATCGAGTCGATCGACGGAGCAAGAAAATGGATGTATGTTACTACAGTGATAGAATATCCTTGCGGTGAAGCTGGTTTGTCATTCCGATCTCGGCTAGACTGGGCAGTGAACAACCGAACCTCGCGAGTCCTCGTCATCGCATGGAGACTTCTGCGCACTCGGCATGAGCACCGTGAAGGTGCCCGTTCGGTACAGCGATCCTCACATGCTATCATGCACGTCACATGGCAGTGCAGCCTTGGACATTCCCTGAAACCCGCCAGTGGCTTGCAGCACGCAGCGGTCGTACCTGCAGTATCCATTCCGCTCACGCAAAATGTGCCAACTCGTTCACAACATTCGAGCAGGGGCAGGCAACAGATAGAGCATCATTGTTTGTTGCATATTCTTCCCGTGTGTCAGTTCGTGTTGATTAGGTTCGAGAGAGGTAGCTCCGCGTTGTGCACTGACACGGCCTCTAGATCTACGGATGCGCAGCCTGTGATTGGTGTCACACTGTGGATGATGCCTTAGAGTGGTAATGAAGATTTTTATATACTCGTTATGCATACTAGCGTTTGCGTTAGCCGTTTCAGGGCAAGCCAGTGTGCGTACAGCGGCCCAATTGGCCAACGCTCTGCGAGCCGGGCAGCGCTCCATTCACTTTGAATCCACCATCACAGGACACCACAACGAGCAGCCAGCTGCAGCTACTGGCGAATCTGGATCGGCACGGTATAATGCCTTTGCTGAGGTGCGCTAATCGAGTAGCAGCCCCGATGCGAACTCAATAAACTTGCGCCCACCAGTTCGGCCGTGACCGCCTTGGTCCCCATGCGTGCAACGCTGTCTCCGTGCGCTTGAAACCGCCAGCGACGTTTGTTCACAGTTTGTGCCGAATGAAACTCATTCATCTCTCAGAACTGCGTGCTGCAGTTCCCTTGACTAATTTGACCGACTGTACCTGCTTGTCACCTGTTCGGCCACCTACACTATCATGTTTGTCCAGACCCATGCGGCGAGGCGGCTACCTGTGAATGTGTAGTACCGTGCCTCTCTTCAACGCTTCCCTCAACAAGATCGCACGCACCAATTTCAGTAGGACCGCATCTAAATAGAGCTCAACGCATTGTCATGCGTGTGCACACCACACGCGTTACCGCAGCTCCGATTCTGTTTGATGTCATCGGCCAATTTAATACATGGGGTGATTGCTCTCGTTTATGTAGCCGTGCGGGCAAGTTTGACGTACGGTGTACATGTGGGCTTTCCACCTCCGAACACTGCGCAGGCCCATGTTCAGCATCACACCAACCGAGTGTATTTACCGCCAGTCCCAGCAGCACATTACACGACAGGACGGCTCTGTGCGAGCAGCCTTCTGTATGCTGGCGCTCACTTCAGTCAGCAGTCAGAAAAAGAGCTGCTGCCAAGCACAGTGCACCTGTGCTCCAGCAGTAGCCCTCCATGCCTGGACAGCTGGGGCATATCCATGCTTCAAATTTTAGCCCACCACAACATTTGTTTGAACAGCATTCCCTGAGGAGCTTCGACCTCAGCCATCATGGTTCATGTGTGCACACAAACGTTCATCCTTTCTCTTTGCTGCACCCTGTGTTGACCTCCCGGCTCAGGTAATGCAATGCCGGCGCCCTGCCATGCATCTTGGATGGCAGGGCGCCATCCAAGATGCAAACATCGGTCACTGTTTATTATGTGCTCCCACTGACTGCTGCCATCATCATGCTGCAACACCTTGTCGCAATCGCTCACAGCACCAGTGAGCATGAAGCAGCCCCACACCACACCCATGGTGCACCAGTTGTCGTGTTTGCTGCCTTTCGTGTGTTATGACAAGTCTAGCAGTTCAGTGTGAGCTCAGAGTGTGGTATGTCCCGGAGGGCAATACATGTTCTAGGTGACCTGTGTTGCTTGTACATGCCTGTCTCGCATGTGCTTGCTTGTGCGTTACCCATCAGCAGTACTAGCAGCGGCCTTTTGTCTCAACCCCCGTGTAACACCACAGCCACCCTGGTCGCCGGCTGCACAAAGAGTCGCCAGTGCGGTGCTCGGTTCGTCCAATCGAGCGTGGCCGGCATGCATGCATGACCGTGGCGGTGGGTGCAGTTGTCACAGTGCGTGTCGGGGCCGGCAGCGTGTGCGGCGGATAGCGCGTTTGTGCACCTGTCCGTGCCCACCACCATCACGGCCGCGGGCGGCGCGCTCTGGGACACCGCCTTCCTGCGCCGCCGCGTCCTCGTGTCCCAGAACGTCACCATGGAGTCCATGCGCCTCCAGGTGCGCTTGCCGCTAAGCTGCGCGTCATTGCTGCCTAATGACCTGCCGCGATTGCGTGAGCGCCATGCGCCTTCCCGCCAGCCGAGAACGGCAGACGCTTCCAGCGGGCAGCGGTTTCGGTGCCGTATGCTGCACTGCCACGCATGCCACTCATGCTTGTGAGCCTCTTGTATCGTGTTGGCGAGAGCGCGGGACGCGCGAAGTTTTGCTTTGGTGTGGCTGCAGACCCTCCCATCAGCTTGTGGTGAATCATTGTACTCAACCGATCTACCATGATTCCCAGGAAAGCCGCGACGTGCCGAGGAATCATGGTAGATCGGTTAAGTACCACGATTCATCACACAGCTCTGTAACACACCAACATGTGCGACTCCCGATGACCTCATGTTGCAGCAGCGGCCATGGCCGCATGTCTGCGGCGGTTCCTCAGGGAATAGACGTGAACTCATGTACAGTTGCATCCACCGCAGTCGCGCCGCTGAACACGCGGCCAAGCACGCCTGCATCCTGCGGCTGCGCACTGCGCTGCGCTGGAGCCTCCTGTGTGCCTGCAAATAACCCCCGATAGCCACGGGCCGCATGGCAACCATTGCTTTGCACAGCCCAAAGAGCACAGCTGCCAAGGCCTTGCCAGAGGCGGATTGGCCGGTCTGGACGCGACGACGTTCACTCCCTGCCCACAAGCCACGTGCCGCCGGCCCTCTGCCTCGTCTCTCCCACAGGACACGTTGAGGGCCGCCATGCATGTGGAGGCGCATGATGTGATGCACCAGCAGGTGGTGATGGCGGCCAGTGTGGTACAGGGGCTGGTATCGGGGACCGCACCGTACGTGCTGTGGTTCTTCTTCACCAACGACGCCAACCTCATCTGCAACAACTGTGTCATCGAGCACGACTGCGCTGGTGGCAACGCCGACTACTTCATGCAAAAAGTCAGCCTTGTGCGCCCCCCCCCCTCGCTCCCCTTGTCACTGTTGCACGGCTCACTCATCATGGGCAGACGCTTCAGTACGTCCTCCGAAACATAGCTCCAGCGAATCGGAAGTTTGCTCTTAGTGGTGGTGCGTTGAACCGGGTGTGCCACAGTGTGAGGCCTGCAAGCTTTGATGCATGGAGGCACGCTGCTTGCGCCTTCTGTCTGCAGGCAGCAGTGGAGGGAGAGCTGCATGTGCATGACACAGCCTGGGAAGAGCTGGGGGTGCCTGCCTGAGGGCATGGCAGCAGCAGACTGTGAGGCAGCTGCAAGCTTGACCAGCGCCTCGCTGCTTGTGTGGAACACCCAGCACAGCCAGATCTGCTGCCTGCCTCCTGCAGAGACTTGGCTGCTCCTGCCTGGTTGCGCATTGCTCCTGCCTGGTTGCGCATTGTGGGCCCGTTCACAGTTACGATACCACACCAGAACCATCCCACACCTCGGTGCCAGAGATCACCACCAGATGCCAATCCAGGCCTGACAAACTCGTGCATGCTGTTCATCTGAGTCAGTGAGCTTTGGAGTACTGTCAGTGGACTCACGCTTGGCACAGCATTGCAGTTTGAAGTTTGCTATAGCACAGCTGCCTTCTGTGAGCTCACGCAGTGACCGTCATTGTGGTGTCCACGGCTCACTGCGCGATGACGTAATACACCAACGCGGCGGCGCCTGGTTTGCAGGAGGTGCTGTCGCAGGGCAACGTCACCGTGTCAGCGGACGGCAAGAGCGCCCATGGCACGGTCCCCATGCGCGCTCAGGACGCGGCGCCCGGCACGACGTCCGTCCAGCTCTTCCAGAACTCGACCTTTAGATGCAGCCCGGCAGCGGCGCCTGAGCCGTCACACGCCGTGGTGCCGGACACCACGCTGCGGCCGTCTGATTCGTGCCAGAACGCAGCCCACGAGGTGCGCCGCAAGTGATGCCGCCAGCTTGCACGCGTCGCCTTGACCGCCCGGCGATGTCGACACCGCCTCGCAGTGCCGTGCACGACCAGCCGCAATGCGGCTCCGGCCGCGGGTGACCGACCGCGTCGGCTCCCGCATGCTTCGGCGGGGCCGTCCATCGCGACCGGCGGCATCGTTGGGATCAATCTCCCGAATCCTGTCGAGCCTTATCGGGCGCGCCCGGGGGAAGCATGGCTCACTGTGCACAACCGACTCTTGGAAAAATCAGAGCTCGAGCACGCCTGGCCGCCGGTACGGTAGCTTAGCAGTAGTTACAAAAGAGTACAATTGCAAGGGCGAACCCACAAAGTGGACTATGACATATGGAATCAAACAACAGCAGCGGAAGCTCATTGCTAGCCACTTTCACCAGCACACAGTAGCTTAGCAGTCCAGCCCGTATTCGCGTTGGCGCCGGCGTCGAGAGCCCCCAATACGAGCGCCCAGTCGCGCTGCCGCACATGTACAGCTGTCCGCGCCGCCACCACGGTGGACAGCGGATAAACCTGTCAGGGTTTGCCTGATCACGTGCGCCCGGCTGAACTAGCCGCGTGATCCATATGCCCCGCGCATCACATGGAATGTCCTTGTGACTACGGCGATGTAATCACACACACATGGGGTGCGTCGACGTCGATCGTCTAGATCAGGTCTGGCTGCCGTGTGCGGCGCCGAAAGTGCGGCCCGGGACGACGAGCGCGATTAGTACGTTCGACTGTGGCGGCACTTGTGTACAGTGAAAAACATGCCATCGGGGTGCGAGCGCTGCCAGCCCGTACAAGTTGGAAGTGCTCGCCATGGGGCCGCGATGCACCCGCTGGGGAGGGGCTACGGCGGGGCGGATGCAGGGGAAAACAAGACCGTAATGCCTCCCAGCAGTGCGTAGACCCGGGCAACGCACGCAGGCCTGCGGTGATCCTCTTGATCACATGATCCCTGTGCCATGTTCACTCCGCACAGATCATGAGATCATCTCACAGATGAGGAAAGCCCATGGCTGTTGCTGTGAACCCTTGGACGTGTAGACTCTCACTCACACGCTCGTAATAGAATAAAAATAACACACTAAAATAACACACGCCTGTAAATGATTTGATGATTTGATGATGTCACACTGATTTGAAGCAGAGAGGCGGGCTGCAGGTATCAGGAACCCTCTGCTCCGGGTCTTGCGTGATCACATTCTAGTGATATCACAACATATAGATCAAGTTCTAGTGATCGAGTTCTAGTGATCACAACACCACAACTGATGACATGCCGAGCACTAGCCGCTGCAGCCGTAAGAGGCAGTGCCATCCTGTAGGAGCGGACACGACACGTGCTGTAGCAGCCTCAAGTGCTCACCCTGTCCTCAGCACACTCGTACTGGACTGACCCCCTGCTAGGCGGGTTGCACACACTGTATCCTGTACTGTAGCTATACCGTATGGTGAGCAGCACATGAAGACCACAGATGTGGCCCAACGCCCGGTTTCAGGCTGTAGAACAAGGAGTGCACACAGTCTTCTGACCGTACAGCATCTCGAGTACTGTAGCAGTGCGACTACAATGGAGCGTCGTGCCGTACTAATCCCAGCGTCCTAGCTCGGACAGCTGCGCCACCGCTCTCCGGACCGCCCCAACGCCATCGTTAGAACCTCGAGGTCGGGCCTTGCTCATCGCATTGGTGTGCGCCTCCGATGAACCAGAAGGCGCTTGCATCCGTTTCACACGGAGCCCCGGTTGCGCGTGCAGGGGCGCTCGTACCGGGGGACGCAAAACACGACGCGCAGCGGCCACACGTGCCAGCGGTGGGACGCGCAGGTGCCGCACGCGCACGACCGCACGCCGGAGCGCTTCCCGGTGGCCGGGCTGACGGAGAACTACTGCCGGAACCCTGACGACGCGAAGCAGGTGTGGTGCTACACCGTCGACGGCCCCCGCCGGGAACCCTGTGGCGTGCCTCTGTGCGAAGACGAGCAGGCAGCGGGCGCCGGAGACGCTATGCAGCGCCGCATGGCGGCCGTCATCGGTGCGCTCCTCCTTTGCTCCATTCTATGTACACCTCTGTCATTGTGAGTTCCGTGCGCACGAGGCGCCATGATCGATACCTGCCAGGTTTCGTGGTGGGAGGTGCCGGACAGGAACGGTCCACCTCGCACGCATGCTACCGCGCACTCGCGCGGAGCCTTCGCCGCAGCAGTTCCGAGCGAGGAGAGCTCCGCATGCTGGACTGTGTGGGGAGCCTGGACTGGCCGGCTCGGCCTCCCCAGCCCACAGACTGCAAGCATGCATGCAGGCATCACAAGCGCGGCCGTGATGGTCGCGGTGGCTGCCATCATTATCGTCGCATGCATGGCATTCCACCGGCTGCGCCGCGAGCGCCGCGACCGCGACCGCTTTCAGAAGGTCGGTCATAGCTACCCCCTCCATGGGGAGTCCCGCATCATCTCGGACGCCAGCAGCAACGCGTTCTGGCTGCGCAGCCAGAGCACGACGGACGGGGTGCGCCACGCCAGTGTGCATAGTCTGGGAGACCCCCATGCCACGCCGCATGCTGGGGGGCGGGGGCCGGTCAGCGGGCCGCTGCCGCTATCCGCGCATCCTGGGGCGTCCATGCAGCGCCTGATATCATACGAGAGCTTGTCCTCCGGGGCGGACAGCCATGCGCGGAAGCGAGATGCCTCGCAGAGGGCGATGTGGACGCAGCCGGCGGAGAACGTACATGTGTGGACGCCGCCGACGCGGGGGCGGCCGGAGGTGACAATGACGGCGTCCTCCAGCGGGGGCATGTGGGATGGCCCGCGGAGGCTTTCGCTGTCGCACAGGACGGCGGGACCGCCCAGCGGGCCGCCGACCTCCCGACGGACGCCCGACGGGACGACGGTGGGAACGCGAGACGGGACGGTGACGTCGGCGTGGACGGCGCTCGCGCTGACACCGGAGTCTCCGCCGTCGCAGATTCTGGAGGCTCAGCTGGAGTGGCTCTCGTATCATGAGGGCGGCCGCCTCCTCGACTACCTACAGTGCGCGCCCCCTGCCTGCACCGCGGGCCAACGTGACCACCCCCCCATGCGTACACATCCCGTGCTTCCCCTCCCATGCATGCGATTGCTCCCCTCCCGCACATGGCGGCTTGACATGTCAGCCCCAGAGCCGGGCTCTGCGCACCCGTGCATGTAGCTGTGGCGGCGTGGGAAGGTCGCCGCGAAGCCGTACAGAGTGGGAGGTGTGAGAGGAGCTCGGGGAGGCCCCGGAGTAGATCCCGGAGCAGTGGGGAGTGTTGTGAGAGCGTGGGGTGCCGCGCAGGCTGGTGCCGCATCTGGGGCTAAGGCTGGGCGGGCAAGGGGCGGTCGTGTTTGCGCAGCACCACAACGCGGCGGCGCGCCTCTTTGCCCTCAAGTTCTTCTGCAGCGAGGACGCCTTCCAGATCGAGAAGCAGGCCTCCATGCTGCCGGTGCGGCCCCCCGTCTTCCGCGCAGCACGTGAGTGCACCGGCGCAGCTGATGTGCCGTGCACGTGCCACTCCCAACGGCGGGCATGGCTCTAGATCGGCCGCAAAGCACGGGCCGGGCCGGGAAGACGCATCCTGTGAGGCCGCCCCGGCGTGCTGAGGTGGCGTGGTGCGTGCTGTGCAGGAGCTGCGGGCGCTGATGCCGCCGGTGGAGGTGATCGAGCAGCGGCCGGAGGTGCTTGCGGCGGCGACTGCGCGCATGCCGTGGCCGCTGAGCACGCGCGCGCTACCGCCCATCATCGTGACCGAGAAGGGCGAGAGCCTCGCCGACTTTGTGCGCCGCTCCGCCCCCGACTTCTTCACCTCGCTGCAGGTGCGCTCCCACACCCCCACGCCACCCGTTGCACCTCCTGCCCCAGCACCTCCATGCGTGTACCGTGCCCCGCCACCCACAATCCATGGTTAGGATTTGATGTTTCGAGCCAGATTTTTTTACTTCGGCCGATTCATTTTATTGGATTTGTTTCCCATTTTAAACCTGAGTTTTTGGGTTTTTGGGTTTTGGGTCTGGGCTCCGGCCATCCCCTCCCTGTCTCCCAACTTGCATGCAGCATGTTCTCAGGATTGTGGCATGGTTGCGCAACACGAATTTTGATACGGCACCGGCGGGATGATCGGCAGCGCTGGGAATGTGCGGTACCATGCATGAGCTGCATGCATGTGCAGGTGATGGTGCACATTGCCGAGAAGCTGCAGCAGCTGCACGCGGCCGGATGGACGCACCGGGACCTGAAGCCCGGCAACGCCATCTGGCTGCCCTCGAAGAACAGCTGGACTCTGATCGACTTTGGCTGCGCCGCTCGTATCGGTGCGCCCTCGGCCACGCCTTCCCTCCTACGCATGCATGCCCGTCTGGTGTTCCAGCCAAGGCGCGGTCGGTCGCCCTCGCGGCCCCATGCGGCTGGTCGGTGCCGCCGTGTCATGCTTCGTGACGTGGCAGGCTCCCACACAGTACCAGCCGGGGGGTGCCGTGCAGGTGAGGAGGCTCCGCTAGGGTTCAGCCTGTACTATGCGCCGCCTGAGGTCGTGCAAGCTTACGACGGCGGCCACAAGACCACGCACTGCGCTGCGGCGGCCGACGTCTGGGCGCTCGGGGTGCGCTCCCACGCCCCCTGTTCATGCATGCACCACTGCTGCCCTCACGCTGCATGCTGGGGTCAACCGGTGCCATTGGAACCGTGACGATGACGGGGGGGAGCCGCATGCGGCGGTGTGGCCGGCTAGCCGCCGGTACGCCATCCGCTGCGGCGCTCACAGGTGGATGACCCGGCATGGGGAAGGTTTGCGTGCTGACGGAGTGCGGGCACGGTGCGACGCGGCTGACGGAGAGGCGCGTGGCTACAGGTGATCTGCTGGGAGCTGCTGACGAAGCAGCGCTTCTACGGCACGGGGGCACGCTCGCACGTTGTCATCGAGCAGCTGTGCGGCCACGCCGCGCTGCCGACGGAGGGCCGCATCTGCTCGGACCTCTGCCGCAAGCTCGGCGGCTCCGCCATCTGCGGCACCATCCTCTCGATGCTCAGCCGCGACGCGGCAAAGCGTCCGGCGGTCGGGGAGCTGCTGCGGCAGTGGAAGTCCGTGTTCGGCGAGGCCGACATGACCTAGCCGCCCCGGCCGGGCTACAGTTCACACGCAGCCCGGCGTGCATGTTTAGCATAACGCACGCACGCGACGCGGACCTGTTGCCGTGGAGGAACGGGGGCGCCGTGTGCGTTCACATGCATGGCGCCCATGTATTGTCGGCCCATGGCTGCTCTGGAGCGACGTGTCGCACGTGGAGTCGGCGGCGCGCGGCTGAGATGCTCCTGCTGCCGAGAGGTGCAGCACCCCAAGACTGCCACTGAGGCTGTGCGCGGCGGAAGAGTAGCGTGCGGCTGCATGCATGTGGCAGAGACTTGGAGGTAGTATTGAGGCATGGTACAGGCGATGGCTGAGGGTGCATGCATGCGTGCATGCTGCGGCATACGCTGAAGTTACTGCAGAGCATTTGCATCGCGATTGCCACTGCATGCCTGGACCTCGTGCGCTTGGTGCCGCCGAGCGTGCTTGGCGGGAATGGTGTGGCGTGTAGCGTTGCCAAGCGCCCGAGCGGGTAGCTCAGGTGGCGGCGCTGCGATGGCGGCGCTGGTATCAACGGTGGCGGTTCAGTGTCCATGGTCGCTCAGTGTGGCATGCATGAGCTCGCGGCAGCTGCGTGTCCGGCAGCTCGGCGTTTCAGTCCATTTCCGATTGTTTTTGATGAGTCAGAGTGTGTACATGTAACGGTGATTTCTTGCACCACTCGAGTGGTCATGACCGCAGAGACTGCGTACACTGCACGAGTCGATGGCGCACCCTGCGCGCTCCTGGGGGGCCGCCGATTTCGCTGCGGTGCATGCATACGAGTCTCGCGGTACCTGGGTCGCCGTTCCCTCAGCGTCGGAACATCTCTCGGAATGCTCCACATCCCTGGCCACACCGAGCCTCTGTGGGGTGTACTGCTCAGCGGTCCAAGCAGTGGATCTTTTGTTTCGCTCTCGAGTGGCTTCTACTGACTGCCGGGAGACTGGGGAGCACTGGACTGTGCACCTGGACACAGTGCAGTGACTTGTCTCGATCACGGCTGCACCGCAGTCTCACCGAGCAGTGAAATTTTCCATTACAGCTGGGTGTATGTAGTTACAACGAAGAGAGGCACGCAAGAGCGTACACGTCTCGAAACACGGCTGGGTGTATCTATGTATGGGTGTGTTAATGAGCAGCTGCTGGACACGGGCACAAGTCACGAACAGTCTCGGGGCTCGAGGTCTGACGGACTGCTGCACGATCCCTGCCGCATCAGCTGTCACCGGCGCAGCTGCACATGCACATGGCAGGCCGCTCCAGATCCGGCCACATGCATGAGCACGGTGCCTCCCGCATTCCGGTCAGCTCTACTGCAAACGCGGCAAACATGGGGATGGATATCCAGTCACGATCTTTCATGGTGATTCGTGGTTGGCGCAGTTGACAACAGAGCTCCCCCACCACACATGTGTAACTTTCAGTAGGCCATGGCCCGACACCTGATGCATGTACACGTCTCGGGCAGCCATTGTCAGAGACGGACTCGATCCTGACATGTCACTGGACTTTGCAACCTATTCTTGGTGGGCCTTCCTGTGGCTCTTTCTTCCGCCCCTACACGTAGGGGTGCTGTGGCCAATGCGCAGTTGGGTCTGGCGTGATACCGAATTGTGTTTTCTTTCCTTGTTTAGTGTTACCGTCATCCCGGTGGCTGCAGCAGAGGACATGTGCACGTCCGCCGCCGCCGCGGCTGCGCCACGCTCCACTGCCATGCGTGCGAGCTACGAGGACAGCCGCCGCACTCGGAGGTCCACATTGGCTCCACAGATGGTGACTTCGCTGATGACCGATGTCCTCTTTTTTCATTTGTTTATGTTGGCCGTGACCCAGGTGCCTCAGGATCCACGCTCCAAACTTGCAGCGAGCTCACCTGACATCTAGAGAACAAATGTTACAGTCAGGAATGACGTTCCGCTCCTAGCTTTGGCCAACATCCTCCGGTGACAGACGGTGGCGCTCCTGGCTGCCGGAGCCAGAACAGCCGGGGCCGCGCGCCGGGTGAGCCGCCATGCAAGCGCACAGCCTGGTGCACGTCGCGCAGAATCGCGACACGAGCTCACGCACTGAACGGCTCGAGCTCGTGCTGGAAACCCCGCAAGCCACAACACCGGCCCCCCTTCCCATCAGTGGTTGCGCTGGTGGTGCCAAGCAGTTGGCAATAATACCGGCCCCCCTTCCCACCAGTGGCAATCATGATCCTTGGACAGAGAGATCTCAACCTGTCAGGGTGAGCGTTCGGGCAAGACCCTGGAACACCGCCGAATGCCGCCCCGCGCCGCCAGGGTCGAACCGCCGCTGTATGCGTACACAGCCCCACGAGCATGTGCGGTTACACTGCACGTGGGACCACACGGCCGACATCAAGATTGACCGGAAGCCTGGTAGCGCATCGCAGCATGCACACAGCGCGCGGGCCACCCGGCCCCGGCCTCCGCTGCTCCCTCAGCCGCACTCGATAACCCTGCCGGACCCAGGATCTCTACCGGCAGGCAAAACTCTCCCCAGCACGGCAGTCATCCAGGGGGCCGGGCCTCCTGGCGAGGTCAAGGCCGCGAGCGCTGGCAGTGCGGCACCCATCAATCCATGCACCGCAATCGTG
This sequence comes from Ulva armoricana, assembly GCA_032360965.1. Classification (NCBI taxonomy): domain Eukaryota; kingdom Viridiplantae; phylum Chlorophyta; class Ulvophyceae; order Ulvales; family Ulvaceae; genus Ulva; species Ulva armoricana. The sequence goes on from JAUMHO010000007.1 coordinate 2,892,581, forward strand.
CTCACTACCCAAGTGGCCGGGGGCACACCACAGCTCCCGTGGGGGGGCCGCAGCGGCACGGCAGCCGATCACCCACACGCTGCGTGCTGCGGTTACCTATGTGCTGCGTGCTGCGGTCACCCACGCGCTGCGTGCGGAGCAGCAGCTCCTCGGCCCCCGTTCTGGTCGGTGGTGGTCGATGTGCAGGAGAACAAGGTCTCCGGCCAGGGGCCCGGCGGCTGCAAGTGGCATGCGGTGTGCTGTGCTGTGGACGCTCACCGCTGCAGGCTCGCCCTCTGCATCTGCGTCGACACCGAGGGCAGCCCCTCGGCCGTGCCGGCTTGCGTCAGCACAGCGCAGGCGTGTCGGCTCGCCACCCTCCCCGCGTGCGACCGCACCCTCCGCACCAGCCAATGTTATAGCTAGCTGTATGTATGATCACATCGCCGTATCCATAAGGACATTGACACCTCCGGCCACCGGGACCAGCTGTGCTGTGGTTGCAGCGCCGTGCGGAATCTGTTGCAGCGGGGGCATCTGGCAGGGGGCGGCCTAGGCTGGTGTCTGAGAATATGTCTGGCAGCTGGGATGTGCCAAACCCGAAGTCCCGATTTCTGGACTATTCGGGCAGAAAAAATCAGATTTTGGTGATTATTCCAGCCGTATTGGGTTTCTCCGATTTCAGATTTTTCCCATCTCCGGGTTTTTTCCATTTCAGGACTGGAATATGTGGTGTTAGAGTCCCGGGCTTAGAGGAACCACCCAGCCAGGCGGGTGGCTGACCATGACCGATGCCCATCTGAGTGTATGCCCGATCATGATGATCACACTTGTATCGAGCCCAGCTTGATGGTTCTGCAAGCGCTCACACCAGTAACGACTCAGACCATGCTGCAGCTAACATGTGACGTGATGCTGTGATGATTCGCTGACAATGGTGCAGGCTGAGCTTCCTCGTGGAGTGAGGGGAGATCATTCTCACCAATCTGGGGTGTGGCGATGCCGCGTGCTCAGCGCGTCCTGTTGCGATTCATGCACAACGCGGCAAACTCAAAGCTGCACAGCCCGCCACTGCAGTTTGTGAAGAGCCGTTTCCAGGAGGTGGTGCTGGTCATCGACTACACACGCTCCCATGGCCTCGGCCCCGACCCCCCCAACCTGCTCCTCTTCTTCGGAGAGGCCTGCATCCCGCGTGGAACAGCTTCGCCCGGTGCTCAAGTGCAGCTGCACGCGCTTCCACCAGTGAGCCGACGCCATGGTGCGCGCTGCCCTCGCTGTGGTGTTGTCGCCGTGCATGCATGCGCCGGGAAACGATGCCTGGAGGCGCAACGATCCTGTCGTCGGATCAGGCGCCGCCGACGGCGATCACTGCGACTGCGTGTGTGCGCACATGCATGTGGTGCTCCGTCCAGAGCGAGGACCCTGACAGCAGCGTGGCTGTGCGGCCACGGTGTGTCAGCGGAGAGCTGCAGGGTTGTTGGGGGTGGCTGAGGGGGCCCGGCAGTTCCGCCCCCGGCGGTGGGCGGCCGGTCGTCACACGTCCTTGGTGTTACAAAAGAGTACACCGGCAACACCACCAGGGGGAGCGATGCACAGAATGAAAAACAGCAGCGTAAGCCTCTTTCACTCGCACACAGAGGCTGCAACTGCAAAGCACACGCACAGCGAGCGTGCTACAGGGACACTACAGACCACCCCATCACGTCAACACCGGCACATCTAGACCGGCGTTGTAGTGCCTGCCCTGCTCCCGGGTGATCACGGAGCCGCTCTTGCGATGCACCTCGGCATTGCCTCTCTGGACCACCACAGACAGCAGCCCGGTCGCCCAGAGCACCAGAGTGCGCCCTCGGGAATGCGGCCACTGCCCTTGTTCGTTAGCATGGGCTGCGCTGCCGCAGCGAACTGGCGCAGCCGCTTTGACCCCATGACTTGGCCCACTATGTGAGTTTGCCCTTGTACTCTTTGTAACTACGCAGTCGCGTCATGATCATGCGGTGTGCGCAGCACGCCCTCTCCACATGCATCGCACGAGACTGAGCCCTCTTGCCGGCGGTGCGTCGACTGGTGCGGGTGTGCAGGGTGTGCCGATCAACGCGCGGCTGGCCGCCGGACATGCGGACGGTGGCGCGCGACCGCCGCTACACGCCGCCTCGCCTCATGCGCTCGACGGCCCGGCAGCTGCCTGTGCACCCACTTTGGCGGCGCGAATGACATGCGGCCCGCAGCCACGCCCCTCAACTTCCTCCTCTACAACAAGTGGCCCTTCTCCCTGGAGACCTGCAGCTCGTGACATGTAGGAAGGAGGCCGGCACGATGACGGCGCCGTCGAGTTCCCGGGTGCGTCGAGTTCCCGGGTGCGTCGAGTTCCCGGGTGCGCTAGGACCCAAGCCGGTGCTGCAGTGTGCATCACCTGTGATCATGTGACCGGCACACACCTGAGGAGTGCTGGGTTGTCATATAGCAGTGAGCGCATGCACAACGCATGCATGCATGAACTTAGAACCCGTGGGGGGTCCCCGCGGTCCACCGAGTCGTGGGGCGTGTAGAGCGGCAACGCGACGCTCGGATGCGTTCATGCATCGTGACAGTCATGAAGACCGTATTTGCCGGCGGCTGTCGCGGCCTCCAGGACTTCACCGGGCAAGTCGGCGTCCGAAGGCGCTGCTCCAGCAGCAGAGGTCCCACCGGAGCGCCGACGCTGTCCGCATGCATGGCTGCCCGCGGTGTGCGCACTGTTATGAATGATGTGCCGGGGGTGTCGGGGGAGCTGTGGGGCGAACCACCCTAACCGATGGGACCCAGATTTTGTGAAGAATCATGGTATATAACCGCTCTACCATGATTCTTCACACGCACCGCGGCCACGGGACGCTCACACGCTGCATAGGTGCACCGCATACAACGTGGGATTCCCGCCGTGCGTACGTGGGTTCCACGTGCATACTTGTTGCGTGGGCGAAGGCGCCGCACGTGTACTGCGTGGCAAGTGGGAGTTGTGATGGTGGAACCAGCGACAAACCGGCTGGGAAGGATGTTTGTATGGCGTCAGGGTTGATGCACTGGGGCTGGTGGACGCATGGAGGTCCTGATAGCCACCCAGAGCCAAAGAGTCTGTGTGTTGGTAGGTACCTTGCTGGGTCGTTGGCAGGCGATGACTGGATGCCAATGACGGCGTGGTTGCTGGGTCGGTGTTTGTCATCTTCCCCTGCAGCGCCGACGCGCCGACGCGGGGTTCTGTTAGTGAATTGAGTTGGTTGCCATGTGGCCCGCGCTGCCGCGAACGCAGGCTCAAACTCAGGAGAGATGAGCATTGGGGACTCGTCCCAGGGGTGTGCTCCTGGCAGATGTTTGGAACAGCAGTATGTGGCGAGGCGCCGCTTGGGGGCGCCGTGTTGTGAGATATGCATGCAGTGCATGTGTGTGGCGCCTGTCGCCACACGTGCATGGTATTGAGAGGTCACTGTGGTGATCAGTGATGTTGGAGTGCATCACATATAGGTGCTGTACCCGACTGTAACATTTGTCTGGTGCCTCGTTTCTAATAGGTTATGGGCCATTTACGTATCCTGCGCATCAGACCAATTTTTTTGGCTAGGACACTAGGTGTAACAATTGAGATGTATAGTAGAACTAGGGCGGTCCTTCAAGGCTGGCATCTACTTATTTGATAACGTAGACGCTGTCTGAGACCCAGCATCGCACAGACGCAGGCGCAGGCCCCGGTAGCCACTTCCGTGAGGACGCGGCGTGCAGACCGAGACTGCGTAATCCTGCTAGCCACCACCTTGCCTAGCTTCCTACTTGCCAGTGTCATGTATATAACACTACTTGGCTTGCATGCACGTAGTCATTACGACCACATTCATGACACTAGGAGCACGCATAAAAGAACCAGCGTGCTCCTAGTGTCCTAGCGAAAAAAATGGTCTGATGCGTAGGATACGTAAATGGCCCATAACCTATTAGAAACGATGCACCGCGTTGATGCCGAAGTGCGCGACACGGCCGACGCCGCTGCCGGACGCAGCGAAGCTGACGGGTGCAGGACGGCCGATGACGGACATCAAGCTGTACCAACGCACGGTGGGCCCGGTGGGCGCCGTGCTGCGTTCAGGAAAGTGGCGTGCACAATGGATGTGACACGACTGGGCCACGGACGGAGGCAGGTGAGGGGCTGCACACAGGGAGGGGGGGAACAGCAATGCACGGGCAGGGCCGTGCGCGCGATGCAGGCGGTGCGCACCTCCTCATGCATGCGGTCTCATGCATGCGCAGTGCCTGGCGTGCAAGACTGTGGCGTAGGCGGTACTGGGCCGTGCGGGCGAGATGAAGGGCCCTGTGGCCGTCGGCGGTCAGTCCGATGGGCCGACTCCGATGGAAGCGGTCTGTGCGTGTGTCATGCAGAAAGAGTTTGTGTGGGGTCGCCTCTGTCGATGATGTGCTGCATGACCAACACGCATGGTGGACACAGCAGGGCAGCCCCGCGTAATGTTCCGCCTCGTGTGCACCAGCTGCCGCCGCTCCCCGGGATTGCCGAGGAAGGTCGGTGGAGGAGCAGGTGCGTTACAGCAGTACCACCTAGCAAGCACCTGTAGCCACAGTGTGGCCTGGGGTGTGGAGGTGCGACACCATGTGCCGAGAACACTCACTGGCCTCACCCACTCACTGGCCTGCTGCAGCAACCTCACACAGTCTCTGACACACGGACTGCGTGAATGACCGTCATCATCTGACGCAGTCTGACACCCTGACACAGTCTGACACCCTACTGCAGTCTGACACCCTGCAGTCTGACACCCTGACGCAGTCTGACACCCTGAACTCATGAAAGATCATCTACAGACAGCGACGTGCACATGATGCACTCTTCTAAGGTACACTGGCCGCTCCAAGCTCCAGGCAGCAGCGGTGGCAGCAGGCTGTGGCGCGTGTTTGCAGTGGCGGGCCACGGGGGCGGCGCCCGGGGCGGCCTCGAAGCACGACGAAGTGCGCGATGGAGTGCGCGCGGCCGGCCTCGGCGTGGCAAAGCCTCTGCCGCAGTCGCAACACAAGCCGCCCCTCTCAGTTGGGGAGGCTCCCTGTCCAGCGCCTGTGGGCCGCCCTGCCACGATCGTTGCTCACAGCCCTCGTCAACCTAAACTGCACTGACGCCGTCGATGCGCCACCTCCCACCCCTCGCCGCAAGTGACAGGCGGTTGGGCTGAATTGTGAGGACAGGCGCTGGAGACGAGGCCCCAAAAGGTGACTTCAGCCCCCAGAATATCCTGATCGCCCGACCCCGCTCGCGGGTCCCCAGCACTCCCCGGTAGCGACACAACAGGCCGGCAGCAGCACCGCATGCACGCTGCCGCTGGCACGCTGCGCGTGACCACCCAGCCGCGATGCTGTGCAGGCGGTGGCGCGCCCCTCGGCGGAGGTCACAGCAGCGCGAGGGCCGCGGCCGCGAGCAGCGCGGCTGCGAGCGCGCCCCCGGCGGCGGGCGGCGCCGCGTTGATGATGGCGGCCTCCGTGTACGCGGTCACGTTGCAGTGGATGTCGAGGGAGTCGACGGCGCGCGTGAACTGGAACTCGTACAGCCGGATGAACTCGCGGCTGATGTCCGGGTCGTGCTCCGCGAGGCGCCTCAGCGCCGGGACGATGCTGGTCACGAGCTTCGGGGCCTGCCGCTGCGCCGTGCTGCACACGCTGTGCAGGATCGGGGAGAAGCACCAGGAGAGCACGGCGTCGTTGACGAGGGTGGTGGTGAAGAGGCCTCGGGTGCACTCGAGGTTGAGGCCGAGGTGGACCTTGGTGTCCTCGATGGCCGTCGTCACCGCCGCGTCCGTCGCGGACTGCTCGTCGATGGTGATGTTGCCCGCCTCACGCAGCGCCACGAGGATCTTGTCGCGCTTGGAGTACCTGCGCATGCATGCACGCTGGTGCGATGGATCGGGCCCCCGCGGCGGCGGCCATGCGGCGGCACACTGGGCCTGACTTGCCGGCGCACGCTGCGGCTGAAGGGCGGACAGCCCCGACATGCATGCAGAGAGTGAGGATGCTGGTGTGCCATGCGCACGCACGCAACTTTCACACGAGTGGGCGCAAGGACAACGATGTAGCTACAGGCGGCTCTCAGGCGCCCGAATTCCTGCTGCGACAATGCGGCTATGCATGGGGGCCAGGCGATGCCGGCAAAGATCGCCTCGGCCCTGGTATCTGGAGGGTGTGCATTCCGGGACAGTTTTTTGGGGGCGAAGTAGCCGAAAACACGTGGTCTGATACATGTGGGGCCCACAAGGGCTGCACGGCGCACCGGCCGTCGATGTAGTCCTCGATCTCCCACTTGGCGTGGTCGCACTCCCCCTGCAGCTCGCTGTCGAGGCAAGGCCGCCGCTCCAACAGGTAGCTGTTGGCGCACCAGTCCCCGCTGTCCGAGCTGAATATGCTCCCACTGCATGCATGCGGCCGCCGTCACCACCGGCGCACCCCCACAGCCGCTGAACCCGGCCCAGCTGTGACCGCCCATGCATGCACGAGGCCCCCCGATACTGCGGCCGGAACGGTCTCACAACCAGTCTCACCGATGTCCGGACAGGCTGTCGATGTTATCTGCGTCTGAGTGCTAGCACAGGTCCGGCGGGCATGCTGCCCATGCATCAGTCGCGTCATGGGGGCGAGCCTGGTTCGTGTCGGGCAGTTCCTGCTGCAGGTACGCCGGCGTATGCATGGCTGCATAGACGAGTCCGTAGGTACGTGGTGACGCCGCGAGGCTTTGCTGCCGTCACACGGTGCCAGTGTGAAGGCAGAAAAGTGCTGCTCTGCCGCAGCTGCCTCTTATCCCCAGACAACAGGCTCGAGTCCAGCAGGCCTGCGGAAGGGAGCATGTTCGAAGTGTGGGGACGTGTATGTTCTGCCTTCGTCTTTGTTACACTGTCTCGGTGCCTCACTGGCTTGCAGCAGAAGTGGGTGGGTGAAGCGTGGCCCCGCACGGTGTCAGGAAGGTGGCTGCGGCGTTTACATGCATGCATGTCGGTCACAGGCCACGCACCAGCACCAGCTACATGCCTGGTGCCGGCCCACGCATTGTCGAGTGGAAGGTATTAAGTAATTGTAGGGAGTCAGTCATTGCACCATGATGGCCAATGCTGGTGTCAGCCGGTCCCGCAGCTCTGGGAGCACGCCATGAGACTTCAGGTTACCAGCCATGAGACTTCAGGTTACCAGCCATGAGACTTCAGGTTACCTGTCAGCTTGGGGCAAGGACGATCCCGTGTGGGGTGGTACACAGAAGGGCAGGTTGGAATGTTACTAGCGGTGGCCGCCGGTACAATAGTACGGATTTGCACTGAAACACCATCAACATGTAGCACGATAACAGGGCAAGC
>JAUMHO010000007.1:2900026-2924110 GCA_032360965.1 Ulva armoricana
ACAATGGGTCTGGTGCCCCCCCCCCCCCCCCCCCTCCCACCGACCAACGCACGTTTACCATTATCATCCGACGCTATGCTGCCCTTCTTTGTACCTTGTGAAGCATTCGACTGCGCACCAAGCAACGCCGCACTTGGGCATGAGTACGGGCATATAGTCGGGTAGACGCCGGTGTCAACACCGGCAGAACTAATCAACACCTCACTCCCGCCCAGTGCTACCCTGCCTCCCCTCCCAACGAAGTGACAGCCCCCCCTCCCCCGGGCTGCGCGTGCAGCTCCATGCATGTGCTGACTGGATGTGCTGACTGGGTGTGCCACCTCTGCAGCCGTGTGCAGGCGGCGCTGTCGCAGACGGTGATGCCCTCGGCCGACGGCATGAGCGCGACGGGCACCGTCACGCTGCGTGCTGCGCAGGACGTGGCCGCCGGCACCCGCAGCGCGCAGACGTTCGTTAACGGAACCTTCCTGTGCAACCACGACATCCTCCGCGGCGTCACCCTCGACACAACCGTCCGGCCCGACGAGGCGTGCCAGCTCGCTAGCGACGAGGTGCGCCCCTCGCGCACCCCTAGGCTGCCTCCGCATGCTGTGACCTCCCCAGCAGGCGCAGCATGCAAAGCACGCACGGGCTGCGTGCCCTTTCGGCGGCACCACGGCGCAGCCGCTCGGCTGCTGCTGGTGAGCGTCGCGGCCACGGTTCGGCGCAATCGGTGCGCACTTGTGTCGATCACCGGCGCGCGCTGGTTGTGTACATTGCGGACACAGCGGCGGCGACGCTGCATGTGTCTGGTTGCAGCAGTGGCGAGCGTGCGCCGCAGCGCCCGTGGCACCTGCAGCCACGCGATGATGCAGCACGGCGCAGGATGAGCCCCGCCCGGCCATGGGTGTGGTGCCGTTCCCGGTGGGCCGCCACAGCGGCGGCAACTCCTTGTAGCGCGCCCCCCCCCCCCCCCCTCAGCCCCCTGCACGCATGCCGCCACTGCTCCGCCTCGGAGCGCTGGCCCCCGCGCGCTCGCAATGAGCGCGTCGGGCAACCAGCCCGTTTTGATGGTGCTTTGTGTATTTGTCACGTTCATTTCCGGGGCAAGACCCTGAAAATTTTGCTGCAGCGCGCTGCCCTGGGGTACTCCAGCCCCCAGACACAGGCGGGCCACTGATGTGGCGGGCCACTGATGTGGCGTGCCACATGCATGAGCGTCCGGCCTCTGTGCACCAACCGAAACCGTTCCGGGGTGGACGTGGCGCCCGCCGCATGCATGCGATTGGCCCTGTGGCCACCGGGAAACCGCGGCGGCGTGCGCAGGGGCACTCGTATCGGGGCACCAAGAACACGACAGTGAGTGGCCACACGTGCCAGCGGTGGGACGAAACGCAGCCCGTCTTCCACAGCCGCATTCCCTCCGCCTTTCCGGCCGCCGGGCTGACGGAGAACTACTGCCGCAACCCTGACAACGAGCGCGATGTGTGGTGCTACACCGTGGACGGGCCGCGGTGGGAGACCTGCGGGGTGCCGCTGTGTGACGAGTCTGCCGCGGCCGACAGCGGCGTTGTGGCTGAGGCGGCGCCAGTGGAGTCTGCGGGAGCCGCGGTGGATGGCCCGAGCGGCGACGACGGCGCGGACCCCCGGACGGCTGTCCTCGTGGGTGCGGCTCTCCCATGTGCTGCGAACTGGTGCACGTGTTTCAGGGTCTGCGCTCGTTGCCACACACGTCACGCCTGCATCTGCGTTGTGCGAGCGGCGCTGTAAACATGGGCACCCGGGGCGTGAGGTGCGGCGCTGATGTGGCGGCCGCCATCACAGCTGCAGCGCGGGACCCGTGGAGCCGGCAGGAGAGGTCCCGGTGCAGGCGGGCGCGTGGCGCGTGCTGCGTAATACCGAAGGACATGCTGCGATTGCATGCCGTGGGGGCGCTGCCACAGCGGGCTGAATGCACGGATTCCTGCGTTTGCGCCCAGCTGGTCGCTCGCACGCGCCTCGCACGGCTGTGAACCGCTGCAAGGCCTCCACGAACGGGCTCTGTTTTTACCGCGCCGCGTCGCGGACCGCATGCATTCCGCATGCATGGGATGGGAGCGCCACCTACGGGCCAGTAGCCACGCCATGTGACCGGTGTCGGCCGGTACCAACCCAGACGCCGCGCGGCCGAAGCGGCGCTCTCCGTACGCCCGTTGGTCAACGCCGAGCCAGGCGAGCTCGACTCCCTGCTGCAAAAGGTCACGGCAGCGCGGCGGTGGACGATGGCGGGGCGGCGTGCAGGGGTTCTCGCGGCAGTGGTGGCCGCGCTGGTGGCGGTGGTGGCGGTCGCGGCGCTGCTGCACCGGCGGCGGCGGCGATGGCGCAGCGCGCAGCACGGCCTCGAGGGGACGAGCACCTGCGCGAAGCGCGCGCTGTACAGTGGCAGCCACAGCGGCGGCTCGGAGGCTGCTGACGAGGACGGCTCGTACGGCGGCGGCGCCTCCCGGGCGACTGTGACAGGGGCGGCCGCTGTGGGGGCTGTGGAGGGCACTGCGGGAGCTGCGGGTACGCGCGCACCAATATCCCCCCCCTCCCCCTGCTTGACCCTCCCCCCTGTTTAACCTCACCTCTCCTATGCCCGGCACGGCGCCGCGCCTGGAGCGTCTGGCGCTGTCAGGCATTCCCTGCCATGACCTCCATTGGATACCTGGATTAGCTGAGCTGAATGCGGGGCGTTCTGGGTGGTCCCCCCCCCGGGTTCAGTGCGCCGTGTTTTGTTGGTGCGCTCTCGGTCAGGTAAGGGTTCGCATTCCGAGCCTGCCATGCCGTGTTGCCCCCCGGACGCCCAGAGGCATGCATCTGCGCATCCCGGCGCCGCGAGCTGCACGACTGCTGCCATGCGCATTGCCCAGGTACGCCACTGCAGCTTGTCGCCTCGCCGATGCCGCCCCCCCCATCCGCACAGCACACAGCGCGCGCACCACGGCGCATGCCTCGCTCCTTTCCGGCGCAGCCACCCCGAGCACTCCTGCAGAGGCTGTGGCGGCTGATGCGACTGCGGCGGCCGGCGGCAGTGGCACGAGCCGCAGGAGCAGCCGGTCGGGGCGGCAGCCGCCAGCGGAGGAGCTTCGGGAGGCGCTTGCGGAGATGGAGGTGGACGCGTCGCAGCTCGTGCTGCACGAGCTCGTCGGCCGCGGCGGATTCGGCACAGTGTACCGAGGCACGTGGCGCGGCCTCAACGTGCGACCCTCCCCCTCTCCCCGTTGGAATCTCAGTGCTCCGTGAACGAGGAATGGCCGACAGTATGTGCGGACAGGGTTGGGTGAGGTGACACAGCGTGATTACACAGTCGGCAGTGTTACAGTAATGGGTGTGTCATGCATGCATGCACGTGCGATCATGGCACCCCGATGCTGCCTGTGTTTTCCGGCTGTGGTTGGTGCGAATCCGTGCGGCCCCGGCGGAGCGACTGAGCAGATGCAGCTGAGCGCACGGAGCGGCGTGGCGATGGGGCTCCCCGCATGTATGCATGACCGCCGCTGCGCTGAACGGTGCCGATCGGCAGGCCGGCCGCATGGCACATGCGGTAAGCATGGCTGCGCGCCAACGGCCGCCCGCCTTGCAGGTAGCCGTCAAGACGGTGACGTTCCAGGAGCGCGGTGGGTGCGGGGGCGGCGCACAGGCGCGGGCGATCGCCGAGGCCGCGATCACCTTCTCCCTGTCGCACCCCCATGTCATCGCGACCTACTTCCACGAGATCAAGCCGCTGCACGTCGCGCCGGACGGCGGCGCAGGCGGCGCCGCCGACGGCGCAGGCGGCTCGCAGCGGGGTGCCGTCGGCGCAGCCGTGATGAACGACGAGCGCCTGCAGGACTGGAAGCTGTTCCTCGTGCAGGAGTTCTGCGAGGGCGGCTCCCTCCGCAACGTCGTCGATCGGCACGGGTTTGCAAACCAGCACGGCCGCGTCAAGCTCGTGCGCCCCTCCGCCCCCATGCCGCCGCCACGCATCCCCACGCGCTCCCTCTCTGTGGATCATCGAGCCTAACCCTCCGGCACCCTGCCAGACTGCCTGCCTGGTGCCCACGGCTCGCCTATCACCACAGCCATGCACATTCCAGGCTGCGTTGGCACGGGCCATGCAGAACGCACCGCTGCACCAGCTGCCACCGACACGACAGCTGTTACCAAATACATCCGCATGCATACGCTGCGGCGCGTCCACGCGGTTGTGTTTGTGCGCTTGCTTGTTGAGTGCGGTGCCCGCCGCGGCCCCCCCGCACCTGCCCGTGCAATCTCGCAGACGCGCAGCAACGTCGTCCGGGGCAGTACTGCGTCGTTCTCAGTCCTGCCTCATAGTCAGCACTATCTTGTACACACTGTGTTCCTTGCTCGCGGCTGATGGCGGCTGCGTGCCGGGTGACGCCTTCTCGTCCAGCCTCTCCGGCCCTCTCCCGAGACATGCCGCCGCGGCTGCGAGGTACATCCTGCGACAGACCTGCCGCGCTTGGGAAATCGGGTCCAGCGTGGACCTGATCTGCGTCATGCATACGCCACATGTGCCTTGCTACCTTGCGCTACTCAAGGCGCACGCATGCTCCTCACGCATGCTCCTCACGCGCACCGTTGCGGCGCCGCTCAGCGAGGGCACACACACCCAACACGCGGCGGCGGCATGCAGCGCAAGTGCGTCGAGTGCCTCGTGGACGTCGCGCAAGGCATGCGCTACATCCAAGAGAAGAACATCATCCACGGCGATCTCACGCCGTCCAACGTCCTCATCCGCCCGCACGCCCCCCCCACTCCCACGGCATCACGGCAGGGCTCCACGGCCCCCCAACCCACAGAGCACTCCACGCTGGCAGCCTCCAAGCCGCTGCCGCTGCCCAGGCCCCCCACCAGCCCGTCCTCCGCCGCCGCCGCCCCGCGCGCCTGGCACATGCTCTCCGGCGTGCCGGGCCCCTCGCCGCGCCCCGCCTCCGCCCAGAGCCCCACCGCGGCCGCGCCGGACGACAGCGCGCAGCGCGGTGACGTGGCGGAGTGGCCACTGAGCAGCGATGGCCCGCAGTCCGCCGGCGCCGCTTGGCATAGCCCCACCGCCCCCCCCCCTGCCACACCCGGCCGAGACGCAGACTCGTCGCACCTCCTGCCCTCGATCAGCAGCGTCTCGGGGACTCACTTCCACACAGCCGTCGAGTCGATTGCGGCCAGCGACTACCTCGCAAGCGCCAAGAGCCGCGACCATGGGGCCATTCACTCCCCGGACGGCGGTGCGGCTGCATGGGGTCAGGGTGTGGCTGCAGGTGCACAAACGCATGGCTCTGGCTCAGGGAACGGCGGCAGAGGGCCGCCGTCTGCGGGCGCGGCGTCGCAGGTGAGGGCGGAGGAGTGCTTCACCCACATCGACGCCGCTGTGCCGTCTGCGGAGCGCGTGGAGGAGTCGACAAAGCTGGCGCTGACGCTGCACCAGCCGGCGCGCGAGTACCAGGACCTAGGTGCTGCCCTGCGTGTGCCCGCCCATGCCGCCCTGGCGTCGTGAAGTCTGTAGCATCTCTCAGCTGAGTTCAGGGTGCCGGCTCCGAGTCTGTTGTGTGCCGGAGGGTGCCCTGACGCGTGCCACTGTGGCCAAGGGGCCCGGAATCGTTGCATCACTGCGCAAGTGGGAGGCGTGCAGGGGCAAGCCATGCATTACCCTCCATGATGGAAGGACATACTCACCATGCATGGGCGGGACGGTGCCCAATGCGGCCTGCCCTGGCTCAGGTGGCAGTAATCCTCATCCGGGTTCACACACATGAATCCGTCCGCAAACCCGCGGAAAGCATGGCCAGTATCAACGACGTGAGAGAGCTCCGCATTCAGGCGCGCTGGAATGAACGTAGTACCCCCGGCATACGGCACATGCATCTGCCGTACACAGGCGACTGCGCTGCAGTGCACGCTCGCACACATGCATGGCAACGTGGCCACCGTCGGCCAACCGGCGTCGATCGTCGGGGTGCGGATCCCCTGCGATCGACGCGGAGCGCAGCATGGCCGGGCAGTAACGCGGTGGCGGCGGTGCAGGCAGGTCGTCGTCGCCGGCGGTGGCGTTGGCGTGGGACACGGAGCCGTGGCAGGCGACGGCCAAGGTCAGCGACTTTGGGCTGAGCATGAAGCTCGACCCGGCGGCGGGCCACATCAGCAACGTGCGCCAGGGCACGCCGTTCTACTCCGCTCCCGAAGTCCGCGACGCCGGCTTCCTGTCCAAGGCCGCCGACACCTTTGCCTTCGGTGCGCCCCACCGCCTCCGGCCGGCCGCCAATTGCCACCATGGTACCAGTTTTGCCTTTAGCATGCCCCCTACATGCCACCGAGTCAGATTTTTTCCGACAGTTTCGGGGGTGTGCTCCAATACAAGATGGGTAAGAATGGACACGGTCGTGGTACCCAGGCGTCAGTCCAGCATATCTGCACGAGGTGTACTCCTGGCGGAATGTAGGTCCGGGTGCGTTGCGCGGCCGCTGTGTGTGGCGGAGGGCTGCAATCGGTGGGGTGTGGCCTTTGTGGCTGCCCGAGTGGTGCCCCCGTCGTGCGTGGTGGCTGACTGCCCGGTCACAAGCACCCTGTCGCCACGCCCTGCGGTGCCTCCTGGAGCCACCTCTCCTGTTGCCGCTTCTCCACTTGCCGCCTCTGCTGTTCCCGCTTCGGCTATTGCCGCCTCTGCCGTTGCAGCCTCTGCCGTTGCTGCTTCTCCTGTTGCCGCTTCTCCTGTTGCCGCCTCTGCTGTTGCCGCTGCTGCTGTTGCCGCCTCTGCTGTTGCCGCCTCTGCTGTTGCCGCCTCTCCTGTTGCCGCCTCTCCTACTGCCGCCTCTGCTGCTGCCGCCTCTGCTGTTGCCGCCTCTGCTGTTGCCGCCTCTCCTGTTGCCGCCTCTCCTGTTGCCGCTTCTCCTGTTGCCGCCTCTGCTGTTGCCGCTTCTGCTGTTGCAGCCTCTGCTGTTGCCGCCTCTCCTGTTGCCGCTTCTCCTGTTGCCGCCTCTGCCGTTGCCGCCTCACCTACTGCCGCCTCTGCTGTTGCCGCTGCTGCTGCACACGAGCCGGCCGCCGCAGACACCGGGGGCGACATGGCCGGTGACCTCCTGGGCCTGGCGTGATGCCCGAGCTGTTCCCCTTGCAAGTGCCACCGCCGTGGCCACGTGCGGAGGCAGGTCGCCATTGGCTGCCGCTCCGTACTCTCGGCATGGCTCCATGCATCTACACATGCCGCCGCCAGCGCATGGGTGATTTGTTGGCAAGGCCATTTCGGCGCCCTGATCACGCGGTCAGCTGCTGTGCCTCGCAGACTCCACCTACTCGTCGCTGTGTGTTGGTTGTTCACTGCCCCGACAGCCGCGACGCTCCCCTCGGGCCGCAGCCCCGCATGTCCCAATTACAACCCAATGGGATGCAGGGGGGAATCCGTAGCCTGTGGGCCGCGCCACAGCACGCACCCCGGCCACAGCACGCACCCCGGCCACAGCACGCACCCCGGCCACAGCACGCACCCCGGCCACAGCACGCACCCCGGTCCCGTCGGCCGCCGCTTCCCCTGAGGACTGGTGCCCTCCTCCTGCGACCCCTCCATCCTGCGGCGCGCCCACACGCGGCGTTGTGGTCACACTCCACCTCCTCTCATACCGATTCTGCTCTCGCAGAGTGTGGCGGTGTCGCGTCAGCATGGCGCACAACCCCGGCACACGCAGGTACTCAGCAGGCCGTGTGGCTGCAGGGGTCATCATGTGGGAGTGCTTCCACTGCGTGGCGCCGTACCACGTCAACCGCAGCGGCCGCTTCGTTCGCCACCCCACCTTTCCGGACTTCCCGAAGGACTGCCCCCTCTCCTTCGCCGTGCTTGCCGTCTCGTGCCTCGCGCCCGCCCCCTCCGACCGCCCCGACTTCACTCAGATCTGCGGCGTGCTCACCGACCTCGCGGCGCACCTACGCGGCGCCGGGGACGCCGCCACGTCGACCGCGCACCTCACGCTCACCGAGGTCGAAACTCACACCGGGAGCCCGGCGGGTGCGCCGCCGGCGCTCGCGGCGGTGGACGACGTCGGCTACGCAATCAGTGGCATCCTCTCGTCCGCCAGCCGCCCCCCTCCGGGCCCGGGCCAGTCGGACAGCGACCTCTCCATCCTCGTGCGCCCCCCCCGCCATCCACCTGCGCTTACTCGGCCCCGAGCCCGCCGCCCACGGCCACCACCGCCAACACGTGAAGCCCCGCACCGCCATCACGCTCACGGTGCCCGACACTCGCACCGGCCTTTTGTAGCTGGCCGGCCGTCTGCCCTTGGGGTGCCTGCCCGCTTCGTCAGGTCGGTCGCGCACCTCAGCCGGCCACCGCCCCAAGCTCCATTCGCGGGGTGGGAGTGCGGGCAAGTGCGGCGGACCCGGGGTTGCCGTATTGGCCGCTCAGAGGCAGCGTCGGGCGGCGTCCGCTGTTGCGAGGCGTTCGTAGCCACTGCTCCGTGCGAGGCCCGGTTACCGCGCCTCCACCGCGCCTCCTCTGCCTGATCCCCACTTGCCACCAACTCCCGGGAGCGCTCGCATCCCTCCCCTGGTGGTGCTTTCGCCTCCACAGTTACAGCCGCACCGTGCCACGGTGAGGAGCACGTCTGCAACGGCTGCGGCCCCAAGCTTCTGCCGTTGAGCCGTCCGGGTCCGCAGCGGCACCACTGGTGCAGACCGCGCCTGCGTGCATGCGCACCGTGCATTACCGGCTGCAACTGTGCAGGGCGCCGGGCGTCCGCTACCGGGCCACAGCTCGAGTCCGATGCAGTCGATGCAGGATGTCATCCGCAGCGTAACCGCCGGCCGTGCCGCGGAGCGCGCACACCTGCTCGCCACCGGCCGCCACGGCTCCCAGCCGCCCGGCCCCAGTTCGTCCCTCAGCCACTCGTGGCCGCGCAGCGCCAGCCGACCGCACGCCATGCACAGTGCTTCCGCTTCGCCGTCGCACGCGTCCGCCTCGTCCGCCGGCCCCGCGTCGGCCTCATCGCGGCATGCGGCACCGCCGAGAAGCTGCCCCGATGCCATCCCTGAGGAAGACCCGGAGCAGCAGTCCGGCACCGTGGAGTCGACACCCGGGCAGTGAGGGCGAGCCGACAACACGGAACCACCAACACTGACTTTCAGTACTTCACTGCTGAGAATCGGCGCGTGGCTGCCTGCCGCAGCTTCTCAGGGTGCAGCCGAGCTGCCTGCGCAGGCAGGCGGGCGCCGCTTCCAGAGGGACGTGTCAGGGCCTCGCCCTAGAAAATGGTCTCGAGGACTAGGAACTGATGATGCCGTTGCGACCACGCATAGCGCACGTTTGTACCACTTGCGCAGTGGCCGAGATTGTGCTTTAGTTGGGAGGAGTTGAGGTGCCTTCGCGCGGTCGGGGAGGGAAGGCTGTGGCGCAGGGGCCTCAGGAGGTGCGCCGACGGCACCGGTGGCTTGGTGGCTCCCGCATGAAGCCGCCGGAATCCGGGGCACGCGCAGCGGCCGGCGGCACGCGGCCGCGCCCGCCCCGGCTGCCGCCGTCCGGCCTCAACCCGGTGCCGTCGCCGCGCGGTGCCCCCGGGAGTGTGCCGGCCGCTGCTGCACGGACGTCGTCCCGTGGCGCGACGCGGCGCACGCGGTGGCTGCTGGACTCTGCCGGCCTCTATGCATCCCTTCCATGCATGTACCGGGGACCTGTATGTGAACCTGTGCGCTCGGGGAGTGCCTGAAGATGAAGCGAGCGTAATGGACGGGCCGCGGCACCCGGCCGCATGCTGAGCATGTGCTTGCGGGACGTTCCAAGGCGTTGTATTTCAAACTGATGATCGGCAGCCGGGGGCTGTGTGCTGCACCTGCCGTGATGGTCTCCTGAGGGCCCCACGGCGGCAGATGCCCGTGCGAGCGCCGAGAGATGTGAGCAGATGAGTGCTCGAACCGCCGCCCTCCGCCTTTGGGGAGGGGGCTTGCATGTGTACATCAGGGTTTCCGCAGCCGGCAGCGGTGCTGTGCGGCGTGCATGGTGCTGTACAGCCTGCTCGGCTTGGCTGCAAACAGTCTTCCTGTGTTTTCAGGAGCTGTGGCTTTCTTGTGTTTGCCAGGAGCCCGTTTTCACGCAGCCCGTGCCGCCGGCGCAGGCGCAGCTGTGACTGCTTCCGAGCGAACTGCCCGTTCCTAGGCCTGCATTTGTAAACTGCTGGACTTCTGGCAGTCCACCGTGACGACGCCATTCCTCGCGGCTCAGTCCACATGCAGCCCAGCGCGATGGGACCGTGTTGACCCGCCCATGACGGCGCCGATGCTCTCGTCTCTCACTGGGCCTGCGCGTCCTCCATGTTGGGCTGACTCATCCTGCCACGTCACATCGCCTGACGCTGCCTCTGTTGGCTGCGACACATGGCGGTTGTGTTCAGCTGCTCACCTACGCTTCCGTGTCACGCTGTTCTTTCGAAACTCAGGTACCTCACTCGGGCGCGACGTGTGACTCGCATCGTCGCTGCTGGTGACCGTGTGGGCATGCACTGGACCTGGTTGAGTGCATGCCGCGTGGAGGGTTATCCTGGTCTAGCTTCAGGTCCATGCATGAGCCGGAGGTGCCAGCGGGGGGGGGGGGCAGCGCCACAACCCTCCACATCAGTTGAGCACGCTCGAGGTACTTTGTGTCGAGGGGAGAGTCCGACCATGGGATTCCCGTCAGTGCCTTGTGCACGAACGGTTGGTGAAATGGACCGTCTGACACATTGTTACAGGCATGCCCAGTCCAAAGCAACTACCTCGGCCTGTCGCATATCAAGCATCGGTGTACCTTGTACTTATTCATGGGCCAATGTCACACTACAACAGCATGACACCTCACGACACCCGCATGAAGTCAGGACTGAACTGCATTCCATTTCAGGTGGTCTTGCCGCACAGTGCTCATGCCAAAGCTGCATGCAACTGTTACTTGTCGTGGTGTGATGGTTATCGTTGCCCGGTGCCCCTTGGCCACATGCGCAGGAACCCATCCACAGGTGCTCTGTGCCAAAAGAGAAGAAACAGACCTTTTACTCAACGACGTACAGGGCCTCTGTAACGCTTTGGCGTGCGGTTCAGATGAATATCTGAGGGACACAGTCTGCCAGAGCCCACCCCGCCACCCAGGCCAGGCTTCAGCACTGCTCGCATCATGCACAAGAGGGAGACATAGGCACGGGCGTCCGGGAACCTTGAAGGATCAGAAACTCCATGGTTTTCATACTGTGTGCAACACCTTATGATTGGGCTCATACGGAACAAGACAGGTGCTTGTTATGGATCACAGCCTGTGCGGCATGTCCCTTCAGTGTTTTCAGGGCGCAGCCTGAAAGACCTCAGGCGCATTGAAACATGACACAGATGCGAGCTTCTCCCATCAGGCTGCTATGGATGCTCCTGAATGGTGAATTGGCAAAAACGACCATGTCGCCACTGGGTGTTGACTTCGTGCTTGGGCCGGTGTGCCGCGCCGCGGCAGGCTGCATGACGATCGCAGGCCTGCACTCTGTCTGATACTGTATAAGTAATGGTAAGTAGGGTAAACAATCAGTCTGCAGCGTAGGCGCTTTGCATACAATGGAAACAGTGCTGGATGTACCGACGCATAGCAACCGCTCGATCTTCATCGATGCATCGCGACGGTTTGTGCGTGTGGCCACACTGCCAACTTTCTCCGCAGCTCCTCGGCGTATGCGAGGTCCGGCCGCGCCAATACCAACGCAGTCGATAGAGGATATCTTTTCTTCTTGCACAACGGATATCTCGACGTCGTCACGGCGGAAGCATCTTGGTCAAGCAGGTCTTACAGTGTCGTGCTTGTCCCGCATGACCGATGCAATGCTGTTGTAAATCGATCGACTTCTGATAAACCTTGGTTCTAGTGAGGTGTAGAAGGGTAGAACGAAGAACGACCATGAACATTTTCCGCCTCGCTGGCGACATGAGCCATTTGGCTTCCATTCTGGTCCTGTACCACAAGATTTCTTACACACGATCCTGCAAAGGTGTGATCCCACACGTACTGGACAGGCGAGATCTTGACCTTGTACATTGCGTGCGACTGACGCCTCTTATTAGCATGTCAATGAGCACTGTGGATTTGCAGGCATCTCTCTGAAGACCGTAGAGATGTACACCCTCGTCTTCCTAATGAGATATTTGGATCTTTTCACGAACTTCACGTCCTTGTGCGCCTCTGCCTGTGCTTGCCGGTCTCTGCTGGTCCAAAGCAGTGTTGACCATCTGCTCGTATGCAAGATGGTACCCCATATGATTGCTGAAACCATGGGATGAACAGGTACAACTCAATCATGAAGATGCTCTTTATTGGGACGACTCTGGCGATTGTGTACCAGATCCGTTTCAAGCGCACTGTCAAAGTGACTTATGACAAAGATCGCGACACGTTTCGGTCAGAGCTTCTCATTGGATTCTCTGTCCTTGTGGCATTCCTTGTCCACGAAAGGATACACGGGAAAGGGTTTTTCCACTACCTACAAGAGGTATGACCACATACTCCAGCCATGGCAATCAGACATGCCGTCACCCAGCTCAAGCAGAAATCACTTCTGCACCCATGGTTTGATGACAAGGTCTTGCTGCCTACAGATTTTGTGGATGTCGTCAATATACCTGGAGTCGGTGGCCATCTTGCCACAGTTGACTCTGCTTATGCGCACAGAGAACATCGACAACTTGACGGGCAATTACGTCTTCTTACTAGGAGCATACCGGACTCTGTACATCTTCAACTGGATCTATCGGTTCTACACCGAAACAAATTATCAACACTGGCTCGGTGTGCTCCCTGCTGCCTTGCTCAAAATCACTATTCCCTCGACTGGACGTCCCTGAGCGTGCCTTGATCCTGGAGACCTCAGACCATGCTGCAATTCTGAGCACCGCTGCCAGATCTGATCACAGTGACATCGAATTGGGTGCCCATGCACTGTGATGTCTTGTTCAGGCAGCATTCATTGTGACAGGGTGGTGCTCCCTGAGGACCATGTATTCAGACGGCGCATTCGACCGTCCTGTGCAATTCAATTTAAGCCCTGCTTCACTAGGTCAAATTCTGATGCCTTTGTTTGCTGCAGTTTGGCTGGCAGGTGTTCTGCAGACAGGGCTGTATGCCGACTTCTTCTACTACTACTTCAAGAGCTGGAAGCGCAATGAGAAGCTCAAGCTCCCAGCGTGAACGGTTCCCCAGTCGTTCGCGTCGAGCCACGAATTCTGGTGCAGCATTTGTGCGCTTGGGGTCACATGTCAAAGCACCTCAGCATCATGGAAACACCGGTCTTTCAATGCTTGGCTATGCCCGGTGCTTTTGGCTGCCTCTGGTAACCCGACAGGTTGACCTAAGCCGTTCGCACTGGTGTGGTAGAGGACTGGCATGCCCCTTGCGTAGATGATGCCGTCGGCATGGTGGTGGGGTAGCAGTTGTACCGGCTGATCGCCGGTTCAGATGTCCAGAAGCATGTTTGCGCCATGTGCTGCGCCACAAGAGGTCTTGTTTCATCTGGAATAGCCAGTGCAGGAGAAGTGCTCTGAACGAGCTTACTTCTACGTGTCACTGTAACATGAGAGCTTCTGCGATGTTAGACGAGACGACCCTTCAAGATTACGCTGACATTACGCGGTTTCCAGTACTCCAAAGAGCACGGCCTGATGTTCTACCACACCGCGCTGAAATATATCACCGGCGCGTAGCAGGTAGTCCGCAAGGTCACATTGGCATTCACTCAACACGGGTGGAAGCTTGCGCTCTGTTCTTTATCTATTCGCAAGTACCTTCTTGGACAACATGGCTCCCAAGCGAAAGCGCGGCAATGCCAAGGATGTCGCCCCAGAAGAAGCGGGAAATGATCGTTTGGAAGCATCTGATTCGAAACAGGCGCAAGAGGGCGCAGACGCGGACGCAGCGGGTCACGTAGACGACCCTCCGGCACCGCAGGGCCGTACTGCGCGCATGGAGCAGATGGCTGAAATTGCGCAAAGGTACATCCGTGATGCTGCATTTAAAATCATGTGGCTGTCTAAGACTGCAAGTACGGAGTATCCTGCGTTGCCGGCGAGTCCAGGTCGAGATTGGTACAGCACAGTTGAACGACAAACCGGCGCACTACAGGAGAGCAGCACATTTCGCTACGTTTCAAGCTGAGCAATCGGAAGACGAGAACCACGCGGACAACGTCCATGTGGGTGGTGACGAGGTGCGCGTTGTGACAGAGATTCGGCACTGCCCGGACTGCATTGCGACGTTCAGGTATAGTTCAACATATGAAAACACAAACATATATTAAAGATGCTTGTAGGCAAATAAGTTGGGTCCATGGTCCAGCGCGCGACAGCTGGTCGAGCAACGAGCTGCAGCTGCCGAAGCCCGGCGAGGCCGCCTGCTAGCTCAAGCTGACGATGTTGGCGGTGTGATCTCGTTGCTGTGGCTCATGTACTGTCATCATTGGGTTATCGCATTGTGGGCGGCAATACACGGATCAGTTCTGATTTCTAGAGTGCTACAGTACGCGTGCGATCGATTTTGCAAGCATTCGCGCTGCAAGTACCACGACAGTCCCTCAGAACTTCACAGGTGCCACCATAGGGGTTACATATTCCTATGCTTTGGGTGTGCCTGTGCTGGACAAGTCACTCGTCACATTGCACGCTGCGTGCTGTGCAGAAGGCCAGGTGGACTGGAAGCCATCCAGACCAGGATGGCAAACCACACAACATGCGCGCAGACGGACAGCACCGTCACTGTCTCGACTCTGCGTACTGGCTGTAGCAGACTGCATCGATTATGTGGAGAGTTTGTACGGCCTGCCACAGGTTTACCTGGTATGAATCCGACCCAGCCTCGCTGAAGGCCTGCTGCACACACTGCTCGGTCAAACGCTCATCTGCCGCAGTGAACTTGTCATGGATTGAGTGGTGGTGTTCCACTGGCCAACCGGAAATCAGACATCCCATGCACACTCGCTCATTCCGAGCCATTTGTACATCCAAACACGGTGTTCAGGCATTACTGCAGTTACCGCAAGCTTCGAAAGCTGGTGGTACACGATTGCAGAGCAGTAAAGCATGTTTCCTTGTGTGCACGAGCGGTGCACTGACGTGGTTGTTGGAGAGCGCAGGACCGTGAGTCGGCCGCCCGGTCAGGTGCGAAGATGCAGGTCACAGCCGACGGGTGTTGCGTTCAGACATGGTCTGTGCTGCAGCAGGTGCATGTGGTGCATGGAATCTCTGACCAGAGACCCCGTGCATGCAGAATCAGCTGGCGGAGTGTGTATCCAACCGCCGGAAGCTCTCGGTAGATGCATGGCGCCTGTTCACCAACGACGCTCCCTGCGAGGTCATCGTCCCGAACTGCACGCAGGTCGATGAGGCAGCCATGGTGGAAGGCCTAAAGGCTTGCTGCACCTTCAGGTGCGGCCCGGGCAGCTCACCTGCCCACAGCCACCGCATGTGCCCCCCCCCCGAGCATCAGAGGCGCCCAGACACCCGCATGGCAACCGCTGCAGTCACGTGCTGCAGCCGTACTGGCGCCATCCCCGCACGCCTGTTGTAGAATGCGATCCGCTGCCACTCAAGCCGACCGCGACCTGTGCCGCACGTGGAACTCGACTGTCTGGTATCAGCATGCAGCACGCCACACCATCGCTGCGTGGAATATTCAGATGCAGTGCCACGTTGCCGGCCGGCTCGGCCCTGTCCTCGTCTAGGGACTGCCATTGAAGCGATGCCCTGTTGCGCACACACCTGGCTGGCGCATGCCCTGCTACGCCCCAGTGACCAGCCACCGTTGTCATCACCACAACATGCTGCATGTCGGTGTTGGCTCGCAAGCAGTCCCGGATGCTGCCAGACCGGACTCTCACCGTTCAGGCTCGAGCGCATGGACCTCGGTTTCTGCGGCCGTGGCTTTGGCGACGCCGCCGCCGCGGCAATGGCCGAAAGCGGCCCGCTGCCCGCACTGCGCACGCTGCGGCTGTCGGGCGCGTACCGCCTCGGCCCAGATGCGCTCCTGAAGGCCGCCGCGGCCGCGCCTGAGCTGCACCAGCTGTCCGTGCCGGCCTGTGTCTGCCTCGAGGTGCCCCCCCCCCGCCGCCCCTGCTGCTGCCACCTCAGCCAGATTGTCATACGAGCCTTGGCCACGAATACCGTCTCACGACCTCTGACGGGGCGCTGCCTGTAGGGTGCCGCTGTGCCGAGGCTGGCGGCGGCGCTACCGCAGTTGCGCCACCTGGACCTGAGCGCATGCCGCGGCCTTGACGGCGCCTCCCTCGCCACCGGCCTGCGCGACATGCATGAGCTGCGCTCGATCTACCTGGGTGCGTTACCCCCCCCCACACACCGTCCCCTTGTAGAGTGAAGAGGCCATGTCAGCCTGACATCGAGCGTTCTGCCGCGTTCACGAGAGTGTGGCGCTGCAGATGAGGTGGAGGCGGTGGACGACTCGGTGCTCGAGGCGGTAGCGACGCCGCAGCTACAGGTGCTGCACGTCCGCCGCTGCCGCAGCATCACCGACTCTGGCGTCGCGGCGGTCGCAGCGGCTGCGGGCGCGGCCCTCGTCGACGTGTCCCTGTCGGAGACGCCTGCCTCCTCGGCCGCACTGGAGGTGCTCGCCGTGCACTGCCCCGGGCTCACCTCCCTGCAGCTGCGGCAGTGCACGCGCGTCAAGGACGAGGCCGCGCTCGTCGCGCTCGCGCAGCACGGCCAGCTGCGGCGCCTCGACGTCAGCACCGTGCCGGCCGTGACGGGCGCGCTGATGCTGGAGCTCGCGGCGTCGTGCGCGCGCTCCCTCGAGGACCTCGACTTGTCCTTCTGCCGCGGTGTGCCGGCCAACACGGTGGGGCACCTGCTGGACGCGTGCGGCGCCCTGTGCCACCTGCAGGTCTACGGCTGCTCGCAGCTCACCAAGGCGGCGCTGCGCGGGCACACCAACACCGTAGTCGACGTGTGCGGCGAGCCGACGCTCGACGGCGGCATGCATGCTCAGCCTGTGGCCAGGCGTAAGGCTGCCTGATCGCGCCGGGCGGGCAACGAGCTGCTGCGGCTCCATGGGGGGGAGGGAGAGGGACTGCGCATGCAGCGCTGGTGTGACGGGCGAGGATGTTGGCGTGGTGCGTCCACACTGATGGTGGCATGGTGTACGATGTGGGGCCATCAGATATGCGATGAGCTGCCCGAGGGTGCGCGCTTGCTGCCGCCATGGCAGGGCCCACGAGCTGTGGGTCCGGGCGCGCGGAGCGTGTCTCGAGCATGCATTGCATGAAGGCCGTGCGCTGGGGCCCACACCAGCCGCTGCTCCTGGTGTGCTGGCGGCTTCTGTGGGCAGTGCATCATGGGAGCAGGCCTGGAGGGAGGATTCCATCTCGTGCGCGCTTCCCTGCCACACATCGGTATCACGGCGAATCCTCCGGGTTCTATGCACACTGGCCCACACTGGCTCCCCTCCACTTATGGCGACCAGTACTACTACTGGCATCAAGTGATTTTTAAATCGCTGGTGCCGAAACGCCTCTCAACAGGAGCGCCGCTTTGAGAACGGGTAATACAACGTTCAGCTGTGGGGGGAGGTCCAAGCATGCGGATGAGCCGTCTGTAAGTATGTGGATGCACTGTGAAATGGATCGTGGTCGTGTGGTGCCTTACACCAAGATGAAGTCCCTAGTCTTTTCGTGACTCTAGCACTGATAAACTGTGGATACACAGTGTCACGTCCAGCACTGCAGCTAGGCACGACTTGACGGGATTCATAATGCATGTAAGCGAATTGGTCACACATTGTCTGTGTTTCGGGGTTACTCGGGCGGATAGAAAGAATGAGGTCACGAACCGCCGTTTCACTTACAAACGTTCACCACTTATTTGAGCCGGATGTCAGAACCAACCCTGTTGGGTTGTTCTGTCCAGTCATCTGAAGCACAACCGGGTCACTGTCAACATGCCGGGCTGACGGTGCCCGTCACACCAATCACGGGTACGAAGTTCAGCGCACCTGCAGCTGATGCACTGGCAAGAACTCGACCAAATCACGCAGCCAAGCAACTAAGCACACCGATAGAACGCGTCACACGCACGCGTGAGAGTGCATGTGCGACACCTGCTACCCACCCCTCAGTCAGGTGGTGCGCATCCACTCCATCGCCACAACAATTCTCAACCACACCCTGCCAACGTAGAAACACCAGCGTGCCGCAATCCAGCACAGTGAGGCGTCGTCATGGAGATCACGAGACAAACGCTTTTGTATCCTCTCACCGGCCTTACCCGAACGTGATCCCTTCGTCCCGCGATGCTGAGTAGTTGTCATCCATTGCCTGCACCCTGATCGTCCTCCCTAGCATTCGCCTCACTGATGCCGGGGGCCCCTCCGGCCACCGCCACCACGCGCCCGCCCCTCCCCCGTGTACCCCTCCAACCCGCCAACGGCCACCACTCCGGCACTCCCAACCTCCTCCCCACCGCCGCCGCCGCCATCCGCGCCTCCGTTGTACCGCTCCGGTGTAGTACCAGCAAGCCGTCCCCCTACAGGGCGCCCCCGCGCAGACCGGCGGCGCTCGCCTCCCCACCGCCTTCCTCTGCAGCACACCATACACTGCGTGACGAGCAAGGCGCCGCTGGCCACCGCAGCCACGTAGTACCGCACGCTCCGCCACGACCACCTCCAGCCACCGACCGATGCGTCCAACGCCACAGCGTCTCAGTCCGATCCGTCCTGTCCGTGCGGGCCATGCCTGCCAACACATCCGCCACAACAACGGAGCAGAGCGTCACCGTCCCGCCGCCCGCGGCCGCCGCCTCCTGCTCCACGTACCCCAGCGCCGCAGCGCACACGCCGCAGTCGGGGCCGGTGTAGCCGCGTGCGCACACGCATGCGCCGCTGCGCGGGTCGCACGCGCCGTTGCCGCCGCAGGGGTTGCTGCTGCCGACGCGCGCCGCCGTCGCGCACATCTCTGGCATCGCGCAGTCCCCGCTCGAGTTGGCCTCCGTCTCGCCCGCCTCGCACAGGCCGTTGCCGGGCACGCCGAGGACGGCGACCACCGGCGGCGGGGATGGCCGCGCCAACACACCCTCTTCTACAGCAGCGGCGCTGGCAGCAACACACGCCGCGGCGAGGTGGACGCTGCTGTACACCACCGCTCCGTCGCCCCCTCCGGCCGCCGAGAACGCGACCGCCTGCATCACCGGCTCCTCAGGCCAGTCCAGAACCAACCTGTGAGCCGCAGAATCCAACTCTGCGCGGCCGCGACCACGCTGTGCATTTCGCGCTGCCTCGCCAAACGCCTGTCCAGAAATGCTGCCGCCTTCATCACCGGCGACCTGTCTTTCTCCATTCCCAGTTGCGTGTGGTTGGGATCCTGCCGTGACGTTTCCCGCCGGTCCAGCATGACTTGACGCAGCCAGGTCACGCGTTGCGGCGGGGCCTGCAGCCTGCTCACGGTCATGCAGGCCCAGGTGCTGGGACGTACTGCCGCCAGACAGCCTACGGGGGCTGCTGGCGTCGGCAGGCGCCGCGGCGACGACGGCCGCGCCGGGCAGACGCGACCGCAGCAGCCCCTCAAACTGATCACTGCGATCGGGGCCAAACAGCGGCAACACCAGGGTTCCAACGACGCGGCGCGCGCACGAGGACCCCTCGCCGCCGCACACTCCGCAGTCGTCCATCGGCGCCGCGCTGCGGCAGCAGTGCCGTGCCGCCGTCAGGAACCCTGACGCGTCGTCGGCGTCGCAGCACACGCCGCTCGCGTCCAGCCCCAGCACCCGCCGCCCCGGCGCCGCTGCGTCCGTGTCCACAGGGTCGCAGGCCCCGCAGGCGTCGAGCTCGCCGGATGCGCCGCAGGGCACCGTGTGCGGAGAATAGCTGGACACGACGCCAGTCGCGCAGCACGTGGCGTTGGGCATCAGCACGCCTGCACAGCGCACAGCGTGAACCCCCAGTGGCCACAGCAGTGACAGTGAGCTGCGCGCTTGCAGACACTGCTCGTCCGCTCTGTGACTCCTGCCAGAGGCGCAGGTGCTACCGCAGCCCGTGGGGGGGCTTCACAACCACTGCACCGCTACATGCGGTGCTGGCCTGTGTCCTCAGCAAACCCACCTGCGGCAACACCAGGAAGGCTCTCAGCGCCACCTGTGCATGGAGAACGGTTAGAGCAGACACCTTCAACCCGTGTCCGAGTCGCCAACCAGGTGCAGCTGTGACAGCGGCGGATGAGCACTGGAGGCAGCAGCTAGGCACAGCAGTCCGGATGACTGTCTCGGAGCGTCACCACTCTCACACTCGCTGCAGTGGCGATGCCGTGTCCGCCCACATTCCCAGCCGAGATCGGCACCTGGCAGCCCTCCAGGGGCTTGCCGTGGTGTACAACACGGGCGCAGCAGCAAGGCCGCAGCTGCGACGGCAGGGCTCACCGGGGCAGGGGGCGCCGGGGATGTCCACGATGCCGGCGGCCGCGTCGATGTGGCAGCGAGCGGCGCGCCAGCCCGGCTTGCATGCACACCGCGGCGCGCCGGCCGCGTCGGCCTCGCACTGCGGCCGCCGCGTCGAGCCGTCCACGAGCGTCCGCGCCGCGGAGAAGATGGAGCCGTGGTCGGGGGAGGCGGCAGCGTGGCAGGGGTGGCAACGCTCCGCGGGGGGGAGGGGGGGGGGGAGCCGTACACGGCGCAGCCGCGGCCGGGGCCGCCGCACGCCTCCACCGTGCAGCGCTGCGTCTTGGTGAGGACGGTGTCGGCGCAGGTGGCATGCGGTGCAGAGTGCTGGTCGCGCGGCGCAGCTCCACGGGATGGTGCACCTGCCCTTTGCAGATGCGCCCCACCTGCAGGGATGTCGGTCAAACGACGGCAGTGGCACGCACCACGTCACACTTGTGTGCCGGCTACGTTATCCTGCCAGGCAGCGCGCCAACAGGCAGTGGTAGCTGAATGATGAGGAGTGGTGTCTGTGGAGCGTGGGCAGGCGAGGGCGCGCACGTGGTGCAGACAGCCGAGCACCGCAGCGCATGGGCGGGGGCCCCTAGGCAGCCGGAGGCGGCGGCGGTGCGCCCGCCGTTCGCCGCCACAGCCACGCACTCCGCGCTGCGGCGCTGCACCCCCGCCACCACGCATTGCGCCCCCTCCGCCACCCCCCGCGGCGCCGCCCTCGCACTCACGGCAATCCGCCGGGCCGGCGCCGGACTCCGCGAGGCACGCGGATGACGGGCCGAACACGCACCGTGGGTCGGCGGAGCACTCCGGAAGTCCCGCAAGCTCCGTCGTGGGCCTTAGGGGGTGGCCGGGGCGACCACGCGCGCCTGTGTGAAGGTCGTGGCGCGCGGCGGCACGGCAGGTGTCGGATGGGCTGCTGGAGCGTGGTGGATATGCACTGCATGGTGACCTTCCGGAAGGACACGCCGCAAGGCGGGCCGGTGGGGCTCACGCACGCCCCCGCCGCGATGAGTGGGGTTCTGAGCTCGCAGGGGCGTGCCGCGCAGGGTTTGCGCAGGCGCAGGTGAGTGAGGGTGGTCTGCGAGCACTGGAAGAGCGGGGACGCTCGCGCGGCCGCGGGAACGGAGGCGGGCGGGACGTTGAAGGTCACGATGTCCTCACCGGCGGCGGTTACGACGTATTCTTGGCAGACGGCGACGCGGGACGGGGTGGCTGACGGGTCGCCGCAGGGGCCGTGGCGGTCGGAGGTGCGAGCGGAGCACGGCTCGGAGACGGCGTCGGTGAGGATCCAGCGCCAGCGGGTGGGCGTGTCGGCGGCGAAGCTGAGCGGCGCGCGTGCGGAGGCAGGACGCAGCATGCATAGCGTGTCCAGGCTGTAGAGGGGCGGCAGCTGCGGGGGCGGGTGGCTGCTGAGCCCGAGGGGGTGGGGGCGAGCGGGGGGGGCGGGGCAGGCGGGCAGGGGCAGTAGCAAACCGGAGGTGGCGCCGACGTGGGTGGAGGGGGGTTACGAGGCAATGGAGGCGGTGGCCTTCGAGGGGGGCTCGGCGATGACAGCGGGGTTGACATCGGAGCAGCAGCTGTTGGCCCCGCCGTGGCGGCTGCGGGGCCCGCGGGGGGCCGCTGCCAGGCGGGACCTCGGCAGCCATGGGTGCTGCGGCCGCGCAACCGCCCAAGGGCGCCTCTGCATGCGTGGGTTCGCCGCTGGGGCTGGGGGCGGTTGGTGGCGCGGCAGGATGCTGCGGGCGATGGGCGGCTGGGTTGGGGGCAGGCGCAGCGCCCGGGTCGTACCCACCGTCAGGAGGGGCCTCGCCGGGAGCGTCGTATGCATCACCGTACGCCTCCCGGTCACTTTCGTAGTCCAGCCGGTGCAGGAACGTGATGTGGTTTACCTCGTGCCCGTCCGACCAAGCTCCATGCACCGGAGCCCAGGTGCTTGCATACACGGCATGCACGTTGTCGGCGATAGGGGCGCGCGGGGGAGGGTGCTGCTCTGGCGGGGGGTCCGTCTGGAGGAGGGGCGGTGGCGGCGGGCCGGCCCGAGGTGGCAGCGCCGGCTGCGGGCAGTCGCATGAGCACCATGCACCGTGCGGCGCGACTTCCTTATACAGGGTTGCGTACCTCCCGTCGCGGCTGCCTGGGCGCTTGACTACGGCGGGATCCATGAATCCAGCAAAACCGGCGGGGGGGGGCGGGATGTGGGGGGGCTTGCGGCGGCGGCGGTGGCGGCTGAGGAGACAGGGTCGAGGAGGTCCTGTGGACGACACCGGCTAGCTCGTGTGCAGGCAGGCGGGGGCTCAACACAAGTTGTGGTGATGGAGAACAGGGAGGCTGACGGCTGCTTCCTGCACCGAGGCTCCGTCAGTTGCTGACGCCGACAGCTGATATGGTGGCGTGGAGGTGTGCCCGGAGGGGCCTGGTCCGTAGCCGCTAGTCGAGTGGTGCGAGCTGGTGTAGGCAGAGTTGGTGGCCACGTGTGGAGGTGGCTCGGATGGGAAATAGGGAGCGTGTGAGGGCTGGTTGTCTCGTTCACTGACTGTGCGACTGGGTTTGTGAACCTGCATGGACGGTTGTTTTCAGTATCAATGCTGTGCGCTTGATGAACCGGGTGTAATGCAAGAGTGTACTGACATGGTTGCGATGGATTGCGAGGCGACTCAGTGGCATTGCTGAGGCATGGTTTGCACATGGGTCCACTTTTGTTGCTGTCGAGTCAGCATGAAGCCGTGGCATCGCACCAAGCCTGTTGTGATCTGGGCCGGAACGGCGACACTTTCTGACCTGTTTGTGTAGGAATGTACGCGATGAAGGCTGCCGTCGTTCGAAGCCTCAGGCCTGTTCTGGGACGGCTGAAGAGGAGTTTCAAATTCACTGCCAACAGCTCGTTGCAGTAAGCTGATGATGAGCGCAAAAGAGAACATCCGTCAGCAGCTGAGAAGATATGCTGCGACCTTGGCAGCTTCTTGCGTGTGACAAGTGATCTCGCGTGGAAAATCGTTAGCGCGTGTGGTCAACCGTTTTCCACGACAGGTTTTCACGTCAGGCGAAAGGTGGACTGATGCCAAATTCATCATACGTAACCAATGCTGCGGTCCTGTCTCTACTCGTCTTTCTCAGATCCGAGCGTGCTCAACAATTAGGCGCCCAGCATGACTTGCAGCTGACGGCGCTGTACTGCGCATGCACTGTTGCCTCGGGGCTAGGCGGACACGACGCAGCACGCAACACAACATTGCAGATCGCATCGGAAGTATGCTGTCCTTGCAGGACACTGTTTGCGTCTGAGGTGGGCATTGTTCCTGGCTATCAAGGAGCCCTGCAGCTGCGAGCGTGGTCTAGAACCGTTGCATTGACATTTCTGGGCTTGCTGTAAGTCACTGGTAGAAGTGACATACGTTGCAACGGGTGGTTCGATGGTGACCTAGTACAAATACTATACAAATTACCAGCTGGCGTCTGATCTACCCCGATCCACCTTCATTGGAGCGTGCGAGTGTTTCACAGCAAGGACGAATGATATATCGGGGAACATACCTGAAAATGAATGAAAATGACATACACGGCACCATGGTTGACGCTGGTGTGCTGAAGCGGATAGATCGAATGAGCCACAACATTGGTGGGGTTCCCGCTCCGCGATAACCCGGGGGTATGACACGTCGTTCGTGCATGCATGCCGCACGCTAGGTG
>JAUMHO010000007.1:2924210-2982590 GCA_032360965.1 Ulva armoricana
ATTGCTGCCCGTTTCACCTGTAAATTTCAGGATAAGGCAGAATTCTATTGTCACATTAGCGAACATGTGACTGCTTGGCTCTCCTTGCCGCGGCCTCTAAGCGAAGGTTAGGCATATGTGTCATCCACTGCTCATGCATAAGTCGCTGATGACGCAAGCGATATTCGATGCGTGGTTATATACTCAGCATACGATGTTCGACGTCAGCAACGCCTTACACGATTGTCGATGGGAGAGCCCCGTCATTGAAGTTCTTTCAGTTAACCCACAGGCTCTGTAGTTCGCAAACCCACAGGACATGCGTGGCCTCATGTCTGATGCTGGGTGGTTCAGTGCCGAACAACATCGCCCACCTGTCGCTGCAACGTCGTGGCGTGGACGTTCACATCACTCTCGCGTGTCCAGATTCGGCTCGGGACTTCATGCATCAGCCATGAGCGGTCATTGCTTCTATCCGCGGACCCGCCTATCTGTATGGATGACACGAACAGCCACGAACGCGCAATGCTGGCCGCCCTGCTCCTGTTAACGTCTGCACGATGTCCAAGGTCATGAACACTTATCCTCAAGTCTGATTTCCGCTTACGCGCGCGGCGAGCGTCTCCATGGTTCGCAGGGAAGTGAACCCGGTCTCGCAGATACATTCACTCTTGGACGGCCCACCTAGTCTCCCATGCCAGCACCACCTTCTTACCCACAGAAGGCATGACACCATTAGCTGCGAGAGAAATCGTCCTCACTTCCTTTTGAGCAATGCCTCCGCAATACACTTTTCTTCTAGACGCATATGCAGGGCTGCAGGCACCGGTACCGGGCGGCGTCGCGTGCTTGCACAGTGCTTCAGCTACAGGCGGCTCGACAGGACAGTGGCTGACACTTGGCACCGGCACAACACACACTCCAGCATAAAAAGCTCAGAAACCATGTGCACACGTGAATTTTTTGCGTATGGAGCGTCGTGTGTCCATGGTGCAGGGCACGTCGGCGAATCGAAGGTGTCTGTCGTTCAAGTCGTGTTCCAGCAGAAGAATAGCATGCAAGGCCCCAGACCAATCCACATACCATCAATGGTTGTAAGCAAGCGCATTGTCGTTATCTTTGGATCCGTGCCGTGGGGCTGCTGTTATCCCCTGCAATCCCTTTGTTTCGGACTGGTGCAGTCAGCGGAAACCGATCGTGTCCTGCACGCTCGTCCTGGCAAGACGTGTTTTAACCACAGCCTATACAACTTGCTACAGTATACACCGACATGCAAATAGTCCTGACCTGCGTGTTGCGATGCTCTCCTGTTGTGCAGCTTGACAGTGTGATATGCTCTGCTCCCAAGAGCACCGCTGCGCCAAGCAGCAGGAACTTGGCGCATCATAAGTGTGTTCGGGATCTTTGGTAGGCATGGCTAGCATTGACAGAAGTGGCAACGATGTCATACGCAAGCGCACGAAAAGGCAAGTGTGTGATGCTTACCTTCAAAAAATGCTGGCAAGACCAGATATTACACATCTCGAACCGGAGTTTAAGGATCAATTGCGGCGGCATTTCGACCTTCTCCCCACTAGGTATGCGCTGGACATCAACCTGGACACACTGGACGTCCTCAATCATATGCAGCTTCTCGAGGAGGCCAGAAGCGATCCCTCGGCTGTATTTTTCCACGTTCGCATAGTTGAAGTCAATGTGACTTCTGGGGGGCAAGGGGATGACTCGGGGGGTGTTCTGTCCATGGACATAGAAGGCGACCATCAGGTGTGTCCGTGTGGACTGTATTTGAACCCGTAATGCAGCGATAGCGTTCCCGCCGTGCACGCATTTGATTTCATTTTTCTATTATATCTGTAGCATTTTTCGCCGTGAACATTTCCATAAGCACAGCTGCTGGCTGACAGGTCATGCGGCATCCGGGGTAGACGCTCCTGGCAAGCAAAATCATCATTGTACAGTTACATAAAGTAAAATTGATGTGATTGCTTGGCTACGTGTCGTTGTCATGCTTGCGGGGCGAGTCCTGGGTTTGTAGCGTTCGGTGCGTCAGCGTGACACTGCGTTGCGACCCGGAAAATACTGCCCTTAAAAGACGTTGCTGGACCACATCTACTAGAAGTAAAATTTTTGTCGCACAGCTTAATGTACAACGTTGTGAGAGGTTTGGCTGTGGCAATGTTTGGTGTGAAGTACAGGGAGTGGCCATTCCCGCTGCACGGCCTTCTTCAGCAGGGACCTTTGCCGTCGGCAGTGAGAGCGCTAGAGAAAGACTTCCGGCCCCAGCGTTTGGGTCTTCGCCAAACTTGCAAGCGTTGGCTCTGGATGCAGCTGCGGAGCCCTCATTAGAACCGAGGACATTTCAAGAAATAACAGTTGTATCCGCTGACCAGCCCAAGCTCCTGAGCAGACTATCAGAAGTCATGGTGCGGCCGTCCCTCTGAGGATAGTCGATAAGTGTTAATTCCCGCCTGTACACATCACAACGAAATGCGTCGTACAGCAAGAATACCACTGCATACGCCATGTGTGTTAGCCAATCCCCAAGCTTCGCAGAGAGACACTGATGTGCTTCTAGAGGCCTGCTCAATGCTTGTTGTAGTACATTAAGTCTCGGGACCGACTCCTCGGGCCGCCTGTTGCGTCCTGGCCATGTGGCCTTGGTCAATGTAGAGATTGAAACACTATCTAACCCTGATCTCTTGCTTCTCTTGCTGGTTCTAGGCATTCAGGGACCCACGGTTTCTAGGCTGGGGCGAGTGCTGAGCAAGTGCAAGGTGGCCTACACCCCATACTTCGCTGTACATGTGGAAGGACTGCTGGTCTTCCAGTATTTCTTCCACTGGCACATGTTCACGGACTGGAGCGATTCAGCAATATCTGCATCGGCAGTGTTTTCAGTATTCTCACCCCACATAGGATTCACACCTGGTGGGCTGCGAAACTCATAACCCACGTGTGTGTTTCCAGAGGGCCACCCACATGCCTGTTTGATGGCTTCAGACACCTTACCTTCACGCCCTCAGAAGCTATAAGACTCAGCCTTGCGTTTACCAGGACATACAATCCATTAGGTGGTAGGCTCACAGAAATGATGAAAAGGGCACTCATGCAGGGTGATCTTGGTCTAAACATCTGTGAGGCGCATGCATTCAACACCAGCGACCGCTTCTCCCTCGACATCTTCGTCGTGGATGGCTGGAAGGCGGATGGCAGCAAGGAGAGCCTCGAGCAGGCCCTGTCCAGCCGGTTTGCACAGGTTGCGCCGTCAGCACAGGGTCCACGTGGGAATGCGGCGGCTGCACAGCCCGCCAACGCCAGCGATAGCCGGTCACGCGTGCGCTCCTGGACTGCCACACCTGAGTGCCACACCCAACCTCAGCGGTCGAACTGTTCCGCGTGAGCGCACGCGCTGGATGGAGCCTGCTGCCAGTTGCGGGGCTCTCTGCTGTCCCCCCATGCAGCAGCTGAACCGTGGCCACTGCTGCTGTGTGCGCACGCCATGGACAGCCCGAATAGACGCACGTCCCTACTCCAGGATAAACTCAGCCGCGTTCATGCAGAGTTCCGCGACAAGGCTGTCAAAGCGCTGTATGCATTGTCCTGCTCGCATGCATCATTGGCAGGTGGCACGTCGTTGCGCGCCGTGCACCGCTCCACATTGCGAGTGCGCCATCCTGCAGCCTGCCTGCCTGTAGCACACCGTAGCGATTCCCGAGTGCAGGGCACGCCGTCTCGGGGGGACGTGCTGGCAGCAGGCATGGACGACTGGGAGGTTGACATCAACCAGCTCGAGATCGAGTGCAAGCTCGCACAGGGCAGCTTTGGCACACTGTACAAGGGCACCTATTGCGGCCAGGAGGTCGCAATAAAGATCCTGAGAGACGTGCAGGACGACCCACAGCAGTATGAGGAGTTTGCACAAGTGCGGCCCTGTGGCTGACCGCACTAAGATCACCACTATGTGCCTGCGGTCCCCTGCCATTCACAGCTTTCTGGTTCCAGATCATATCTACACCAGGCAGCCCTTGCGCTGTCGTGTTTTTGCTTCCCCTGGTAAGGTCCGGCCGACGGAGGCTCCGTTTTGTGGCCCATGTTGTCACAGTCGTGGTGACTCGCCTTCTGGAGCCAGTCGTAGTTTCTCCTTCTGCTTCATTTTCCGGGTGACAGCTTGTGCCACCCTTCTTGTGTTCCAACTGCAGGCATCGTCCCGCAGCCGAGGCGGCAGTCGTGCATGGCAGCAGCACTGCAGCCAGTGCCTCCCACACGCGGTTTCGATGCCAGTCTCACCACGAAACCACCAGCGTAAACATGCTCTTCCAACTGCCAGTCCATGGCCTCGTGACTGCTCTTCTGAATGTCACAGCTCTAGTCCTCCTGTGCTACGTGCCTCATCTGAGCTGCTGCATGCATTAGCACAGAAGTGGGCGGCGAGGCATGGCACATCGCAAGATCCCTGCGTACTCGCACTCCCCCATGCTGGTAGTCCCGCAACGCAGGCGCCGCAGGATGCCCCCGCGCCGGTGCACCTTCAGTCGGGTGCGCATACGCATGTCCTTTCAGAGAGGTAGGTGCGGAGACAACCGCATCGAGCATTGGTGTTCATGGCTGTCCTCAACGCATCACTGGTTAGTCCACAGCATATGCATGCCTGCGCATGTACGCATGTACGAATGTACACAGCACATACCAAGCAGGCAGAATCAGCTGCATGCGACGGGCGCTGTACGACAGCCGCATCCGGTGAGCCGGGTGCTGGCGTGCTGCAGGAGGTGAGCATCATGCGGAAGGTGCGGCACAAGAACGTGGTGCAGTTCATTGGCGCGTGCACGCGGCAGCCTAACCTCTGCATTCTCGTGGAGTACATGGCCGGAGGCAGTGTG
The DNA here is from genome assembly GCA_032360965.1 of Ulva armoricana. Lineage (NCBI taxonomy): Eukaryota > Viridiplantae > Chlorophyta > Ulvophyceae > Ulvales > Ulvaceae > Ulva > Ulva armoricana. The sequence continues at coordinate 2,929,070 of JAUMHO010000007.1, forward strand.
TACGACCACATGCGCGGCAAGGGCCTCTTCCGCCTCACCAAGGTCGCGGAGATTGCCCTCCAGGTGTCCAAGGGTGCGCCCAATCCTCCTCTCACTTCCTGCACGCGCTGCACCCTGCCGCCGTGCCCGGGCCAACGCAGAGATGCACATTCGAGTGCACTCGTAGCCGGAACCATTCACCGGGTTCAGGCCCAGCCTGCTGTCTGCCCCACAGACAATCTGGGACATGCAACACCAGCCATCCCTCCCTGCCCCACACTCGCCGGCGGCCACGCTGACGTGCGGCCCGTGGCGCGCAGGCATGGCGTACCTGCACCAGCGGGGCATCATCCACCGCGACCTCAAGGCCGCCAACCTGCTGCTCGACGACAACCTGCAGGTGAAGATCGCAGATTTTGGCGTCGCGCGCCTCATTGACAAGGACAGCGTCATGACCGCCGAGACAGGCACGTATCGGTGGATGGCGCCCGAGGTCATCGAGCACAAGGCTTACGACTCCAAGGCCGACGTCTTCTCCTTCGGCATTGTCCTCTGGGAGCTCCTGACCGGCAAGGTGCCGTACACCGAGCAGACCGCCCTCCAGGCAAGCCCCCTACCCCCTCGCTGCAGCACACCCTGTAAACCCTACCCTGCTGCACATGCCAATCGTCACCTACTGCCTGGCAGCGCACCTATCGACCCCCCTGCTACAGCACCCTGAACATATCAGAGGATGCGCTGAGGCAGGAGTGTAGTAGTTTGTTTGAAATGAGCCGCTACATGGCTGTGTGCGCTGGCTAGGGACCCGTTGCTATGGAGAGAAGCATGCGGCACGGCGCCGCACGCACATGCATGCCAGCAGGCAGAGGCGCACATGTGCGCTGAGGTGCGGAGAGGTGGTGCCGACGAAGCGGGCGGTGTGCAGGCGGCGGTGGGGGTCGTGCAGCACAGCCTGCGGCCGCCAATTCCCACCGGCACGCCAGCTATGCTGTCGGAGGTGATGCACAAGTGCTGGCACAAGAACCCGGCGGCGCGGCCGTCTTTCACGGAGCTCGTCCCGGTGCTGCAGCAGGTGCACCGCGACATGAAGGATGGGGAGGGCTCGCCGGGCGCCGCGCTGCAGCCCACGAACCGCGCATCGCTGTCGCATGATCGCCCGGTCACCGGCGGTGGCGGCGGCGGCGGCTTCTTTGCCAAGTTCCGCACTCCAAAGTCGTAGCGGCGCGAGGCTGCGCACCCTGGCAGCCGGGCAATCATGGCAGAGTACCTGCCACGGCCGTCACGGTGCTGGCCAGGCGAGCCAGCGAGCTGACGCCGCAACCCATGCAGCCCCTTGCCTTTGAGTGTGGCTGCAGCGAGTGTTGATGTGCCGGTGTGTGTGGACCTGCGGCGTGAGCGACCTCGACTCGCATTGCGTGGCCGCTCTGGTGCCGGCCGACACGGTGCCGGCCATGCTACATCGACACCTATAGCTTTACGAGGAAAGTGCGACAGCACAGGCGGCATTGCATGACTGAGAGTTTTGCGGGGGCGGCGCTCCGGCTGCCGAGCATGCATTGGGAGCCTGCCCTCCGCACTGTGGCACTGAAGGCAACACAAGTTTACATGATGAGGGGCACCGTGGCGTGGGGCTGCTGGCATTGCGGTCAAGGCGCTGTGCCTGGTGTGGGAACGGCGAGCTGCGACCTAGGTACGCTTGCATGGCGCCATCTCGCCTGGCTGGGGGTGGAGGGTGAGCAATTTGTAGAGACTCGCGTGTAGGCCCTCGGGCCATGGGGGGCGGCGTCCGCCATGACGGGCGACCGCCTGGCACCTACAGGCTGCGCAGTGACCCGCGCCAGTGCCGGTGCTGGCAGCGGAGCGCACCGTGTGGCTGCGGGTGTAGGTTGCCGGACGGGGTTCGTAGCACCCGGTTTATGTGATGTGCAGTTGCATTGACAACCTGCGCCCGTGTGCCTGTACGTGCTGGTGCGTGTCCAGAAGGCGTGCAGATAGCGCAGCCCCAGTCGCTTCCGAGTGTAACACCGCCCAGACACCTCCCACCGCGATAGGAATCACCGCGTAGCACCCGCAGTTGCAAGTAGCACTCCAGCATTATAGGATTGATGTACCGTACCAGCAATCCCACGCCAGGGTGCTGGATCGTTAACAAGACGATGAGTTCGGGTGTCCTAGCAATTTTGCCAGAGACCGGCTGGGATGAGATCACGGTCATCCTTGGTCTGTTGGTTTCTCAACCGCATCGCACATGGTCGTTGTCCCGTGGAGGAAGGATGTGGCTAGGTCATCTCATCTCTCCACCGTAGTGAAACTGCATTTGTGGTTCCTGGGCAGCACCCGCCTCCTCGCCTGTGGCTCTTGCTTCGGTTACATATTGAAAGGTTGGAGGGTCTTCGAATTTGGAATGAATATCAGTCTCCCTAGATTCATGGGACAGGAACAGTGCGCTGCACAGCAAGTGTCAATAGCTGACAAGCATCCCGAGTGCGCCTCACACCAGACTCTGTGCCAGTGGGAGCCCCACCCGAGCCCCTGCCCTCACAGCTCGGCCCGCCAGGTCAAGCCACAGGCGACAGCGTTTGCAGTTGGACGCCCCCACTAGCCACTGCTGCAGGACCGGGTTCACCCGCCACCGCCTCGGTCACGCCGCCGTTGTTGTCCTGAGACTCGTGCGCCCCAGGGTCAGGGAGCACGGCGGCGGCCGAGTCCCGGGTGTCGGGCTGCATGTGGCGCATCGGGTCGAGGTGTTGCCGCTCCGCCTGCCGCGGTTGCCCCAGGATGAGGCTCTCCAGCAGCAGCGACACCTGCAACGCAACCACGCAGCGTCAGGCGAGAGGACGCTCACACCACCGCATCGCGCCCCGGCCGCGCCAGCGATGCGTCGACCTTGCGGCTGCGGCCCTGGGCCTCAGGCGGCACCGCACTCGAGTGCTGAAGCTGCGTGCTGCGTGCTGCGCCGCTCACCACCTGCGGCTACCTCGGCCTCGCACCAGGCCAAACGGCGCGCCCACGAGCGCTCGAGGTGCTGGAGGTGAGGGCAACGGCCGCCGCAGCCCCGCCGCCGCGGCCACGGGCAGCATCGCCGCATGGCAGTCGGGCCGGCCCGTCGGGCCACGGCGGCGCGCCACGCTGCCTCGCCATGCACCGCCATTGAGACAGCGCCTCCCCGGGGACCGGGTGACGTTGTACACATGGTCCTCACGCCACGACGGAAGTACAGCGGGCGGCGTGGCGGGGGAGGGCGCGGCTTGCAGGTCAGCCGGCAGCGGCTGAAGAGGCAGTGGCTGGACCCGGACAGGGGCAGCGCTCAGGCGCCGGCGTGAGCGCGCGCACCGCACGCGCTGAGGGCGGCCGCCACGTCAGCGAGGGCCTGCGATGCACCTTGTGCTCCGGTGCAGGACAACGACGCATCACAGCGTCCCCGTGGGCGAGGCAGGCGTGAGAGCGGTGGTGGAGGCGTGCACGCGCGGGAGCTCCTCTGCACCCCGAGTGCGCACACTGCCACGGCGTGCATGCATGCATGCTGGCGCACCTCGTGGCCACGCTCCCGGGGGATGAAGTGCGCCCCCTCCAGGACGACCAGCGTCGCCGCGATCTGCTTGGCCACCTTTTCGCCGCATGACTGCGATGCGACGATGTCCTGGCGGCCGTGGATGCACAGCCGCGGGAATGGCGCGCTGCGGAGCGTCGCGCGATCGTCGCGCGACAGCTTGTGCCGCCAGACGGCGCTTATCTGGCCGCGCAGGCCGGCCTCGGGGTCGCCCAGCGGCTGCGGCTGCCCCTGGCGCAGCATGGTGGCCGTGGCCTCGGAGGGGGAGGAGCTGCGGCGCGACTGCGGCGGCGACCTCGGCTGCGCCTCGCCCGAGCTGCTGCCAGCGTTGCGCAGGTACTCCTCAAGCAGCCCGTCCTGCCGCCGCCCCCACCCTGCACAGGTGCTGCAGGCCACGCTCGCCTCATCAGTTCAAGCCGAGGCAAACAGCGACCTGACAAGCCACTGCCCGACATGCACGCCCGCTCCACAACCACGTGGCTGCACCTCTGGACGCTCTCGCTCTGGTGGACCTACGCGATGGAACGGGGCACCTCTCGTAACAGCTGTTGACGTGTTGCGTGCCTGACCACATCAGCACTCACACCCTGGCGTGGCCCCAGCTCGCCATTGTGCACGCATGGCATGTGCGCATGGCGTGCGCGCGGAAGCGCACGGGAGACTGGCATGCGTGTTGCCCGGTGTCCACCCGCCGCCGCCTTGCACAGGAACGGCCTCAAGCACACCGTCGCGCTCGGCTGCCGACACAAGGGACTGGTAACGACGCTGCCACCACGGCGGCGCATGCCCCCCGCGTGGCATGCTGACCGTATGGCCTCCAGCCGCCCCAGACCTCCACGGCACCATGCATGAGACCCTGTGCCACACGCAGGTCCTGTGTACATGCATTGGCACCGGCGGTGGTCCATGTCGGCGGGCAGGGGGTCGCACGAGTACAGGGTGCGGCGGGAGAAGTGGAACTTCAGATCGACGCGCGCACGCATGCGCGGCGAGCGGTCGCGCGTCATCATCAACACGTACTTGAGCGCACGCCACGATCGCGGTAGACTGTCCCAGTTGCCTCGGGACGTCGACACGACCGCCAGCGACTCGGTGCGCTCCGGCCACTTGGCCGCAAACTTGTTGGCGATCATGCCCCCCATGCTGAACCCGACGACGTGCACGCTGCCCCACCCGATGTGGTCCTGCACGCAGCACGCAGCTGTGCCCCGGCTGCCGCGGTGGGTGCTGGCCCTGCCAGCTGCGCTCGAGCAGGAGTGGGTGGGCCCGGGGCTGTACCGGCGCAGCTGGACGTGAGCTGCGCATGCATGTTGGCGACAGCACGCGTGCAGTTGGCACGTCGGCGGCGCCCATGGCCGCAGCAGGGACCGGCGCATGACGGTCACCGAGGCGACTGGCGGAAGGCTCATGGCGGGAGTACACCGAATGGGGGAGAGCGCACGAGGACGGCGGCGGCGTCGGCGGCCATGGCGGAGGTGGAGTAGTCGGCCTTGTGCGCCGGGCAGGAGCTCTCGCCGACGCCGCGGTTGTCGACGAGGCACATGGCCATCGGCGCCTCTGCCGATCCGGGCTGCACACAGCGGCCGCGGGTGAGGCGTGCAGCGGGCGCGGCCCTCTGGCGGTCGCAGTGGAGTGGCACACAGTGGCAGCCACGCCACGGGCGTCTGCAGCCGCGGCCCCCGCCGCGTTCACCCGACGCAGGTTGTGCGACGCGGACGGGCGGTGCATGATGATGCGCGAGCCACCGCTGGCCGGCCGCGGCGCTCCCGTGCGGGGCCGGCTGCTGCGCGCGCACCGCCGTAGCGGGGCCCCTGGCGGCGCAGCCCCTAAACCTGGAGCGGCCGGGCAGTGGGACGCGCACGGAGGACGGCAGGGGCGGTGCATGAGTGGGGCGGACGGGGAGGGTGTGCGCGGGCAGGGGGCAGGAGGGGGCGGCGTACCACGGGGGCGAGCATGTCGAGCATCTGCGGCTTCCACGCGTCAAGGGACGCGGCAAAGCCCATGATCATGAGGACCCGCGGCCGCCTGTCGCCCTCCGGCGGCCTGCAGCGGTGAGCGCGTCAGCCACGTGGCACAGTGGCAGCCTGGACAGCCACAGCGGCTACAGTTGACCTGATCGCGCCGGCTTTCGGCGGCCCCGAGGCAGGGGCGTGATGGAGTGGCGGCCACGCTGTGCCAGCAGCCGGCCTCCTGGCAGTCTTGGATGAGGGGGTGAGGTGGCGCAGCACCGCGGACATGCATTGGTGGCATGTGTGCAGGCGGTGCGTCACTGGAGAGTGGGTCATGCTGTGCAGCACCACAGGCCGAACAATCAGACTCTTCCCGGAGAGGGTGGCTGGCAGGGCGCCGGAGAGGGTGGCTGGCAGGGTGCCAGAGAGGGTGGCTGGCAGGGCGCGTCAGCTGTGATGGTTGACAGGAACTGCAGCCGGACTCACACGCTGCAGCCTTGTCTTCTTGTGGACACTCCCAGCGCCAGCGCAGGGAAAGAACAGCGGATGTGATCGGTATGTGACAAGGTGGACACCTAAGCAGGACGCAGGCCTGTCGTGTTGCGTGGGATGAGAGGCAACTGGTGCTGTGGCATCGTGCAAGCATCAAGCTGGAGGGTACGCATTGATCCTTGCAGTCGGAAAAGGATCACAAAAAAGAATCACAATCAATCACAAGGGGGCGAAAGGGGCACATGATGAGAAAGGGCACATGATGAGACTCTTTGACGGGCCTGGTAGCCGTATGACGCCGCGTGGATGTATTGTAGCACCAGTACTGATGATGAGCAACAGGGACAAGACAGACTGCTGACCACACGCACATGATCAGGGCCCAGTGAAACTAAGGAGCGTATGCCTCGATCGTCTTTGGCTGCAGTTCACTGAATTGGTACACCAAGGCATCCGGGGAGGGGCGCACAGCAGCGACCCAGATGATTGCCCGAGGACGCAGTATCGAATCTGGATCGGAGTGCCATCAGTGTCTGTTCCAGTTTGAAGAATCCGGGAACCCTCCCGGATTCGGTCGGATAGCTGTGCATTCTCTCTGTCCGCATCATGCGAGGCACCCGCCTCGAAATCGTGCGTGTCCTGCGCGCAGGCAGACGTGTAGATCCAGACGTGCTATCACCACAACTCCTTTCAACATGACAACACAGCTGCACTTCAAGTTGTTGACGTGAACACGAAAGCGCTATCAACAGGATCGACGTCTTGGCCTGTAGGCGATTCCATGCCAGATGCTGTTGTGTCGCTGGTAAGACCCATTAAAATGCTGCTCCAGTTCGAAGCGAACCTGTCTTCTGCGTGACTGAAACACGAAGTCGGGGACTCACCTGGGCTTCTCGGCGATATATTGATCGCGGCATGGCGAACACCGCGCTCACAGCGGCATCTCACGGACAGCCACAACGAGGCCCGGCGAATGTGTGTCAACCAGGCTATCACCTACTGTCAAAGTAAGCAAGGAAGATTGATTTCTTGTGTCAGTAGGAGGCTCGTTTAAATCTGTGATATCATTGACCCACGTACGAACCAGAGAGCCTGCGAGCACCAATATCCGAATGCGGTCGTGAACAAGCTAATCTAAAGTTTACCACTGCAAAACAGCCGTTACGATGATATAGCAATATGCTTGACGTGTGATAACTTATGACATGGTGTTGTCACTTCCACCCCAATGCCAGCACTGTTGTGCGGGAGATGCGTACGAGGTGTGGCTTGAGGCACCGGAGCTCGATGCACTGGCCACGCACGTTGATAACTTTTTTGCAGCTGGCCTCTGATGAGAGTACTTGTCAACGCTCGTCTGGACTCAGCAAGCCCAACCACGTCCCCCCTGTTTTATAAATATGGTGGGACACGGAATGCCCCCGGTCACACTGGACAATCAAGAGTACTGGGCTTTGGCACATTTCATCACTTCGATGCAGCATCTGACTCCACACTTACCGGGTGCTACCGGGTATGAACTTCACAGTGCATGAAACCCTATTCGTGCCGCTCAAGTACGTGGCGGGCAATGGCGCCTTCCCTGTCTCTCAGGAGCGTTCTTGATGCAACATCCATCAGCAACGGCGGCCCTTGGCATGTCTGCTCCATGCCCTTGGCCCTCCCAGCCCACCCTCCGACTGGCACACACCCAGGCCAGGCACCCGTGGCAGCCTGCTGCCGCTTCACTGGGCCATACATGAGAGCGGCTGGTGCTGGGTGGCGCAGGTGGCTGTGCGCCATGGTCGGCCATCCCATGGCCGGCAGCTGGTGGCACCCTCCCACCCACGACGCACACACAGAACAACCACTACTGCTTGCCTCGCTTGCCTTCCTTTCCCACACCCTGGCGGTCTCTGAAGCTGCTGAATAACGAGGACCTGGCAGGGTTGAGTGCTGATATATGCCGCACAAACGAGCTGGCGGCACTCTGCTGCACGGGGGGAGCTCCAGCGGCACCGGTACCGTCTGCACAGGCTTCAGTGTCCTGCTGTGCAGCTGGGCTCGCTATATGCATCGCTGACGGCGACCGGCATCCAGAGGAGGCTGCGTCGCTGTCGCTTGCCCGGTGCTTACGGCGCTCCGAACCGTTCTGGGCAGCAGCAGACAATTCAGCACCCACACGGGATTAGTTCTGCTACAGGGCCACGCCACAGCACTGCTTCACACAGCCGCAGAGCCGAGCGCTGTACGTGGGCAACACGTGTCCACAGGTTCCAGAGGGGTCGCACATAGTGAAGTGTGCCGTGGCGTGCCACGTTTGCACGGCTCTCAGGCGCAGCGCAGCTGTCCCGCACGAGCTGACTGGAGGATGCAGTGGCGCTGCTGTCGTTGCGGACGACACGCGGCTTCGTGTTGGTTGCAATCCAGGGGTGCCCCAGCAGCTCAGGCACTGTGGCACGTTGGCTTTCATCGACCACTAGCGCCCGTAGCACCCAGTCTCGAGCCAGTGTGGACACGTTTCCAGGGAATGACACATCGGTTGTGCGGATGGTCTTGATCGTGTCAGCCTCGTCCTTGTGCCGGTATGGAGGCCGGCCTGTCAGCATCTCGAATGCAAGCACACCCAGGCTCCATGAGTCTACTTTGTGTCCATATGCAAGGTCAGGCCTGTCCTTGTAGTCACTGGGAAGCCGTTTCAAAGGACAAACCAGCACCTGTGAGCAGCAAATCATCAGCACTGCACCACAAGGCTAGAGTTCTGGGCACCAGCTCTCCTCCATCCAGTGTACATGTATGTGGTGTTTGAAACCGTCAAGGTCTGTTGGCCAATGCGCCAAAACCGGACCTCGGGTGCCATGTAATCCAGAGTTCCAGCACGAGTGACAGCTCTCTCTTCATCAACACACACAGACAGCCCAAAATCCGCCAACTTGATGACGTTGTTCGAGTCCAGCAGTAGGTTTTCAGGTTTGATGTCCCTATGCACGATGTTCTTGGCATGGAGGTAAGCAAGCGCCTCCAGGCAGGGCCGCATCACAGTGGCAACAAGGCGCCGCTCACTGAAACGGATGCGCTGCTTGTGCATGTAGGAGTAAAGATCACCGTTCTCCGCATAGTCTTGAACCAAGATGGCAAAGTCAGTCTGCGAGGTACAAGCTCACCTGGTGACTCAGTTGAGTGACACCATCTCTATCCAGACCTATGTGAACAGGGGAGCAAGGACCTGATCCTCATGCGCTGACATGCAGTGGTCAGCAGCACACACTTGCCAAGCTGGGCAGAAGCGGTGTGCAAAATTTTGGGTTGAGCACACCTGAGAAAAAGCTGCTTGCAACCCAATGATGTGCTTGTGAGCAATCTTCGAGTGGAGCCGAATTTCCCGGTCAAGTTGAAACTTGGTGAGCGGGGATAGCCTCAGTAAATCATACACTTTCAGGACCACACGTTTACCACTTTGTGGAATGATTGCTTCCTGACCACCAGGCCCCACTCGTTTTTCCTTGCCCATATCTTCAGCGAGGTACACCTTTGACGCATAGCCTCTGTAAAGCTTTCGTATGGGACGAAAGTCAGACAACTGGTGTTCTCGTCTCAGTGGGGCCCACTCAGATCCACTGCTTGCTTGTGGATGGTCATCCCCGAAGGCAAGAGGCACCGCCTTGTGCTTGTCTGGAACAGCCTTCCGATTGCTGTACGACAACGATTGCGGTGTATCTATCTGCATTCTTGAAAAGGCATCCTGCACGACCTGCGTGTTTTGTCCAGTTCCTTCCTGGGCAGTCTGCATGACGAAACCGGCCTGCGAAAAGGCGGCAGCCTTACGACTTCAGCCTCACCGCTGCATGCCAAAAAAATTCGTCAGTTCTCTCAAGCGCCGGCAACTGATCCATGACATGCCTCCGTACCGGAGCGGCATCCTGAACTGGATCAGCATTGCACAGCTTGCTTGCACAGACGCATCCTCACTCAAACCTGGGAACTAGATGTTGAAATTAACGGTTCAATGCGGATCTTAAAGTTGTCATCCGAGAACAAAGATGCGCCGCGGGGAAAGCTAACCGGAACCGGAAACGAGTATCTAGGCATCACCGCAAGTGAGAAATGAAATGCGTACAGCTGTGTGGAGATTCAGTCGACGTGAATCAGTATGCACCAGGACACCGGGCAAGACTTGGGGAGAAGGGGGGGGATCACTGGAAGGAACCCACCGGTGTCTGCTTCAGAAGACTAGAGGGAGGGTTCCAGTCGCAGAAGCTACCTTGGAACGGCAACTTTATTTAGGTCTCTGCCACGAACAACGAGCAGCGTGACATCCATATTGGACTAGGCAGCCATCGGAATGGCTATGCTAGCCCAAGTGAGTGATGACTGCATCACAAGGTGCGTGGCGCATGGATATGACATGCACAGCTTTGTGTGCCGCACCTACAGGCTGGACACTCAGCGCAGGTGAGGCACGTAAGCACTGTGCGACCCGCGTCTGGGAAAGTTTGCCACCCAAGCCACACCTTTCCCCGGCCAGGGGTTACGTGCTTGCAAGACGAGCACACCATTCAGCGTTGCCCAAGGCGAACACCAGGAGCAATGCGCTGCGTGACAGGTTTGATCCACCCGTACACCAGGGCGTGTCAGTTTACGGTACGCATCGGAAATGTATGCATCGCATATGGGCAGATATGTACAGTCTGATATCCGATTCACCCGACACGCCGCTCCTGTGTCGCAGCCAACACAAGCTCATGGTGGGCGTGACTGCCGTTTTAAAAAACAATAATTCGGGAATCACGCCGACCTGAATGCGATCGCATGGACCCGACGAACCGATGCTCCTATGCAACGAAGCTACGCCTGATCAATGCTCCCACGAAATGACGGCATGGTACCATGATGCTCATTGCGTTTCATCCTCACACACCTCAAGCTGCAAAAGCAGTCCCCGCCAGGTTCCAGCTGGACACGGCACGATGTGTATGACAGCCTGGAATCCCGTTGTTGCAAGCTTCCATACCAATGGAGGCAGGAAGGCGCACAGGGCACGCAACGCCCAGGTCCTGCCAACACTGCACTTCCGATGCGGAACCAGTGTCAGGCTGGCCATGTGCGCATGTGCCGTGCCTACTGCATCTCAGGCTCCACCTCCACCAGGTGGCAAGGAAACGAGGTTGACTGCAGCAAGGACCTATCCGCGCAAGCCTTGCGGAGGACCTCGGACGGGATCCTGTACGGCCGCCACAGTGCCGGTAGAACGCCGTTGGTCTCGATGTCAAACGACACGTGCTTCCCGCTGACGGCAGATGCACAAGCGAGCACGTCGTTCTTGTGGACGCGCCTCTGCGCACGCACTGGCTGCCCTGGCCCAGCAGCCTGAGCAGAGGCGGGTGAGCCAGCCGCCGCTGATGGCGCCGCCGGGGGAAGCGGAGCTGCGGGCTGGCTGCCCTGGTGCTCCGCGCTGATGTCAAAGTAGGTCGCAAACCACAGCAGCAGGTCCGAAATCGCTTGAGCACCTGCACAAGGCAGTCTCGCCTCCGCAGTGCGGGTGCTTCAGCAGAACACCGAAGGGCACACGGTCTCACAATGGTTGCATGCAGGAATGGACTGCACCTGGGTATCGCACGCCGGAGAGGCGGGCGCGGTCACGGTAGTAGCAGAGGGCCCGGGACGCCAGCGCCGTGAGCCGCTCCCAGACGATGCCGCGGCCGGACTCGTGCTGAGACGTCCCCGTCCACAGCGGCACCGGCTGCCTGGGGTTGTGCGGGTGCACCTTCACGCTCACCGGCTCACTGCTGCCCTGCGCCTTGAGCTGGATGACCGCCACAAAGACGCCGGAATGCAGCGCCACGATCTGCATGCACCCGGCCCCCTCACCATCGCATGAGGAAGGCCACAGACCTCCCCCGCCCGACAGCAGCCACGCACAAACACAGCCGGCAACTTCCTGTCGGCTGATGACGCGCATCTCACTCCTGCCCTCCTCCGGTGTGCACGCAGCGCAGCAGCGCGTCTTTCAAACGGACATCACGAGCAAAGCGCTGAAACATGCTCCCGAGGACACACATGGCGGAGTGCATGCATGCGGTGCGCCAGCAGAGGTGGGGGAGGGGCCGGCGGCGGGGAGCGCACATGGGTGGCCTGGTCGAGGCGCGTGCTGCTGCGGGAGAAGATGTTCTGGTACGTCGTCAGCAGCTCCTGCAGCTTGGTGGAGGCCGTGGCGGCGAGCACCTTGGCGGCTGCAGCGTCAGGCGGCATGCCGGCCTCGCGCTGGTGCGCCAGGAGGTGTCGTCGGAAGACGTCGGCGCCGGCGGCGACGGTGGCCTTGAGCTTGGGGTGCGGCGCCTTGGGGTTGGGCGTCGCGCTGCGGTGGCGGTAGTTCCACAGCGCCGCAAAGAGGTCCTCCTTGATCAGCCGCTGCCGCTGCACACGCGCCGCCCGATCACTGTTCGTGCCGCCACACCCGGCGCTGTGCGTCGGTGCAGTCGAGCGCGTGCGCGCAAGGCGCCTCACTCCCCGTGAGAAACATCTGCGCGATTTCAGGAGCAAAAGGGTGGCAGTGGTGACTGAGTGGTCAAACCGTGTTGCCACGACCGCGCCACGAGCGGCACATGGCCGGTCCCAGCAGGGCCACCGCAGAGAGGCTTGCCAGAAATGGTAGCCGGTGAGCGAGGCGCTAGGCCCGCGCCGCAGTCGAGGACCTCCAGTTCGTACACGCACGCATGCATGCACGCAAGATCAGCAACGCACCCAGAGTTGATGGCCAGACACTTCTCCCACGTGCGGCAGTCACGCAAGCATCTGCCGGCACCGCCGGCCAATCATGCATCTGCTTCAGGAATGCGAGGTTGACAGCAGAGGCGCGGTGCATGGGCAGTGGGGGTGGCGCACATGAGGCGGCAGCGATGCGAGGGCGTCCTTCGCGCTGGCGCTCTGCACGACGTGTGCCAGCAGGTTGCTCGCGTTCTGATGTAGATGGCCCTCCACCAGCTCCAGCATGCCCCCGGTGGCGCCTGGCAGCGTGCCACACTGGTGTGCACCGACGCCACCCGCCGCAAACACGCACGATGCTGCTGCTGCCACGGACGCCTGCACATGCATGCGCTGCGGCATGCTGCGCCCCGCCTGCTATGGATCATGGCGAGGGCAGGTGATCGAGCAGCGGAAGCAGCGGGTCGGGCTGATTGACGCTCTGCAAGGCCGGAGTAGGACGGGGGGCAGTTCGCACACCTGGATGTCTGCGATCGGAGCAGTTAGCTTCGCAAACGCACGGGCGAGGCTGCCGTTGGGAGCGGCGATCGCGGCCTGCGCAGCCGCCGGCGTCGGGCAGAAGCAGGCGTTCCATGTGCTGCCCTCGCGAAGGAGCTGCATGCATTCACTCCATGGGGTGGTGCCATGATTGCAGCCGTGCACCGTGATGCTGATTACAGCGCCCTGCATGCTTCACGACAACAGCAGCATTGGTGGACGCAAGAGTGGTCACCATGGAGGTGGGAGAATCAGCGGAGACAGGCAACGCGAACCGATGCCACGCCACATGATACAGGGAGCCGACGGAAGTTGCCAATGTGGTGCGGAGGGTAGAGTGGCGCAGGCGTGGTGAATGCCATCTGGCAAGGTCCGTGAACATGCATGTAGCCGAGGAATAATCACACGCCACACTCAGCCACACATCACTGAGGCTACTCTGCAGATGCTAGAGAGGGTAGAGTGATGCCTGCAGGCTGTGTGCGCGAAAACCCACGAGGCTACGCGATTTCGAGCAGGCACAAACAAGACCATGCACTGGCTGTTCAGAAGCTGCTGAGCGTCATCACCTGGCTGAATAGAGCCATTGCTTTGTCCTGCACTTTGTCCTCACGAATCTGCTTCTTGTCACATGATTGGTATGCCTTGGCGCAAGCATCCAGCAGCGGCTGATTCACCGGCGTCAATGCCTTCATGCATGCCATCAGGGCCTCGTTTAGTGCTAGCAGCTCTTCAATTGGGCTGCCTGGCTTGATGTGCTCATATAACGGCTCTTGTGACCGGGAGTCTGCACACAGGTTGATACTATGCAACATGGGCATGCCTCAACGAAGGGTCCAGCGTCCCATCGGCAAGGGGATCGTGCCGCTACGGCAAAGGCAGTGACCTGGTACAACCTGAATAGCGCGGCATGTTGAGCTTAGGTGCACGTACTTTGGTTTTCTGAAAGTATATCCACAACTCCAGCCGTCCTGATCATGGCCGTGTCCACCAATTGGGACATTGCCGTGAACGTTTGCCTGACCGTTGATCTCTTTGCCGCTGACGCATCATCCTTCCCAGCGATAGCTGAGCCTATCAATGACCTCAGCTGATCGGCTTCCTTTGTGATCGCGTTTTGAAACTCCATAAAGCCTCCGTCAACAAGTTCAAACGACACTCCCTGCCAGCAATCCCACCCCTGCCTCAACGAAGGTCATCTAAGACATTCTCCTATAACTTATATCACCATAATGCACATGCTTCCCCGTAATCCTGGCGCGTGACCGTCTACCAAGCCAAACGAACGGCATCCCAGGACGCACGCAAACACAGATACCAAAAAAACCGCACGCACCGCATCGACTACGCATACATAATTGTCAAGCATCTTGCAGCCATGTCTGTGTCCTTATAGATCCACACGAAGATAGCCCATGGCCGATTTGCTATGCATGCACCCCGGGACCCCAACCTACCAGACGAAACGCAGCTGCAGGAACGTACTCATCATGTGATCACACAGGGCCGCAGAAGCGGCGTTCACGCATCTAAATCTACAACGTAGTTCAAATACACTACTCGCATTGCCTGGCTTGACAGATCAGCACAGGTCCAGACCAGTTACACTCAAAAGCCTGCACTGCAAGCTCCCCTGCCAGGCGATCAATGGCTTAAATAATGCCAATCCTGTTAGCAATGTCAAGAGCGTCTACATCCTTTGACAAACGTACGTATGCCTTCTTGGTGCCGTCAGGGCGGATGAGTGTGTTGACCTTCTGGCATGTGATCTCATACAGGGTGTTCACAGCGCTCTTGATCTGCTTCTTGTTGGCCTTGGTGTTGACGATGAATACGAGAGTATTGTTATCCTCAATCTTCTTCATTGCGCTTTCCGTGGTCAAAGGGAAGCGGAGCACGCTGTGTTCATCCATGCGTGGCATCCGCATACCTCTGCAAACAGAGTCCAGATTAGCAAAGAATACTGTGAGGCTGCTGGCCGCTGCCTGCAGCTACAGAGACGACCTGTCTGACACATCTCGACGTGCATGCAGTGACTCCCAGTCGCGACTGCATCCGTTTTCTTATAAGGAGAATCCGCGGTAAGTGCCTACCAAATTTAGGGGAAAACTATCGGGAATACTCCATTTTCAATGCTCTGATCATAGTGTATAGGGCCATTGTAATACAGTCAATGTCAACCAGCGCACATGATCACACGAATTAGCTTGGCACCAAACTCCACTGGACGGAACATGGTGCAAGTATCGCTCTGGTACGTACATCTACTTCGTATTCAGGCTGCATGAAAACAACTCGCAGACGTGCAAGTCAAGGCAAGTGATTCATCGGAGCCAGGCTCAGCAACATGAGCATGCTCACTGCTGCACACAGTGTCAGGAACCGTGACTCGCCTAGTTTTGCCGAGGCTGAAATGTAACTATTCAGAATCTAGTTTGCAATGGATCTGGCTCGAGCGTCGGAGATGAACCACAGTCATCGACACTGACAGCTGGGCCTGTCTGTTTGGCCAGCTGGGCTTTCCTGTTTCCCATGCCCTGCCCCTTTAAAGCCTCACTGTTCAACTGTTAAGTTGCAAAATGTCCTTGTGATCATGAATTATTCTGCTGCAACGCAACCAGGATGAGGGAGCTCGTACCCCTTGCGAGAATACATGGGATCGCGGTCACGCGTCAGAGTCTTTGGCCTGTGGAATATCACAGACTTGCGAACTTTACGCTCCTTCTTCATGGCGCCCTTCTTGACCGCCTTGAGGGCGCTTTGCGCCTTTTTGGTATCTTTGCCTGCAATCGTCTGGTGTGTGAAAGCTGTGAAGGAAGATTCGAGTCAAATAATTGCCGAAGAAACTCAACTGTTTTCGGAAACGATTTAAGGGTCAGATTCAGTTGTGCTGCGTGCAGTTGCCGACGTATGCCATTCAGCTGGTGCCTGAAAGCTTCGCTGGCATACGACAAACCAACAGGCAAGTCCTGGCCCGATAGCAAAGATTCAGGCCAAGTACGACTATTAATTGGCACACGGTGTGCAAAATATTGAAAGATCTACCGCACTCGAGGAACCAGACACAAAACGCAAAGAACAGAAATGACAGTGCCGCACCCGCCATGGTGTCCCTGTGATGTCGCCTAAAACAGGAGAGAGAGAGAGAGAAAGTTCCGAAACACGGTCAAATCTGAAGTCTGCTTGGCGCCTTGCTTCGTGTTCCCGTCCTCAACGTGTGCGAAGTGGTAACTTGGGCGTTTGGCGGCGGGGGCCCAAACAGCGCGTCATCAAGCCCAGCATGCATGTTATACGTCTCAACATGCACAGCCAGCATGCCACTGCCGCAGCGATTTCCCAGGCCCGGGCTTGCTTGCCTGGCATCATCATCGCCAAAGCAGCCTTTCTACATATTATAGCCTGATTCATGTATGGGATCATCGTCTTCTGCAACCCCATTTGTGTGAGCAAAGGAACATGCAGATGAAGCCCAACTTGTGCTGCGGTGCTAACGAATGATACTCAGCAGCACTTGCCTCAACCTGCAATTCCAGATGTCAGTTACAGAGCGTGGCTCATATCGTCTTGAGTGTTTGTATTTTAAATTGTTTTATGTGTACACATGATGAACCAAACAAGACATGCCAGGCAACTAATGTTCGATGAATGGGAATGCACATTGAAAGTAGGATGCACACAGCATCATTACATCGGAGGCATGGTGGGCCTAAATCCATTATATGTGCCACAGCAACTTGGCATAGGCTAGAAGGCAGGTCAAGCACCTGCTGGTCACAAGGCAGAAGCTGAGCTTCCCGGACCTGCCGGTCGCCCAGGCATGCAATGCATGAACATGATCGTGATGCCTTAATTTCCTGTCAATCAGACTGGCGACCGTTTGAACGAGTTGTAATCATATCGTCATAATTACAAGCGTGCGTCAGTGGCAAACGTCGTTTTCGTTGGAAACCCATCTTTGCAGCGCTGTCTCGGCCGATCACATCTCAGGAGTTGCACCAGCAACGCCCGTGTTAGTTTGTGTTTTTCGTATTTTTCGATCGCATCGGGACATTTCGGACTTTAGTTTGTTCTTGTGGCGTTCAGATCTTCATCTGAGCTTGGCTAGTACATCATGACGTCTGCGAAGGGTGTTGGGATGCCCATCAAACTTCTGCACGAGTCAGAGGGCCACATTATCACGGTGTGAGGCCATGAAGTTTTGCGAATGCAACATTTCTGTAACTGAAGCTCCGGAGTCGGGCAGATGCAGTGGTCGGTTGCGCTGACCGTCCGATATCAGTTCTGAACGCTCATGCTGGCATGCACCACCTGCGGGCTGCAATGGTCTATTTGCAACTACCTGCCATTTCATTGCTGTATTTGGATCTTACTCTGAACATGCCGGCGCATGGAACCGCCTGCAACAGTGTGCTCACTTGGTGCACCGCACAAGGAGCATCAGAAGTGTGTTTGTGCAACCCGTTGTAGAAGAACGTAAGAATCCACAACTTAAGAATGTACACGAATAGCTTTAATGTTGATTCTGCTTTCTTGTGCATTGGTGAACCTCTGGCGGTACCTGTCAAGTTAAAGGCTGGTTCATGTTCTCTGTGTGCTCTGGTGCAACCTGTCACATGCTGGCAAGTCTCAGCTTTGCACCATAGCTTTTCCTGTTTGCTACCCTGGATAGCCTTCTAATGGTGTGATGGATCGGCGCGTTTGCAGGTTGAAACAAAAAATGGTGAGTTATACAGAGGTGAGCTATATGAGGCAGAGGACAATTGGAATTGTCAAATGAGGGCAGTGCAGATGACTGGACGGGTATGAAATCTCCTGAACCTTCGTGAACTCATCACCAGCATATCTAGCAGATTCACGAGTTGTCTTCAGATCCCTGGCCATATGCTTTGCTGGAACCTGGGCTGCATGTCTAACTGGGGCTTTGCTGCAGAATGGGCAACAGCGCATGATCCAGAACATCTATATACGTGGAAGCAAGATCAGGTTTGTGATTGTGCCTGATATGATGAAAAACGCGCCAATGTTTAAGCGTGTGGATCCGAAGTATAAAGATAAGCTGCCGAAGATGGGAGAGTCCGGCTTCGCCCGGAAAAACCACGTCCGGCGAACTGATAAGCGAAACTGAGCATTCATGCCTCACAAGCCGTGTGTAGCAACCTGTGCACTCCTGTGCTAGTACTCCTTTAGCTGGTCTTCAGTTGCTTTATCACTCAATCGGTCAAGATGAGCTTTCAATGAAACGAGATGTCTTGTGGGCAGGTGGGCCCGAATGATCAGCCGCACATGCCGAGCATGCGGGCTCGTTGTAGATTGCCGTAAACGATGTAAGTGATCTACCGCATGTAGAGCTAACGGTACAGGCGGTCAATTCTGTATGCAGTTGGGTACGACGGGGTCCACGCGATGGTGTGTTGCATGGTGTGAACCCTTTCCGTCATGCCTGTAGCCACTGTGGTTTCCAACGCGAGTCGAAATTACCGTGCTAGACGATGCTGTCGCCACAGCTTCAGTGCCAATCACAATGGTGAGAATTATGGGGTTAGTGCATGCGAGTTTTGCGTGGTCAATTTTGGTGCCGCGTGTGGACGCAAATGAAGCTAGTGCTGTGTTCTGCCGTCCTGCAACAGCTGACAGACTGTGCATCGACTCTTAGGCGAAATCGGCGAGTAGACCAAAAAGCAGCACCCGCTTGGTTTCTTTCCTATGATTGAGCACTATCCGGGGCTGCTTTGACAAGCAGGAGAAACGTTGTTGCCTTGGTGTTCTCCTGTGCTGCAGCACGCACAGCTGCATGCAACAGCATGAGCACAAGGAATGTGCATAGAAGTCAGCGAGGTAAACGAATATCATCGTGGACCTATGTGCGGTTGTGTGCCCGAAGTAGAAAGCTGGTACGACTGCGTCAAACTGGTTGCCATTGCTCTTCTGACCAAAGCAGGACAGCAGGCTGCATCCAAAAAGATAACTCAGACCATCCAATCTTCAAAGATCTGCGTATGTACTACTCGTATCGTTGTGCAGCTACACGTCTGCCCCCGTGCAAAGCCAGACGATGAAGGTCGGAAAAAGCCTCGGCCACGTCCGACGCCACGGCCCCTGCCTCCCCCCCGAGTGATCCGGATCAATTCCTCGGGCAAGATGACGAACAAGGCACGCGTGAATCCAATACCGGAGCCACCTCCGTTGAACGACCCAGTCTCACGCACTATCTCACGCATCGTTTCCAACCTCCCTGGCTTTCGGGACATCACCGACTCTGGCTTCCGCAGGCCAGACTATGTAGATGAAAAGGGCACCCGGAAGTCCCCTGCATACGGTGACTGGGCAGCTGACATAGAAATTGGCGATGACTGGGACTACAGACCAACTGGCGCTACTGCTACCCCAAAAACCCGTGACACACGTGCCCGCTACCCCAACACTCGAACTCCCAGGGACTCCTTTATGCGGCCCATTGCTGACCCTATCGGTGTCATTGACCGTCTGTCCTGGGATCGTGTATCCCGAGAGGAGCGGTTAGCCGCCGAAGCAACACTCAATCGCAGGGAGAGCCGTGCTGCACTGGTGTTTGCTGGACTGTGGCTCTTCCTCATTCCTTTTGGCCTGGGCTACTTTGTCTCCCGTGGCATCGCTGAACCGGTGGTGTACTTCACTCAGGTAGGAATCAATCATGTGCCAGCACAGTGCATGTGCTGGTCTGTTTCCGAGTTGTAGCTACGCTGCACGGGTTGCAAGACATGCATGCAGTGACGACTCACTGCAGTCCCATGCTCAGACGGTAGTGCAGCTGAAAGCGAGCCGTGTACAGGAGCATAGCCCCGATAGGCTGGCGTTAACGGACAAGATGAAGCGCGAGGGCGCGGCGGAGCT
Organism: Ulva armoricana; assembly: GCA_032360965.1. NCBI lineage: Eukaryota > Viridiplantae > Chlorophyta > Ulvophyceae > Ulvales > Ulvaceae > Ulva > Ulva armoricana. Next base: position 2,949,128 of record JAUMHO010000007.1, read on the forward strand.
CCGCATGGAGGTGCTGCGGCTGCGCATGGAGGCCAACATTGGAAAGGCGCCACCGCTCTCCGATGAGGAGGTTTTCGTGCGTCCCCCTCCGTCATCACATGACATTATCATGCGGCATCGATTCAACGCCCTTGCACCTCTGTCTCCACTGCCTCAAATTTTTGCACCGGTGCCGCTCACCGAAGCTTTATCTGGCGACAGCGTGCACAGTCTGCCTCGCGGTTTCCACGTGGTGGTGTGAATCATGTGGAAGCACCCCATGTTCTCTGTTTCAGCTTGTGACTTTCAGCAAGCCATCGCTTGCTGAACGCACCGACCCTGCGCGCGCTGCCATGGCTCCCGCGCCGGGCGTGGGCACTCGCCCATACGTAACAGTGCTGCACTCCGCATGCAGCACCAGCTGCAGGAGAAGGCGCACGAGTTTGAGCACGAGAAGCGCGAGGAGATCCGTGTCGGTCTGGTCAACATCATCAGCGACAGTGTCACGATCTCGGCATTCCTTGTGACGCTCGCAGCTCACTTCGAGGGCCGCACCGCCCTCACCAACACCATCGGCCGCATCAGCCAGGGCATGAGTCAGACGGGCAAGGCCTTCATCCTCATCCTTGCTGCCGACGTCCTCATGGGTTACCACTCTGAGGAGGGCTGGACCGCGGGCATCGAGCTGCTGTCGGAGCACTACATGGTCGAGGTCGGGGTGCGCCTCCCCTGCCTGCTGCTGCATGCTCCGCTCTGGCTGCCACAACACGCAAGACATACCGGTTCCGTTCGAAGCACCATCTGCGAATCGGTTGGGCCGACGACTTGGGCCGGTGGTTGCCTCTTCCTGGCCTCCTGCCGTTTCCTCGGCAATCACTGTGAACTGAACTGCTGCTGGCTCTGTCCACCACAATGCTGGCGAAGGTTGTTTGGCTACGGCCATCCAAAGTTTCTGTGCGGAGACCAGGGCAGCGCATAGAGGACGTATGCACTTGGCTCAGGTGTTCGGTGGCTGGGTAGTGGTGTGATGGTGTCACAGCGGAAGTTGTTTGTGTTTTGTGAAGCCTCTCTCTCTGCCCTGTAATTGCTGGTCATTCCTGGGTACTTGCACACATGTGGTCACGAACTGCGGCGATGTTTGTGAAGTGTTCACGCAGCTCAGTGTGGATGTGGCGTGCAGCACGGGCCCATCGCGATATTTGTGTCCACTGTGCCGGTCATCCTTGACACCGCTTTCAAGTGGTGGCTGTTCAAGGGCCTCAACCGCATCGACCCCTCTGCCTCGGTCACCTTGTCAGAGATCGATCGTCACTAAGTACTGAGCGCTTCGAGGCCGGTGCGCTGGTGCAAGCCAATTCAAGGACCTGACCTCGCTGTTTGCATCATGGAGCATGGACACGTGGACCAAGCCTTTGCGGGGAGATGCAGCTGTGTGAAATTGTTCAAAGGATCCAAGTCCGACGGCGCATAGAAGAATAATGGGTGGGCATGTGGGTCATGCGTGCAGAGCGTCCTGAGTTTGTCCGGTGAGACGGCTACCTGATCAGATGCCGGGCTGTAGGTGGCGACGTGTACACGCTGCACGCATGGACTGGTTGATGCTTTCTTCTCATGTTTTACTAGTTGATGTGTTCAGAGATAGATCGCCAGAACCACCTTTGAGACCTTGTCACATTGTAGTGTCTGTGGTGAATGGCGTGGTGTTTGCAGAGGCGGATTGCGGCAGGTGAGATGCAATGCGAGTGTAATATGTGGGAACGCCTTGCAATGAGTTTGTTGAGGAGTGCTGGTGCTCCAAGAAGAATTGATCGCGCCCGCGGTCTCTAGTCACTTCTTCTCAGGGATTGTAATTCTTGTGTAGATTACGTGTGTGCTTTGTTGATGACTGTGCATTGTTCAGGCTACAAGACGTGCCAATGCTGAGGCAATTGCGTGCATGGTGCAGTGCACCAGCAACAGTGCTGTTGTGATGGTGCACATCATGGTATAAGACCAGAGGGCTTCAACCCGAAGCCTCCCTCAAGCTTCTGTCTACACCAACTCTCGTGCAGGCAGGCGAATCACCTGCAAACAACACATTGCATATTGGCACCCTTGGTGAGATCCAGCACGCAGTTACCGCTCAGCTTGGGCGGCCTCTGCGCGATCACTCGGCACCTCGAGCCGTCATGGGAGCGGTCAAGGTGCAGCGCTGATCTTCAGTGCTTGCTCGGAGGCCATCCTGCGGGTGGGTGCGGCTGTGGCAGGGTGCGGGTGCTCCTGCAATGTTCCATGTGCGGCTGTGGGGCACGGCGGTGGCTGTTGGAATGTGCGTGGAACTGAAGTGCCTGTTTGCTTGCCGTGCATTGCCGTTGCCGGAATAAATGGTTGAGGACCGATACACATGTGGCACCTGTGTGGTACTCAGGCGGGGAACACTCCTCAAAGCAGAATCGTCAAGCACAGGACGCATACCTCGTGCAGCGCGTGTGAAGGTGCACTGCCGGCCAGGTGCCAAAGAGTAGGCTGTGGTTGCCCCTCTGCAAGCCTGACATGCGCAACGTGGTCTCTGCTGCAATGCTCCCACCTGCGCTGCACGGAGGCAGGTGCGGGCATTCACCAAGGGTAGTCGACCTGTGGAGGCAGGTGGTATGGACAAGGGGGTCGCTGGCACGGACCAATGGGCACAACTCGGGGCTGAGCAGCGCCTGGATGTTGCAGCGCGAACGAGAAGCTGAACGTGCGCGTGAACGAGAAGCTGCAGCGCAGCCAGGTCAACCGCATGCTCTCGGGAATCGTCAGTGCCGTGGCAGTGCGAGGAGATGCCGTCACGCGGCCGCTCCTGCAGGTGCGCCTGCTGCCTTGCCCTGGAGGTGCACTGGCCATGCAGGTGCAGTGTGCTGGAGACGATGGTCCAGGGGAATGCAGTGGCCTCATCACATGCTTTTTTGGCGTGGCGCCCAGGGATGCGCGTGTTGAGTATAATGCTCATCAGGTGCTCACGTCATCAGGATTGGGATGATGCAGGGTGTCGTCCAGTCTGGGCGTTTGCACAACAGTGATGGGGCAGGTGCGGGCGGACCCTCTCCTGGTGCCTACCCCGCGGAATCATATGGGTCCTGCGGCCATGGTGGACTGGATGAAGCACTGATGTGCCCTCGTTGCATGCGATGCGGTGTGGACGCTCGTTCAGCCATACTCTGCACAGCTGGTGAGGTCGAAGGAGGTCGATGCAGCGGAACTGTTCCGAACGCGGCGGTAGCTCCAGTTACTGCGCTCTGGCAGCGGCAGTGACCACCACGGCTGTCCAGCATGCATGTTGGGCAAGGCGGTGTTTAATTGGCGTGGCCATGTGTTGTGGCACACCTCTGCCGCGGTGCTGTCGTCCGGTGAACCCCTTGCCTGTTCAATCAGTGTCCGGAGCACCGGTCAGCACACATGCATCAGCCAGTGCTGCACCATCTGGTGTGGTTCTAAGGTTTCAAAGATCTCTCCCGCATACTCTTGTAACCAACCACTGCATGTGATTGTTCGTATGGGCGGATGCGTGGATCAGGGTGAAGCTCGAGTGAGTATGTGTCAGCCGTGCCATTGAAAGTTGCATGACCAAACCCGCTGTTGCCCTCATACAGGAAATGCACAAGTTTGATCACACCATCAGGTGTACGCAGAGATCACCAACACCACATCATGAATCAGAACAGAGTGTCGGCTGATCCTCGTGCAACACACAGCAACCAACTTTTCCATCACTACACACATGTAAGCATCAGCACTGCTATCCTTACAAGATCTTGTGCACACCCAACCTTGACATCCACGAGCAGCATGCCATTCCGCCGGTGCAACACCACGCCAACGCACACAGGCAAGCAAGACTGCAACAGGCTCGGCAGCATGGAATCTGTCGGTGCAGTCTCAACCAGTCTTCTGGATCGCTGGCCCATGCCAGCACCATTCACTTCTATGTTTCCTGCATCAGTGTCCCGAGCAGTGCTCTATTGACTCCTCGGGCGGGGGCGTGCACTCATCCGTGCCAGCCTCATCCTGCTAGGGCACGCTGGTGTGATCAGTCGCATCTAGAGGCTTGCTTGCAGCCACCCCTCTGGAGGACAATCGCTTCTCCACGGCCTCGGTCACCACAACTTCTGCACGTCAACCAAAAGTTGATTTTACAGAGAGCATAGTGGCTCATTTTTACTTGCTGCAGCGACATCGGTCACTGTTCGCGGGTGTGGTATACCATCCAGTGTCAAACCAATTGCGTTGCTTTCTCCAGAATACTATCCACCAAAACCTCAAGAATAGGATTCCCTATGGCATAGGGGCCTTTTTTTTTTCTGCCTGCAGCAGGCATGCTAGCCTCTACATCGTGCTCAGATTCACCCATGTCCTCAGGGCGAGCAGTTGCTTCTGGCTGCGTAGCACGGTCTCCGCTAACCAGCAAGAGATTCAAGAGACTCTCGGCTTTCTTGCGTGAGCCGGCTTACAACTCTACAAGGGCAACGGAATCTGGACTACAAAGCCCACAGAGCCCACACAGGATCGTTGCATTGTATAGGATGAGCACACTATCTTTGCATATGTAACTTGGGCAGTATATATCCATTTAGAATGGCGTGTAGAGTACCGAAACGCACTGAAAGGATGACTTCTTAAAGCCATCTACCGGCTGGCAACTCCGTTTGCTGACCAGCGGCCTTGGGCACAACAAAGTCGCCCACATCATCATAAAATAATCATAACGCGCCATTTCACAGCGCTTCCTACGCTCTAATTATTTAAAGGCATCCTTTATTCTACCCCGATCCGCATTCACGATCTTGGATGTGTGCAGGCATCGTGCACACATCCAGTGCATTGCACAGATGTAATGGCTTGAAATCGGCACAAGGTAAGCCAGTACCTTCCAGCTCTAAGTGGTACGCATTGTTCAACACCATAGAAAGCCAAGCTTACTCGTGCCATCAGCGACTGGGTCGGACCAGGACGATGCACGAAGCAAGGTTCTCTGGCTCAGCTCATGTGAAGGTTAAATCAGAATCGTAGAAACAAAGAATGTTGACATATTTATGATTGCATGCAGCGCGTAGAGGGCTTGCACAAACCGAAAGGTCTACAGGACCACGGCCCTCACGACTGCTCTTGTGCGAAATCAGGAATTGACTCACAGGTACGCAGAACAATGGACGGCCTCGGAACATTAGGACTATAGTGGACCACTTGCTCTTGTCAGATACGTTGCCATGGTTTCACGCAGGCGAAGCGATGATGCCTATCATGCCGAGAACCGCTCAACAACAAGAAATGCATACACGGTGCGTGTCTACAGAGAAACTTCGATGTGGTGACTATCTAGTGTGTCCAGGCAGGTCTGCGGCAGGCTGCAGGCGATGGTGCCCAGGTGGCTGGCACGACCAGGTCAACGATTCCATCGTTGGCGTTTCAAGAACATCCAGATATGCTCATTCAATGCTGATCCAATGCTCATCCAATGATGACATGTGTGAATATGCGGCTTCTCCACTGATTCGGCCTATGCGAGGGCCAGACAGCCGCTCTGGCATGCCGAGCATGCGTGGCTACTAGGATCGACAGACCTCGTCCAATCTCTTGCGCATGAATTTCCAGGATTGCATACATTGCTTGCAGATCAATTGGGAAGACTAGTTCCACATGGGCCGCAATGTTTTGGCGTGTTATTGTGCCTTCGACGACTGTTTCAGGTTCAGAGCGCCCATATACTTCGTGGCTGTACATGTTTGGCAGCCAGTATTTCGCGGCACAGTGCGAAGCTAGACTTTTGGAAACTAAAAATCTGACGCTCTTTCCTCTTGCTGGTAGCGGTGGCGTGTTCACTTAGTAGAGCAGTAGCTGCCCTTGCCTGCTGTGTTCATGCAGCACACTGACCCTCAAGAGATCAATCGCGACCAATCATCATGCTCGTCCAAGTACAGTCCTCTGGTTGGAGCTTTTGATTGCGCTGTGTTGACTCTTGTGCCCACCAGCGCTTTGATAAAACATGTGTAGGTGTACAAAGAGCCATTCTGTAAGCGGCACTTTGTGCCCGTCCTGTCTTTCTCCTTCTTCTTCCGCGTATTTGGCTACGCACTGTGCGTTGTCTTGGCTGTCATAGCTTCGTTTGCGTCCGGTGGAGTTTGGATCAAGCGAAAGCTCGCAACAGCCCAAGCCGATGTACAATACCAGTACAAGGCATTGGCACACTTTACGGTAATTCATCTGCCGCTACTATGCTCTCTACTAACTGACGAGATCAGCCTGTGATCTTGTGCCATGTTGAACCTGATTTGGCTGCAGGATGCATCGCAACCACAGTCTCCACGATCGTGCAGCACAGACGACATCACGAACCAGCTTCTAGGTGCCCGGGTAGGTATCTGTCAATTTTTTGTCACACAGGAGGACTACAACCATGATGGCAGAGCTGATTACTACCGAGTTGAGATGGGAATCTCTGATGTCGAGCAAGTGACCTCAGTTGACCTGACCTTGGAGTTCTTGTACAAGCTCAATGTATGTTGTCACGACGTGGCCGTGTATACCGTTGTCATGTCGTAGACACGGTCTACTGTTGAAGCCTTGCAGGCCTACTTTGCCATGCTCGCCTGATGAGTGCAGGTGGCTGTGGATGTGGAGCTGACTGGCCTTGTGAAGGTACAGCATCACAGCCCCATTGCTGGTAGTGAGTTGCAGATCAGAGGGTCGTTGGAATTGCAGCAGCGAATGGCGCTTCGGGAAGGGTCGAGCATGATAGACTTGGACATATCCCTATTTCGGCACAACTCGTCAAACGCTCACCAAATGGTGTGTGCAAAGCATGTTGGTCTGGGAAAGACCTTGCGCACATACACAGATGTGCTACATCTACTGTGATGACTGTTATTTTAGCACAATTTCCGTCATCTTAGTCACTTGCATTTTGGTTGGCATGTGGGGTAGTTGAAACGCGACTTGGACGACCAATCCATGCAGGGCCCAGGATATGGATTTGATGCCAATGCCCTGCTTCAGCAGGATCAGGTGAGAAACATGACGCTCTCATTCAAAGAGGCAAGTCGGCAATGGAAGGTCCGGAACACGATCGTCTCTCGCAGCTGCAACGGTGGATTGCGGAGCAGCTGGGCCTCGCCTTTCACCAGCTGCTGACAGCTGATTCACATGCAGGCCGGCATGGGTCCGTTCAAGGCTGTGGTAGATATTGGAATTCCAGCCGAACAGCAGATTCTTTACAGGTATGGCAACATGTGAGCTTGGATCATCTCCTGGTCTGCGATGTCACACAAGAATGATGTGTGAAGTCAGGCACTGTGCAGACCAAGTGCTATAAGCGAACTCAAGACAAGTTTCGTACAGTGGTTTTCATTGTCCCTTGTATTTATGTTCTTGTTCTCCTACTTCGAAGCAACACTGTTCCAGCTCCGAGCTTTTGACACATTTGTATGCCTGGACAACGAAGGATGTGGTCGAAAGGCATTTTGAACCCGAGGCTTTGTCACAGTGACCATGATTGCCTAGTGCTCCAAGACACTCAATTCCATTCCATCAACAGCCAATCATTGCCAGTGTAACAAGGCTAGGCCTTCCAACACACTCAGCCAGTACTATGCATGCTGTGCTTGTGGCAGGGTGGTGTGCAGGGCACCTCATTCGTCACAGGTGTTTGCGTCCTACCAACCTAGGATTTCCATCGCGTATCACATTCCAGCCAATCAAACACGATGTCGGGTCGTTGCCAATCCACCTCAACCGTGTCCACCCTTTGGTAGCAAATATAGAGTTGAATTCATGAGAGTGTTGAGCCCAAGTCTTCTGCCAGGCAAGTTTGCGTGCCGTCCTGTCAGCGAGTCAGTGCACATCACCAGATGCTCTGATGGTCGCTTTTCCAATGCGATCTTGATCTTGACTGCCTACATCTGTGTCTCCTTGCAGCTCCGACTTGGACCCCTGTCGATCTGCTGTACTTGTGCCAGCTGACTTTCCTACTGCAACAGGCCGTGGCCCCTGCAGCTTGGCAGGTTGCACCAATCGTCCCTGCCACATCTGAACGATGTTTGTGACTTGATCAATCACTCTGGGAGAATTTCTACCCTGCATGACACACATACTTGCCTGGACGATGCCCGAGTATGGGTGTGGCGTGATGCCCGAGTTGGGTTTTTTGTTTTTTTGTCTCTACTTCGGACGTCCATGCAATTGGCAAACAGATGGATGCCTGCAATGACATTCACCGTAACATGCACCCACTGTCCCATGGCAGCTAAGAACCGAGGTGATGGTACTGCATGTTGCCATGATGAACCCAGCCGAGTGGTTCAAGACTCAGGCGGCAAGACACAAATTCCAAGAGGCGTACGTCAGCTGGCGCCGACTGATGCAATGTCTCCATGTGCTGCGGGACAGCGCGTAGCATGAGCGCAGCAGCCTCAAGGAGCCTGCTGAGGCAGGCGTCCTTACAGTTGGCCTCGACCTGCACGCACACCCACGCTCTCAGCAGCGCCGGGCTGGCCATGTGTGCCGTCGGCCAGGGCAGCAGTGTATGCGTTGCTGTGGGCCGCTTACGGCGGCCACCACCAGCGTGAAGGACACCCATGAGGACGGGGTTCAGCAGGCGTACCAGGGTCAAAACGGACAGCAGGTGAGGGCCAAGCTCTGCGATGGGATTTGCGAGGTTGTTGGCTGCAGTGGCTTGCTGCGCCAGGGTGAGTGTGAGGCGGGCGGCGGCATGGACAGCGCCGACCTGGTCGACAAACGCAGCTGCTACTCCAGGCATCAGCGCCCTCCGCCGGCCTTTGTTTGTAAGGCGCGGCTCATGCCAGGTCTGCGCTGCGTCTGCAGCTGACGGAGCCTGGTCGTGGTCCTCCAGCCAGCCTCCGCCGTACGCCGCCTCCAGCGCCCCTTTGTCCCACTCCACCAGCATGGCCCGCACCACCGCCACACACGCCGGCTGCAGTCTGGTCGCTAGCATCAGCTCACTAGCAGAGGGCCTGCCGTCCATGTGGCGCTCGAGCACCACTGCTGCTGCCTCGAGTGTTTTCAGCAGCTCAGCCCCGCGCGTCGGCGGGATGCGCGCGACGGCCTCTGCCAGCCCGCCCTTCGACAGGAGGCGCTGCAGCAAGGCCACCGGAACTTCCAGGTGTGCCGCAGCAGCCATGCCGGCCGCAATCTCCTCTGCATCAGCCGTCGCGCGCACAACATGCACTGCGAGCTCTGCAGCGGCGGGCACCGCCAAGGCAGCTTCGCCAAGGGGCCCTCCTGCCTCCGCACACACCGCCAGGAGCCGCAATACGCGCGCACTGTCATGCAGGCCATCCCCCCCAGTCGCGGCAGCGGCAGCCGCCTCCGTGACCCAGCCCGGGAGCCCAGCGCAAAACTCCTGCGTGGCTTCGGCCGATGACCTTGCGATCGCAATGACTCCCCGCTCGGCCCGCGCTGGCGATGAAGCAGCCGACAGGAGGAGGGGCGTGTTTGTAAGGGCGGACGCGCGGGCGGCGTGGCGCGCGGTGCGTTCGTGGATCGCTGCCAGGTCCAGCAGCACGTCAGCCGCGATGGGCTCCCCGCGCACGGCTGCAGCTGCTGCGGCGTCGATGAAGCCATTGCTGATCAGCGTCTTGCGGATCTGGTGGTCCTGGGCGGCGAAGCTGCGCAGGCTGTACGCAAACGCTGGGGCCGTCTCCCAGTCCAGCCACGTGACGCAGTGTGGCACCTGCACGGGCAGCGCTGGGAGGTTGCACTAGTCATGAGGGGGCGACAGCAGAGCATGCGCAGGCCACCACGACAAGCACATCGCCTGCCCCAGCAGTACTGACGCATTCCTCGTGGTGACAGAGCCGTACCACATGCTGGCGGATGAACGCAAGAGTGTCTGATGACAAAGAGGCCTGGCGGCCCAGCGTACGGCAGACCAGCGCCCGCAGGCGCAGCTTGACCTCTTTGCCTGACATCGCGCTCTCGCACCACAGGTGCATCAGAACCTCACAGTATATGTCTAGCATGCCCAGGCGCTCCCAGACGTCTGCCAGCGTCGACACTGCCACAACGTGCGCAGGCGCCAGCTCCGTCTGCACACGCACAGGCTATGGCTGTATCCTGCCGTATCCGTCATGTGAGCCCATTATGAAGGAGGGTTGATCCTGAAGCACACGGTGGGATACCCAGGGGCAGACTTCCCTGTGAATCTATTCATGGACATAGACGTGCTTGTAGCGGTGAGTGTGGAACCACAGAACGTCGCATACAGCGTAGCCACAGGATGAGAAACCCTATCACCCAGCATGGTATGCCTGGCTAGCACAATGCTTGCAAGGGCTGTGCAGGGTGGCGGAGGGCAGGGGTTCACACCACTGTGATGCCGCAAGACACAAGCAGGAGGTGCAGCGCGCGCAGCGCCAGAGCCGCGATGCTCGGGCGGTCGCGCAGCTGCACGTCGGCAACCAGGCCTTGCAGAAACTGCTGCCCGGCTGACGGCACGCCGCCCGTGACGGCCTGCACAACTGCATCGACGGCCAGCGTGCGGCGGCTTGTGGCGAAGGCGGGACCGTCCGAGCCGCCCATGATGTCCTCCTCCAGCCGCCGGAACGCCACGCTCAGCACGTCCAGCACGGCCAGCGCCTTGCGCAGCTCCCATGCGTATGCGCTCGCGAGCGCGGAGTCGTGCGAGAGCGTGTACGCATCGAGTGCCACGCGCAGCAGGCTTGCGCGTTGCGCTGTGACGACAGCGGCGGGGGGCGCACTCGCAAGCAGCGCGTGGATGCACTGCAGGTGCACCAGCAGGCACTGCGCGTGCGCCATGCTGCGCTGGCCCCCGGGCTGGCACTGCCGCAGCAGCCGCTGCCCGACGTGCGCCAGCGCCTGCAGATCGTCTTCCTGCGCTCCCACCACTGCCTCGGCAGCTGCCTTGCTGCGCATGATTGGCAGCACGGCTGCACGCAGCACGAGCACAATCGCCTGGGAGGCGTCCTCGGGAGTGAGGCTGGTGGAGTCCAGCATGTTGGTGGCCACCTTGGCGACGGTGCTGACCGCACCAGCCTTGACTAGCGCGCGCAGCGTCGTGTCGGGCGCCGTTGATGCAAGCACAGCCAGGGCCTGGGTGGCAGCATGAGCCAGGGACACTTCCGGAGCAAGTGGATGCGGCATGAGGAGCGGAACGATGCCATTGTCTGTGAGGGGGGCCTCCCATGTGTCTGATGGCGCATTTTCCAGAACTGCGACTAGCTTGCGGCAGGCAGAAGCCGCCTGAAATGAAGATCGACAGGAGTTCAGGGACTTGGCAACAGCTGTGAGCCGCTTCTCTACTTCCTGCCGCGAAAATGGAGTGCCCTTGCCTGCATGAGTGCCCTGCGTCTCTCGACTGGAAGCGGAGCCATGAACGGCACGGCCTGAGCAAGCCTGCACGTACACTGAGCACAGAGCTGAGCCCATATGGTGTTTCTGGCATCTACCACGAATCCAATGTGATGGTCATTCCGCGGTCTCCACCGAAGTACGGTCTTACTTCATTCAAACACAGAAGCAGTGTGAGCAAAGCCTGTGCCGCATGGGCGGGATGATCACAAAGAAGGCGTGGCACAACATGCACACGGCGTCGCGCTCATCTCTGTCGATTCGCGGACAGTCACCTGCCACAGGCCATGTGGCCGCATGGCTGCCAGTGAAGCAGATGACATTGGGCAGGGCGAACTGGCCCAGCAAGGATAGGCACATGAAACAGATGATGAACCTGCAAACGTACCCTGCACCGTTCCTGCAATGTTTCCTGGCCTCATGAATGCAGCCAGCCCTGGGCCAAGCTCAAACAGTGGGTTGGAGCTCATTCCGCTTGATCCACTTCTCGCAGTGTCCTGTATGCAAGCAGCCTGTGCTAAGTGCCCCAAGTAACGCCACAGCGATGCAATTGCACCAGCTGCAAGGGGTAGTTGCATTTTGAGCTAGGCTGTGGCCACATGCACGCAAGGTGCATGGCAGCTCAAACTGTTGCCCGGTGCGAACGATGGACTAGGGCCCAAAGTCTGCTGGGTCATTTTGTTCGGCACCCAAGACGCTGGTACAGCAGGAAGCTGTGCACCTGAAGAAAGCCAGATGTTGTGTTCATTCCCATCCCAACGCCAATGGCATGAGGCATCATCAAATCACTGCCTCCAGTTGCCCCAAGATCCTGCACCCCTGTCACAGCATGTGGGAGAGTTGCCTGAAGACCGTCCTCGCCCGATGGGTAAACTGTCTGTGGGGTGCCAGGGAGTGTCATGGAAAGCAGACCCGCCTTGCCAGGATGAGAGACCACTGTGCCAGACAGATCACCCACAACATGAAGGCCTATCTGTGGCAGTTCACAGGTATCCTGCACCGCGAAGCCTCTGTGGAAGGCGTTACGAGAAGGTGCATCATAAAAAAGGTGTATCATAAAAAACATGATGGCTACCATGTACCCCTGGGAAGCATGCTCACCTCGGGTGATGCGTCATGATGTAGCTCCCGCCAGCTCTCATGTACATGCTGCCCATCATATCTTCTTTCTATGCCTGGCGCACAGCTATCAGTGCTTGGATCTGGCCCTTCATCTGTCAACGACTCCGTTGCCGACACTGTGTCGTGTACGCCGGAGTCACCACGACCAAACAACCGTGTGGAAAGTCCAGTTTTCTCTTTAGAAAAGTCGATGCTTGCCACCCAGAATGCATCGAGGTCCGCTCTCTGCTCAAATACCGCCCGAAGGGACTTGATGCTTCGTACACGCTGGGCCCCGTCATCAGGAGACGCCATCCCGTGTGTGCTTGATCCAAGCAGTCGTCAGTTGTTGATAGGACGCGCTTTTGGTGGTCGGGTTAAGTGTGGAGCGCGTGCAGGAGCAACGTTACAATGATACAACGATACATCAACGTGGGGATCAGCCGCCAAAATCAAGGACATGGGGGTCCGACATGTTATTCTGAACAAACAATGCTAGAACGTGAGATCAATTTGCGACTCCAGGGTCCAGGCAGCTATGCCGCTCGTTCTGCGCGGGACCGTTGTCTTGGAGCACTACAAGTGAAAGAGTACAAACAAACGACGGTTTAGAGACCTCTGGTGAAGCAATGGCTTCGGGCAGGTGATTTATGCATTGCTATCCGCTGTGCGCTTGCTTTGCGCGAGTGCACAGGTCTGTATAGCAACGTTCCAATCGCATGCATGCTGACAATCAAGAGGTCCGATGACAGCAGTAACCCCCTGCACGGAACCGGGTATATGAATATCTCGTACGTTGAATCACCCGCGTGCTGCTGTTCTTGCACTCGTGGATTCGGTTCTAGGCTCGCCCAGAGACGGGTGTGGTCGCATCTGGACTTGGACACGCATCTGGGCTAGGCCACAGGCTTATAAAGCCTGCATTTTTAGTCGTTTGACTGGCTCATATGTTTACTGGTTTCATCTTGTGACATTGCTATCCCCCGCCGTGAGCAAGCGATGCATGCTTTGGCATGGTGACACACGGGGCTCGTTGAGCTGCAGATGGCATGATATAGCGGATGAAGGCCATCTAGACCTCCAGCAGTGATGGAAGAAAAGGATGGTGATGTATGATCTCTGGCCGGGTTGTAGATGCGGTGCAAATGGTCGTCATGTGCCCGATCCTGGACCGGATGCTGGATCCAGAGTCACATCTGCTCTTGACAGCGCAATATTGCAGGCAAACCGTGTCAAAGATGAAGTCCTCAACCGTCTCAAAGCAGCCTTGGCGTCGCCAGATGATCTGGCTAAGGTGCCAGCCATGCTCGAGGATGCAGAGAAGCGCCATGCAGCCTCAGGATCTGCCTTATCTGAGCATATTGCTCTGCACTGTGCACAGCTTCGTACTGGCCTGAACGATATGGCGGCCTCTTTGAATGAGACTGATGCCGTGAAGCAGCGGCTGAAGCTCATTCTGAAATTGTGCCGTGACAGTGAAGTGCTTTCCCCGGGTGAGAGCAACCATGCAGACGGCATCGCCACTGTTCAGGTGCGATCGTAACCGCCTGCATTTGTGTATGTATGCATGATTACATCGCCGTATCCATAAGGACATTGACACCTCCGGCAACCGGGACCGAGTGTGCGCGGGTAACTCAAGCCGGCATCATCTGGAGTGCCACAGGCGCCTTGACTGGGACTGTTGCATCGTCCTGCTCCCTCTGTGGATGTGCCGCCTGCAAAAGAAAAGGGCGGGGCACCAGGGTGCGCCAACACGCCTCACGTGTCCGCAGCACAGTGCTCAGACTTCCCCTGGGTGATGCGTGCGGTCCTACCAGAGTATCGCCGCACGTGCATGGCGCAGGATGGTCCGTAGCCGGTGCAGCTTCGGCGCCGCGTCCTGCGGTCAGCTCTGCAGAAGCCTGCTAGCACAATGCAACAGCATGGCCCTGCCCAATCCTGGGCTGTTGCATACCAGCCCTGCTGACCCTCCCTGTCACATCGTAACCCCAGCACAACAGCCCTCCCCTGCCATTGCCAACGGCGCCTCATCCGGTCGGCATATGTAGTGGCCGTCTGAACCCATGTTGGCTAGTCAGTTCACGCCCTGATTCCGTCGAAAACAACAAGAGCACGCCCGGTCAAACTCGCTCCAGCTGGGCAAGCCAGCTTCCAGCCGACATGGGTCACAATCTACCAGTGATGAAAGATTCTGGAGCACCCTCTCCCAGATTCAGCGCACTCGCTCGCTTGTGGGTCGACGCTGTCTCACAAGTGGGAACGTTCCGGTAGCAGCTGGGAGCGTGACGATCGCGGTGAGCATGCAGGCCAACATCAAGCGCACGATCGGCGGCGTGGAGAACATCTACAAATTCCCGGCGCGCGCAAGCGACGCGCTGGCGATGCTGCAGGAGGTTGACACCGACCACGCTGCACTCCTCGACGTCTTCCATGACCTCTCCTCCCTCCTCTCCACCCTCTCCGTTGCTGAGGACCTCCTTGCCGACCTCCGCCGCCAGGCCACGCTCGCTCGGGCGCGCATCCTCTGTTGGCTTGCCGCTCGCTTCCTGCACGAGTCATCGCCGTCGCTGTACAGCCTGCCTCCCCCGCCACGTTGCGCCTGTGCACCCGATCATGCGCCGCTGCCGCCACAGTGAGGCCGATGCGCGCGTTCATAGGCAGTGACCTCGGGTGTACCGTGTACTCCAACCCCGGTCTGGCATGGTACCCGATGTTTTTTGTTTACGCTGGCTGTGTAGAGCAACAGCGCTGGGCAGGGAGAGTGCATGTGATGCGAGGGGGAGGATTGAGTGCAGATTGACGACGTCAGCAAGGTGGACGCGTACTTTGTGCGGGTGCAAGACGTCACCGAGGGCTTCACCGCGAAGCTGCTGTCGTACTTTGACGATGTCATTCGCAGCGCGCGTGAGCAGCCGCGCCACCTCGTCATGGCGCTGCGCGTCGTCCTCAACCAGGAGACGGCGTGGCGGGCGCTGCACGACCAGGGCGCTGCTGACAAGAACCCCTGGGGCGTCCTCTACCGCGACGAGGCATGCAGCCGCATGCGCCAATCCGTTGGGCGCCGCATGCAGCCCGTCTGCCTGGAGGCCGACCGCGTACGTTCCTGCTACCCTGCCTTTCACTGCTCCGCGTGGAGTTGCCCAGTTCAGCTCCACGCCGTGGTGGCTCTGCACACGTTTGGGAATGCTGGAAAGCCCGTGCGTGATGAACCCAGCGTGCAGGTGTTCGCGCAGTGGATGCAGAGGCATGGCCGCACGGCTCCGGCACTGTTCCAGGAGCATGCCGCCGCAGCTGCGGCGTCGTCCAACCCGAGTAGTCGGAGGGAGTCCGGCGCCGGCGCGGCGCCGCTGCCGCGGCCCCCCTCCGGCAAGGCCGTCGCGATGCTGAAGAACACCTCGGTGGTTGCGAGCCGCCTCATCGGCGGCGTCGGCAAGGCACCGATCAAGCTCAGCTCGATGCAGGAGCCAGTGAACTCGGGGCCAGAAGCTGTCAAGTGGCTGAAGGACATCGAGACTGACGACAGCTGCGCAGACGCGATGGCGGCAACGCTGGAGCGCGCCGATGAGGTGCGCGCCCCTGGGCCAGCTCCCTGATAGTGATGGAGGAACATCCTCCAACTCGGCCGCCATTTTAGGGTGCAGGCGCACCAGCGCGGCTCCCATGAGCACGCCCGCTGTGTCTGCAACAGCTTGCACCGCTAGCATGGCTCCACAGGCGATGACATCCCGTCATCACCCCAGCGAGTGTCGCGGCTCGGATGGAGGAACAGATGCGGACCGTTGATGGCCGCAGGTGCCATGGCGCACCGCCGCGGGCCGCACGGCATGTGCGGAGGAACCACAGGGCAGCACCGCCGCTGCAACGAGCATGTGGCAGCGCCGCGCTGCTCGAGACAAAGCGCCAGCTTGCAGGCGGTGGCCGTCCTCGTGGAGGTGTACGACGGCGTCCTGCCATGCTTCCCGCCGTCATTCGACCCCCTCACGGTGTTCGCCGTGGAATTCACGGAGCAGGCGTCGTATGTGCTCGACGCGCTCGGCCAGGCCGCGCCGATGCTCGACAACGGCTCGCTGCTCGGTCTGCTCGCCTGGCCCGATTCGTACCGCCGCACGCTGCTCGGCCTCGGCGTGGGCGACGACGCTATGCAGCTGAGCACGCGGCCGCGTGTGCGCACGCCACTCGGCGACTCCGTGCCGCTGCACGGCCTCGATGTCGCGCGCCTTGTCTACATCGACCGCATCCGCGAGCAGCTCGCCGCCGCCTTCCGCAACCTAGCCGACATCGACCTTCTCAAGGAGCCCGAGCCCGACGGCCGAGGTCGCCTGTGGACACCCGGCGTCATCGAGCTCTTCCGCTTCCTAACACAGCAGGTGCAGCTCGCGGCCGGCGTGCGCGACTCCGAGGTCGTCAGCAACGTCGCCGGCGTGGCGCTCCAGATCATGCAGTCGTGCGACCCTGCTGCCTGCGCCACCCGGTGAGGGATGGCACGCTCTCCCACCGGAGCCGCCTTCCCACTCTTGCACTCCTCCGATGGCCCATCCAACGCCCTCGGCCGCACGCACCCCCCCCCCCCCCCCCGCGCTACGGTACTAGACGCGGTGGTGACACCATGACCAAATTCTTGGCTCTGCGGGCGATTGATCGCCCCGCGGCATGCATGGTTGCTCCAGTGCCAAGCTGAGACTGGCGGGGATGGGTGCTCTGTACAAAGCTCCGACCAGCGCTTCTGCAGTCAGCATAGGGGTCTGCTATGCGAAGCATGGGAGCTGCGGCATCCACGGCGGTATTTGCGCAGGTCGGCGTGTGTGCGCTGCGCCACCCGTGGGGCCTGCTGCTCCTGCAGTACGCTGGTGAGGAGTCCTCAGTGACGTCTGCTTCCCGTGTCCGTGACCCACATGCACCTGCAAGGCGCCCTCGACATGGCCGCGTGCGTGAACCAGCCCCAGCCCTCGATGCAGGCGGCCGGGGACCGCAGGGGGTGTGGCCGCGGGCGAGAGCAGAGGGCGGCGCGTGCAGGTACCAGGACCTCGTGTGCAGCGCGATGGTGGAGCGTGACCTCGAGTTCGCGGCGCTCGTCGCGATCGTCAACAACAACCTCATCGCGTACGACCAGAGCCGAGACCTCGCCTTCACCATCGACTCCGCCATGCGCCCCTCCGATGAGCCCCACTCTGGCATGCGCCAGGGCGACCACACCGCGACGTTCGGGCCGCAGGGCCACGACGGCGCCACCGAGAGCCTCCTGCTGCCAGAGACTGCGGTTCACCTGGACATGGAGGACGCCTGCCGGTATGCCCTGCTGCTTGCGCCTGCTGGCGCCCTGTGCCCGCCGTGCGTGTGTCCCACGCTGCTTTTCTTTTCGGCTGCCGCCGGGTGCAGTGTATGATTCGATGCTCTGTAGCATTGCACCGCTGCCGGCAGGTGATGGGGGCATGTGCAGGGGGTTTTTGAACGTGAGCAAGATTGCGCTGGAACGTGCAGTGGACAGCATCTTTGCCGATGAAGGCGTGCGGGGCCTGGGGCATGCTCTGTTTGTGCACAAGGAATGGCTGTCTGGAGTCACCACCGAGTCATTCTTGCTGACGCTGGAGGATTACATCGCCGACCTCAATGAGTGGCTTGACCCGCCCTTCTTCAAACGTGCTGTACAGGTATCTCGCCTCTGCCGAGAACCAGCGTCTGTGACCATGATCTCCGTGTCCTTGCTCGTTGCTGCTGCTTCACCGTGTACGCCATTGTATCACGTGTTCTGAATTCGTTTGGTGATGCTGTAGCTGTGCTTGAAGAGCACGGTCAAAGTGTTCTACAAGGCGTTCCTTGCCCAAATGCCTAGCAACCGGTTACGAGATGCGGAAGTCGAGCGGCTTGAAGTCGACATCCAAGACATCCGAGCCTTCTTCTCGAAGCACGTCACAGCCGACAAGGTCGACCAGGGGATGGAACACCTCGACCATCTGCACAGCCTAGTGCTGTGCGAAACCGCGGACGAGTTCGAGGAGCGCTTCGGATTCATGCTCATGGACAGCTCTTGCAAAGTCAAGCCGGCGGAAATTGCTGCTGTTTGTGCGAAGCGATCGGATATCATAGCTGCAGATGCTGCGGCGATCGAGAAAGAGTGCGACAGGTTGTACCAAACTTGGCTAGCCGAGCAGAGCGCGTCTCTGCTGAGCGGAGACGAGAGCGAGGAAGACCTTGGCGGTCAAAATCTTCTCGCAAATATGTACAAGCGGATTCGGAAAGCGGTTGGTGTTGCGGAGGAGTGACAGCATGCACGTGTAAGAAGCTACGCACAGCTCGCGGGCGTTGTTGACGCACTAAACTCAAAACTGCATCATCACACGATGCACTTGAACAAGGCAACTGATGCCAGGATGCTCTTTGCGAGCGCTTTCATGTGCTGATCGACGCTGGATCGCTGTCTCGATGTCGCAACCAGTTTGGGCGTCTTGGGGTGCAGCAGTCTCGCCGGTCGACATCCCAACACAGCCATGCCATCAGACGCGCAGTTGAAACGATCCAAGCTCGTGATGCCTGTTTAGTTCGGTCTTGCAACTTCTTTGCCGCGTTAGCTGCACGCTTAGTGTGCTTTTGTCATCTACACACTGCATGCATGTTGGGGTGGACACACAGTCACCGCAGAACTGGTGCGCCAATATCATCACATATGGCAGACGACCGAGTTTAAGTCACAGGTCTCTGTGGAAGTGCCCATGAACATTGGCGCCTTGCCTAGGCGGTCATGCGGGCTGCTGGCTTAGATTTCCGCAGATACCATCGACAAGACTTGACGACAACCTTTGCAGCCGACTGTTGAAAAAACGCACAGTTGATAATCTTCTGCCAAGCATTTGGTCGCCAGAATGGCGGAAAAGTCAGGCTCCATCAGTATGGACGTCCTTGCTGTCGGTAGCGATGTATGGGTCCGCGATGACAAGGAGGGCTGGCTGAAGGCGCGTGTATCGAAGACAGATGGATCTAAAGTTAATGTCAAGACCGAGCAGGAGGATGAGCGTGTTGTTGATGCCGCGGAATGTCCGCTGCAGAACTCGGACGGTCGCAGTGGAGTTGAGGTGCGCAGCACTTGACCCCATCCATGTCTCAAACATCAAGTGTTACGGTTGTCTTTGTTTTCTACGCGACGAGAGCATCTGCGATCATGGCGGGGCGGTAGTACCGCGTCCATCGCGTCCTCGGAAAGTGCTTGCCCTGACCGTGTCGTGCAGGAAGCCAGGCCGTCTCTTATTCAACGATTCGGCTGATAAGTAGTTTTTGAGCAGCGCTGTCGCTGCGAAGCCCCCCCTCATGTTGTGTTTTGATCATGCGCGTCGCACTGCCCCTACACCGGCGTTCGGAAATCGGATTACTGCATAACATTACCCTTCTTTATGCACGGTCTGATTACAGTCGGTGGCTGGAACATCTGTCCTGCATCGATGATCTTGTTCCTCTTCCTGAGTCAACACACTGACCAGCGGGACTGCAAACGCCATCATCTCCATGCTGACCTTGCATCCGCAAAACCGCTTGTCTTGTTCTGTCACGGAGACTTTTGTATGCCGCTCTGGCACTTCCTGCCAAGGGGGCTTGCCAAGGGGGCTGTGGTGCAGGACATGACACAGCTAAACCATCTCCATGAGCCTGGAGTCTTGTGGAACCTCAAGAAGCGCTACATGTATGATGACATCTATACATACACCGGCAACATCCTCATCGCGGTCAATCCGTTTCAGTCGCTTTCTCACCTCTATGGCACACACATGATGGAGATGTACAAGGGCCAGGACCTTGGCGAGCTCAGTCCACATGTCTATGCAACAGCAGAGTCAGCGTACCGCCAGATGGTGTCGGCAGGTCACTCGCAGTCTATTCTGGTGTCTGGTGAGTCAGGAGCAGGTAAAACGGAGACGTGCAAGCTTATTATGAAGGTGTTTCCTCTATGTGATCCTTGGTCACGGTTCCACTGCCTGGGTGCACCCTGGTCACTCCAGATGCTGTACGCGTCTGTGATGCACTCTTGTAAAAATGAGAAGGCGCAGAGTAGCCGCAGTCATGGTCCGGCAGCTCTGGAACCATGAGTGAAACGTCGCACCAACACAAAGTATTGGCTGTACAAATCTTATGTGCTCCTGCATACTGTCGCAAACACGGAGCAGAGGTGGCAGCAAATTCGGTGTGACTGCTGCTGACTAATCGTCTGGGTGCAGTACCTTGCATTCCTGGGTGGCTATGCCGAGAGTGGCTCTCTGGCTGCGTCTGGCTCCGGTGTCGAGAGCAAGGTGCTCGAGTCCAATCCGCTGCTGGAGGCGTTTGGCAATGCCAAGACTGTCAGGAATGCCAACTCGTCCCGTTTTGGAAAGTTCACAGAGATCCAGTTCGATAAGCAGTGGAGAATCGTGGGCGCAGCGGTGCGCACGTACCTCCTGGAGCGCTCACGCGTCGTGGCTGTGAATGACCCGGAGCGCAACTACCACATCTTCTACCAGCTGTGCGCTGGCGCGAGCGCCGAGGAGCGTGCCCGCCTGCACCTCGTGCCGCCCACCGACTTCAACTACCTCAACAAGTCATCCTGTGTGGACATCCCAGGCGTCAACAACGCCGCAGAGTACGCCGCAACCCGCCGTGCTATGGCCATCGTCGGCATCCCCCCGGTGGACCAGGTGCGCGTCCTTCCGCCAGCGCTGTTCCCCTCCTCACCCGGTACTTCAGCCTGCATGTGCGGCACGCCCGCCGAGTCACCTACCGCCCCAGTCGCGGGCAGCGGCCGTGGGTCAGCAACGGAATCCCTCCTGCCGCAACTCTCACGACCCCGCAGCCCCTGTGACACTGGCCACATCCCTGCATTCCCAGCTGGAGCGCATGCCGGTGGCGCCCCAACCCGCGGTGCTCTGCAGGAGGCCATCTTCGCTGTTGTGGCTGCGGTGCTGCACCTCGGCAACTGCGACTTTGTGGAAGACCCTGAGACAGACGGCGGCTGCAAGCTTGCTGACAACATAGCGGAGCGCCACCTCGCGTGGGCAGCCGAACTCCTGTGCGTGGACGGCCAAGGGCTGCTGCGCTCCCTCTCCACGCGCACTCGCCAGACCCCAGACGGCCCCATCATCAGCCCCATCAGCTTCGAGGCGGCGCTTTCCAACCGCGACTCCCTCGCCAAGACCATCTACTCCCGCCTGTTTGACTGGCTCGTGCAGCAGGTGCGACCGCACTGCCTGTCCCGTGTGTGCACATGCGTGCCCGCGCTCGCCCGGCAGTCACTGCCATCCACCCTCCGTGTGCCGCGGCTGGTGCCGCATCAATCTAGTGCCGCCCTGGCCGCGGTGCTGAGCCAGGGACGCGCTCCTAGGGGCCATGCAGTGCTGCCTGGCATCTGGCCTCGTGCGCGTGGCCGTGGCCGGTCAGGGTGGCTGCCGATGTGCACTGCGCCCCCGGCCGTCACCGTGGGGCCCGCCTGCAGGTGAACATGTCCATCGGGCACGTGCCGGACCCGACCGCTGTCGTCGGCGTGCTTGACATCTACGGCTTTGAGCAGTTCAAGATCAACGACTTTGAGCAGCTGTGCATCAACCTCGCCAACGAGAAGCTGCAGCAGCACTTCAACCAGCACGTGTTCAAGATGGAGCAGGCCGAGTACGAAGCGGAGGAGATTGACTGGACGACGATCGAGTTTGTGGACAACCAGGCGCGGCCACGCCCTCCCTGCCACACACGGTGCATGTGCTGTTGCTTGCACTAACTGGCACAGCCTAGGCGCTGCGCATGCAGCCGACGGGGTGGCTGCTGCACCACGCAGTCCACCCGATGATACCCGAAAATGCACGTGTGCATGGCACTCACAGAGCTTGCTGGCCAGGGGTGCTGCCAGGCCTGCAGGTGAGACTGTGCATGGCAGGCTGTGCTGGACCTGATCGGCATGGCCATCCAGCAGGGCTGACAACCCCAGCATGGCGTGCAGGATGTGCTGGACCTGATCGAGAAGAAGCCGCTGGGAGTGCTGGACTCGCTGGATGAATCGTGCCGCTTCCCGCAGGCGACAGGTGCAACTTTTGCAGAGAAGATGTACAGCAACAAGGATATCATGTCCCACAAGCGCTTCGAGAAGCCCAAGCGCAGCAACACCGCGTTCATCATCGACCACTACGCCGGCCAGGTGGAGTACCAGGTCGACCACTTCCTCGACAAGAACAAGGACTTTGTCGTCAAGGAGCACCAGGACCTCCTCGCCGCCTCGAGCCTGCCCCTCGTTGCCCGTGCGCTCCCACCACAGCCGAGCCAGTCTCCAGCTGCGACCACCTCCGGAGCTGTGCTGTGTGCATCGCAGCAGATGCAGTGCTTGCCTCGCATGCCGACCAGAGTGACGTGTGCCGCATGCATGAATGCTTCACTGCGACACCTGCGGCACAGCCGCATAGCAAGCCATGCTGACCCGACAGCCGCTCGAGTGCAGCCGAGCACAACACAGCCACACACGTGAGGCACCGCACCTGTGCAGGCGCACTGTTCAAGCCTGATGAGCCGCCTCCCGATGCCGCCCCCGCGAAGCCGGGCCGCGGCCGCGCCGGCGCATCCTCCTACAAGTTTGTGTCGGTCGGCACGCAGTTCAAGAAGCAGCTGGCCGAGCTCATGGCGTCGCTGAGCACGATGGAGCCGCACTACGTGCGCTGCATCAAGCCCAACGGCCTCAATGTGCCCACGCAGTTCGACAACCGCCTGGTGCTGCAGCAGCTGCGCTGCGGCGGCGTGCTCGAGGCGGTGCGCATCTCGTGCGCCGGCTTCCCCTCGCGCCGGCTGTTCTTTGACTTCGTGGAGCACTTCTGGCACCTCGCCCCGGAGCGTGTGCGTGGCGGGGACCCCGACGTCGATGTCACGATGCACATCATCAAGCAGCTGCTGGACAGCGGGTACGCCCGCGGCAAGACCAAGATCTTCCTCAAGGGCGGCCAGATGGCTGTCCTGGAGAAGCACCGCACAAACCTGCTGAACCGGAGCGCCGTCACGATCCAGAAGTATGCGCGCGGTCACCTGCAGGGCGGCCACTTCCGGCGGCTCAAGCGCACGGCCGTGCTGCTGCAGGCTTTCGCGCGCATGGCGGCGGCAAAGCGGCTCGCGATGCGCATGCGGCGCAAGCGTGCTGCCAAGGTGGTGCAGACTGCCTGGCGCGGCAAGAGTGCACGGCTGGAGTACTCACGTGCCCGCTCTGCGATCGTCTTGATCCAGTCCGCGTGGCGTGGCAAGACCGGCCGCACGGTCGCTGCGGAGATGCGTGCGGAACGAGCCGCGACGTGCATTCAGCGCTGGTGGCGCGGGACAAAGGCGCGGAAGGAGTACCGCGCGGCCGTGCGCAAGGTTGTCCTGGTGCAGTGCGCATGGCGCTGCAAGGTCGCCCGCCGCAAGCTCCGGACGTTCAAGGCCGAAGCGCGCAGCAGCGGCAAGCTCATGCAGGACAAGGTGGCGCTTGAGGCGCGGCTCAAGGAGATGCAGGGCATCGTGGCACGGATGCAGGAGGGCCGCAACAGCGACCAGGACAAGCTGAAGGCTGCGACGGCCGAGCTCGAGAGCAGCCGCGGGGAGCTGAAGAAGCTGCGCACAGAGGTGGCATCTGCGTCGGTGGCAAAGCTGGCAGCCGCCGAGGCGGCGTCCAAGGCACTGACGGACGAGAACGAGCGGCTGCAGCAGGAGGTGGAGACGCAGCGCGCGGCCGCAGAGGAGCTGCGCGGCAAGCTGGACGACCTGGAGCGTGAGCTGGTAGATCTGAAGGCAGACGTCGTCGAGGACGGGGAGAAGCACAAGGCCGAGGTGAACCGGCTGCGGGCGGAGCGGGAGCGCACCAAGAAGGAGACGGCGGGTGTGCATGAGGACCTGATGATGCGGCTGCAAAACGCATGCGCGCAGCGTGACGAGGCCCGCGAGCAGGTCCTGGGGCTGGAGGCTGCGCTGGAGGCGCAGCGGCTGGACACGGAGGCCAAGGTTGCAGCCGCAAGCAAGGCGGCAGCCGTCACCGCGCGGTCGTCGACACCGCCGCCGTCGTCCGGGGAGGAGCGCTTCATGACGCCTGAGAAGCCCCGGGACAGTATCAACCGCGTGGCGGACGCGATCAAGATGTTCTCCCCAGCGCGCTCGCCGGCCATGCCCTCGCCGGGCGCAGCGGCCGCAGCGGCCGGCCCGATGGTGCCGGTGTCGGCAGCCGCGCAGGCGCCACCCGCGCCGAGTGCGTACGAGAGCGCCCTGGACCGGCAGCAGCAGGAGATGCAGCAGAAGCAGCAGGCGCTGGTGATGCAGCAGCGCACGGAGAACCAGGATGCCCTCGTCATCGCGATCTCGCGACCCCTGGGCTTCCACCGCGGCCGCCCTGTCGCGTCCATGCTCATCTTCCGCTGCTGCATCCAATGGCAGGCATTTGAGCTCGACCGAACGACCCTGTTTGAGCGCATCATCACGGTCATGGGCGACCAGGTGGAGAAGGCCGCGACAGGCGACAACGGTAACACCCACCTCTGCTACTGGCTCTCCAACACCGTCACGCTGCTACTGCTGCTCCAGAAGAACATCAAGCCGGCCGCGACCGCCGGCACGCGCCGCGCTCTGCCCACTAACGCCGCCGGCACCACATCATTCTTCTCGTCGGCCCGGAACACGTTCAACATGCTCACGGGCGCGCGGCGGCCATCAATGGGAAACACCGGCGACGCCTCCATCCACGGTGGCGGTCAGGGTGGCTTCCGCCAGATCGCCGCGAAGTACCCGGCGCTCCTCTTCAAGCAGCAGCTTGACGCATGCATGGGCAAAATCTTCCCCATGCTGCGCGACAACGTCAAGCACGCGGTGCAGACACCCCTCTCGGTGCGTCTCCCTCAAGCGGCAAACCCCCCCTCCCCTTTCCCACCGGCCCTGCTGCGTGCCGCCGCCGGTGGTGTGATTATGAGGCTGACACAGCGTCTGAGAGAGAAGCACGACTCAGAAGCATTGCGGACAACTCAACGACATCATCCTCGACTCTCAGCAGGCGGGCGGACTTTGCCTCGTTCGTGAGCGGCGACTGGCTGACAGATGGTGTGCGTGCAGGCATGCATTCATGCGCCACGGATTGGCCATGGCTCACGGACGCGCGGCTCTGCCGACGGGGACACGCCTCCATGGAAGGTCCTCATCAAGATCCTACAGGCGCTGCACGAGCAGCTCGAGGCGAACGAGGTGCCGCTGTTCCTGCGCCGCAAGCTCTTCCTGCAGCTCTTCAGCTTCATCAACGTGCAGCTCTTCAACCAGCTGCTGCTGCGCCGCGAGTGCTGCTCCTTTGCCAACGGCGAGTACGTCAAGCAGGGCCTTGCCTCCGTGCGCCCCCCTCCCCAGCTGCACCCACACCAGCTGCACCCACACAAAAAGCTGCCTGCATGTCATGTGGCTGCTGCAGTGTGTGGGACATGCAGCGGGCCCCAAGCTGTGCCCACGGCATCCCACATCTGCCTCGGATCAGTCCCGGTGCTGGTCGCATGACTGGCAGCAGTGCTGGGCCAGCCATAGCTGGGCCAGCCATGGCCCGCTGCCAGTTTGCCACCCAGTTGGTGAGCGCCAGTGGCCGTGCCGCAAGCTGGCAGCGTGTGCAGGTGGAGGAGTGGCTTCTGGGCATGGGCGCGGAGGTCGTCGGGGAGAGCTGGGAGGAACTCAAGTACATCCGCCAGGCTGTCAACTTCCTCGTGCTGCACGCGAAGCAGAAGAAGACGCTGGACGACATCCAGCAGAACCTCTGCAGCGCGCTCTCCGTGCAGCAGCTCTACCGCATCTCCACCATGTACTGGGACGACAAGTTCGGCACCGAGACCGTCTCCCCAGAGGTCCTGCAGCAGATGCGTGGCGTCATGCAGGTATGCACAAGAGTGCGCAGCACTGCTCTCCCGTGCCGTGCAGACTGACAATGCTGTGATGCGTGTGCCATGTATGTGTCAGGTTTCATCGTGGTCTGGATACCAGTGTGGTGTTTCAGCTTCCACATCGCATCATGGGGTCTCCAGAGCTTAAACATGGTCCTGGTGCATGGTAGCAGACACAGACTTCACACTGTGTATGTGCGCGTGCATCTGTACCTACGTGTCGTATCCGTTAGTGTGAATGTGTCTAGCATATGTTTGACGACTTGCCACTCAACGTGCTGTCGCTCTCTGTTCTTCCGCAACTGTGGCCTGATCATGTGCAGAGGCAGCAGGGCTCCGCGTCACATTCGTTCCTGCTGGACGACGACAGCTCCAACCCGTTCAACGCGGCGGAGGTACAGCTGAGCATGAACGATAAAGAACTGTACAGCGAGATGCCTGTGCCCGAGCCGCTGCAGGGCAACAAAGCCTTCGATTTCCTGCAGCGCGACCTCAAGCTCTCAGCTGTAGCCGCGCAACCCGCGCAGTAGGCCACCGTATTGCGGTTTTCAGGTGAGCCGGTTATTCTTTCGCCGGCTAGGTATAGTCTCAGCAGCATCAGATTGTGGTGGTGTGCCACACCGGCCAGAGCCAGTGTGGCGCCCGCGTGGCTTGGATTTGTTTTACATTCTTACGCCTTCGGGACACCTTAGCTCGTCGTTGTTTCTCATTGTAACCCGCGCACCTTTATTGTGTGGCCCGTCCCATCCACAATGTGACTCAGAAGGCAACCCTTTCACTTGTGGGCTGCATGTTCAGAGTGAGATTCGGCGTCAGATGTTGACAACTGCATCCTGCGATGCAACCATTACGATGCAGCAATTTACAGCTGCTCGGAAGTGGTCGTGCCTATAAGCGCATCTCTACTGGCCAGTACGCATTGACGTGTTGGCCCTTCATATAGTGAGCTTTTCAAGATGGCCCCGAATGTAATAGGCTGGCACAAGCTTACACAATTATATATTTTGTGCAGCAGGGTCATCATTCCGATGCAGAACTTGACAGGAAGGTGAACTCGGTGATACACACTTGACGTTTCACTTCACCTGTGCCAATGTCAACATTGACTACGTCCGGATTCAGGGATTCGTGCACATGTGTATAACAGACGAGCAGCACTGTACATGTTTAAGCCTCCTGGCAGTAGACGAGCTATGAACTGTATTCATGTGAGCTGTGCAGGTCTACTAGACCATGTGACACGGTGGTGGTGAAGCAACTTCCACGCTGGAGCCCCTCCCACCCTGGATGCTGGAAGCTGACCAAAGGATACTAAATTGAAACAAAAATCCACATGGCTACGACATGTGTTCTGCTGATGCTACCAGTTGGTTTCATTCGTTGATGGTGCTGTTTCAGCTGCAGCATTGCTCCCCGCCTCCTCCACACAACATAGGTAGTCATGAAAGCACCTGAAGTATGCTGAGTGCATGCTATTAAGTCCTGGCTTGCCCTTCTCGCGTAGCTATCCTCCGCCAATGGTGGTTAACACGTGACCAGCTCGACAAGCCTCATGACCAGTTGTCAGCGGCTTATTCTAGGTCGCTGAGGTATACAACATGTATGGGCTTGTCTACTCACAAGTCTCTATGCACGTCTGCAACATGATTCGGTTTCACATCTGTGCACTGCTTGCTTGCAAGGCGCATCATAGGCGGTTCTGAGCCACTCAAAGCTGCTGCCAAGACATGGCCACCAGCGTTTCAATGTGGTTGCCCACTCAGATCCGCTTGGATCAGGCACGACTGATCTGGATGTGCCCTTGTGATGCGTGGCTATGATGTGTGAGCATCTGAGGCAAATGCAACGAATGGGTTGCACCAATAGCCATGCAAGATTTCAGGACTCTCTGCTCACTGCGACCGGAAGCAAGTTGCATGCATGCAGAGCGTCGATCATGCGTCGTAGCTCAGCATGTTAATTTTGGCGTTGATGCTTGAAATGCCGCTACTCCCACGAATGGAAAAGCGCAGGGTACAACAGCTGGAAATCTAAACTGGAAACATTCTCGCTGGTCATGCCGCGTGCGAAGCTCATCGAGGTTTACCATTCGGACGGTCCGTCTGCTCGTTGCCATTTGCCAACCCGCGGAATTCACAGGCCTTTCGTGCGTTAGTGGTTACAGTACTGTCGTTTGTTCCTGGTCGAGGCTGCTGGACACACGTACACGCGACCCTCTCCACATCACCGTGCTCCATTCCGTTCACCCAACGCGGCATAGCATCAACAAGCAAAAGAAACAAGATTTTGGACTCGATAAAGTGGCAGCAAATTTCCAGTTGGTGCGGTCTCGGATGCTGCAGGTGTCGTTGTTGCCTAGCGTGCCCTGAACTGCATGCAAACGGAGCGCGCATGGTGTCGCTTGCAGTCTGGCGGGAATGCAGGCTTTCTTTCATAGCGCTGGAATCCGGTTCCATGACCGGTTCACATGTGCCTACTTTGTCTTTTAACGGTGGTGGACTGCGGTTTATCAGGTTTTTTCCCGCAACGGGCAAATACTCGCTCCAGGGCACTCCAGTGTGCTTGATGAAACATTCTCACCGCATAAAAGGGGTTCATGCCGTCGTAAATAAGTTTCCGGGACTTTGGCGCTGCCGACGGGTTGCTGGTCGACCGTGAGCTGCCGAGGCACCAATCCTTCGTTTGCACACATAACGATAGACTGGCAGGAGCGCCCGGTGTCATGCTGCGTTCTGCGAGGCTTGTGAAGTTATCTTTGACGCCGGGAACCTCACCCGCTTCGCAGATGCATGACAGGACGTTAACAATGCGCTGCGGAGCTCTCCACCAAGCGACAGGTCATGGAAATCCGTTGATTGAATAGTCAACTTCGTCGAGCAGCCAGCACATTGCATTGGAAGGCGGGGTTTTTTGCGGAGGCGCGCTGTAACAGATCATCCTGCGATCCTGCTGTATTCACCGATCCGCACACTGGGCAGGTGTCGGTCATCACGGGGCACTGTCTGCAGGCGCCCTGGGACCAAGGCAGCTGAAGAACATAGCACCCTGCTCCACGTCGCGGCTGTTGATCGCACGCTCGATTACACTCGCGTCGTTTCAGCATGACCATTTCATCGTCCAACCTTCTGGCAACTGATGAGCAGCAGGTTTTGAGCCGCTTGACTGAAAACCTGGCCTCCCCGCCACATGTCAAGCAGGAGACCCCCAGCAAGCCACAGCAGCTCGAGCGCCTGCCGATGAAGGAGGACATCGCACCAGGCACCGGCCGGCACTCCGCTGCAGGCGCCGTCCTGCAGCTCCGCGCCGAGCTCCACCGGGCCAAGCTCGATGCTGCTGCCACGAAGGCCGACCTGCTGCGCCTGCTTGAGCATGCGCACGCTCAGCGTGACGAGGCCCGCGAGCAGGTCCTCGGCCTGCAGGCCGCTCTGGACGCCCAGCTCCGTGCCGAAGCTGAGAGGCTCGCGGCAAACCCCCCATCCCCTCTGACACCCCCCCACGGCTCCGTGCGTCCAGTCATGGCCATGTACAGCGCGATCACGGCCGGAGGCCACCTGCATGCCTCAGAGGATGAGGTAGCTCTGCTGGCCGCCATCGCGCAGCCGCTCGGCTTCAGCGGCGGCCTGCCCGTCGCCGCAATGCTCATCTTCCGGTGCTGCGTCCACTGGAACACGCTTGAGGTCGACCGCAGCGCCTTAGTGGAGCGCACCGTCACCACGATCGGCAGCCAGGTTGAGGCCGGCGCTGCCTCCGCAAGCTCCCCTGGAAGCCATCTCTGCTACTGGCTCTCCAACACCGCCACCCTGCTGCTGATGCTGCAGGCGCACTCGAAGGCCACGCCCGCAGCGCCGCAGGGGGGCGCTGCGATGCACACCAACCTCATGTCGTCCGCCCGCAACACGCTGAGCATTCTAGCAGGCCACCGGCGGCCCAGCGCAGACGTGTCTGTCCACCACGGCAGCAGCTTCGTGTCGCGCTACCTCGCCTCCCGCCGCCCGGTGTTTGCCCTCAAGCAGGCCCTCGCTGACTGCGTGGACAGCCTGCTCACAGAGCTGCGCGACACCGTGAAGCACGCCGTGCAGACGCCGCTCCCGGTACGCTCCTCTGCGTGTCCTGTCTCACCAAGCAGGTGGTTTGAATCGGGATACTGCCGGTCAGTCCGGTCGTTTGCTCCAAGTGACATCGCCTGTTGCCCCGCGCAACCAGAGTCCCCTCATCTACGGCGCCCCACTGCATGGCCCAGGCCTTGATCACGCCGCGTGTGCGATTCACTTCTGCCGGGAACATCCCTGCAGGTGCTCTGCATGCATGCTGTCATTCAGTTTTTGTGGGCAAGGTGCGACAGACACCAAGCCTCTGGTGATCCGCAGCCCGATCCTTCTGCACAGTAGTGTGTTGCGACAGCACCCTGCTGTTCTAACACTGCCAGGGGCACCTCCGTGCAGCTCTGCATCCAAGCGCCGTGTGCCACGGGCGCGCCAGCCGCTCGCGCACCGCCGGCGGGGACACCGTACCCCTCCTGCTGGGCCGCGCTGCTCAACGCCCTACAGGCGCTGCACGAGCAGCTGCAGGCGAACGAGGTGCCGCTGTTCCTGCGCCGCAAGCTCTTCCTGCAGCTCCTCAGCTTCATCAACGTGCAGCTCTTCAACCAGCTGCTGCTCCGCCGCGAGTGCTGCTCCTTTGCCAACGGCGAGTACGTCAAGCAGGGCCTTGCCTCCGTGCGCCCCCCTCCCCAGCTGGCCCCACCCTACTCTGCCAAACAAACCACGTGCACACCCACATCAATTTCCACATGTGACACCTGCGATGTACACAGGGCGTGGCTCTACCATGGTGTGGCCATGCACCAGCTTACACAGGAACGAGCTCCCCTTGCACGATCCAGTGGTCGATGTGATGTGTGGATGCACTGGCCTGCCGCCTCCAGGGCGTGGGCATCGCCGTACAGCAAGCTGGCGGCGTGTGCAGGTGGAGGAGTGGCTGCTGGGCATGGGCACGGAGGTCGTCGGGGAGAGCTGGGAGGAACTCAAGTACATCCGCCAGGCCGTCAACTTCCTCGTGCTGCACGCCAAGCAGAAGAAGACGCTGGACGACATCCAGCAGAACCTCTGCAGCGCGCTCTCCGTGCAGCAGCTCTACCGCATCTCCACCATGTACTGGGACGACAAGTTCGGCACCGAGACCGTCTCCCCAGAGGTCCTGCAGCAGATGCGGGGCGCCATGCAGGTGCGCACACCGCCTCCCCTGGGTCCCCGTGTTGCAAGTCTATGCCGTGCTCTCATGCTGCACTGTTTTCGTCAGCGGACACCTCGCTGCTTTGCACATCACTTGACGCCTGCTACCTGGCCGGCAGCCTTGGCACCGCAGTGCATGAGGTTTGCATGGTGTGCAGAGGCAGCAGGGCTCAGCATCACACTCGTTCTTGCTGGACGACAACAGCTCGTCCCCATTTGACGCTGCCGAGGCACAACAGAGTGTGAGCGACAGGCAGCTGTACAGTGACATTGGTATTCCCGAGCCGCTAAAGGGCAACAAAGCCTTCGCGTTCCTGCAGCGTGACCTCAACCTCTCCGCGCTCGCGGCTCAGCCGCAGTCATAGGCTACACCTGCCTGTGCTGGTCACCTCCGGCCTTTTTAAGAACCTTGCCGGCTGTGCAGAGGGGCAGCCGTGTGTTGCCACGCGCAATGGCCCTGCGAAGCGAATGATGCGAGTTACAGATACCAGGTACCCTGCTTAAAAGGTTTGCATTAGATTTAAGACAGTTTGCATGTGCCGCTTTTTCATACAAGTTGCGGGTCTTCTTGAGGTTTGCGATGCTTGTTGCCAGCAGGTTAGAAAACGCTATGAATGCAGATATTACCCGTAGCGGCTCTGCAGGACATCTAGGAATTCAGGGGGGATTAGAGTAGTTTAGTAGTAGTTGAACATTACAGCACCAAATGTCGCCGAGTGATTCTCGCTGGCGACTTATATGCCCGAGTGGCGCACACATGCCACTCGCCTATGCCCCCCCATGTTGTCATGGTGAAAACAAACTGGACCAGCATGGCAAGGCACTCCTACAGTTCTGCATCAACAATGCCCTGGAATTCGCATCCGGCACCAGCAATGCACTCCCAACATGTATAGGGCACGGCCATGGCATTGGCTCGTCTGTCGTGGATCATATACTACTAAACGCGACAACATGACATGTGAACTGCCCCCCGACCACCACTCTGCTACATGCCACAAGTAACTCGAGCCGATTCCATCAGATCACTGTCCTATCCTCTTGCATTGTGCACTGTGGGAGTTCAAAGCCCTCATCAATCGATACAAATTGCGGTGGAGCCTGAAAAAAACAGCATGGTGAAGACACGCGCTGCCACTATCATGAATACATAGGGCATCTGGCAAATGAGGGATCTGTTACGCAAACCCTGACGCTTGCAACAGGCACCCAAGGGGGTCCTGATCGGCTCTCTAGACAGGTACAGTCATAGTGGACACGGCTAGTGACAGTATTGGATCACGCACTGCAGTCACTGGTATCTCTAAGCAATGGTTCACTCTGGCAGATAGGAAAGCCTGTTCCCCTTGGAAAAGCGCCCTGTGAGTGTCGTAATAGGGTGACAATGCGGCGCAGGCATGCATGGCCGCGGCGCTATGCGTCACTAGTACATGCATTGAGGATCACTGCAGATCCGTGTACGCCATGATGCCTGATTGAGCGATCACATTTTGATTGTCTGTGGCATTAGGCCAAGGCCATATAAGCTATGAGCCATTGACTGTAATAACTCTTTCGTCAAGCAAGTCCCACATGATCTGCCTGACTGCGCACAGTACCTCATCACAACCCTGAGCAAGGTATGCTGCGCTGTCTCCCTGCGTGTATGTAATCTGTACCAGACGCCCGTGGGCAGAACCCGCCTATGAGTTACAGCAAACCAGGTTGTGCCGCTCTGCCAACCCGTTGGCTTCAGGGCTGTATCCTGCGGTCGGCTCTTGCTGGATGCCTCTCTCTGCGTACCAGTCCTGCAGCTGGTGCGACATGTACTCGCCCCCACGGTCCGCAGTGACCCGCTGCACACGCTGGTCAGCTTGCGTCTGACGATAACGTGTCGGTGTGAGAATTATGGTGTTGTATCAGCATCATGGAAAGAGACGTGACGCAGCTGTGTGCACAAGTAGGTGTGCACAA
>JAUMHO010000007.1:2982690-3027727 GCA_032360965.1 Ulva armoricana
AAGACTGCATTCCATCTCAAGTCTGACAACTGCACGTGGTAGAAGTATACCGACAACCCAGTCAGGTATGACCGTGCTGTAACCCCTGCCTGTCAACGGTTTATCCAGTTCCGGTTCTGGCCTATGGGCCACGATCCTGGTTCACAACATCATGCTTGCAGACCTGTGGCTATCACAACAGCGGGGCCTTAAGCTGAGGCGAGTATTACGCCGAAGCCGTGTATGCCAGTAATCTGAAGTTTCCTAGGGGCTGCGACTGACGTCTTAGGGAACGTGTAGGGGTAGAGAGTTCATAGTAG
The DNA here is from genome assembly GCA_032360965.1 of Ulva armoricana. NCBI lineage: Eukaryota > Viridiplantae > Chlorophyta > Ulvophyceae > Ulvales > Ulvaceae > Ulva > Ulva armoricana. The sequence goes on from JAUMHO010000007.1 coordinate 2,982,990, forward strand.
AAGTCCTACCGAGTATACTTGGTAGATGTGAACTTGATCATAGTTGAGAGTTAGTAGTGTCAAATATATACTGTGGCGTTTAGTGATGTAGTAACAATGCATGACCATGTGCATGTGCACAAGTGCATCAGCCGAGTGGCTGCGAGGGTATCTCACAACAGGTGTGCTGTACACGTAAGCATGGTTTTCGTTTGCATCACATTCAAGCCTGGTGTATTTCGACAAAGCTCCGCGCATGGTGCCTTCTTTTTCGAATCCGAGATATTGTGATAAATCCCATGTGATCTCTGATCACATATGCTCAATCTGCACGCTCAATGCTATATGGTGTCGATGGTAGAGAACCCTATGTACGATCTGAAGGTCATGGGTTCGAATCGCTACTACGACTTCGGGTCTAAATCTTCCCTTGAGGGGGAGTTCTGTCATAAATCCCATGTGATCTCAGCTCAGCTACGCTCAATGCGGCTTTCTCTCTGCCATTTTGGTGGAGTATTACAGATATATACGTGTTGTGTGGCCAGTTTGTTGGAAAACGGCGTTTCCACAAAGGGGGCTTGCATGGTGGGCATAGCGTGCTGGTGACGATGCGCCTGTTTCCTGTTTTACATGAGCATGCCTGTCAGGGGCGGTGAACCCGTGCTTGATGATGCCATGTACAACACAACGAAGGCTGATTGTGTCAGAGGCCGCAGTAGCAACGAGGCAGTTGATATTCGTAGCATGTAGTCCCTTGAGGCCCTCCTGGCCACCACTTGCCTGGGGATGGGTATGGGAAGACATTAGGTCGTTCGTCAGGTAGTGAACACATTTTTGTTCTATCTTGTCGGTCTTGATTATGTTGGAGTTCGTATGCCGGTGGGGACATGCCCCTGGAAGCTGTGTGGCGGGACATCGCGGGATGACGGGGCAGCCATTGGAGCCAATTGTGGCCCTGCAGTCTTGGAGGCATGACCTAGTGTAATGTATACCGTTGGAATCGAGGGTGGGGTTGTTATGCATGAGTGCCCACAGGATGCGGTTGACCATGGTTGTGCCTGCGCTCGCACTAGACCGTCTACGGCACACGCAAGTGGGATGAGCATATGTTCAGCCTGTAACAAATTCGAGGTCGTGGGTGATGCAGAAGCGCAAGAGGTGGCTGCCATGTGTGGATTCTCCATGTGTCGGGTGTATCACGTAAGTGAGCGTGCATGGTCGTGGTAATCCGCGACCCCACCCAGGTATTGCAGTCTCGGCAAGGATAAACCATCCTGTGCGTTTGGCCAGCTGTTCAACGTCCACACTGAGGTCCTGGAAGGCAGAGGTGGGCGCCGCCGACGGGCCAGATGCGAGCGTACGGTAAATAAAATAAACCAATGTGGACGACGTCGACTGGGATTCTTCACGGGTTTACGAGATGCCTCAGTGCTTGTAGCAGCGGAAAGGCCCCTCTGAGCACATGGAATTTAGAGTGTATGGCTGGTGCAGCAACAGCTCTTCTATCATTATTGGTCAAGCATGTGTTCTCGGTCGCAATAACTTATGCCAGGACTGCTTTACGCGCTGAAGCATCCGCGATGTACTACACAACTATCTGCGTTGATGGTGGGCAACTGAAGTAGGACGGATGCAACACGTTACACAGATTCAGTCCATGCGGCCCTTTAGAGTTCGTGCAGTAACACCCTCTTTGGTGACGACATACACCACTGCACCCCATCCTGCAAGTGCATCCCGATCAACTCCAGACAGCAAGGCCTGTGCTGTTGCTTGAAACAGTTCCTCTGGCCCCTGCAACAGGACAGTAGCACTATGAGGGCAGGAATCAATACAAAATCACAGAGAAAGCATGTGCGCCATTTCTGGTATAAGCGTCGCTGTTCGAGTGCACACCAGATTGACTCAGTTTCACATGGTTATGGCTTTGAGAACGTTGTAATATTTGAACCCAACGCGTGAAATATATCCAGTATACCACTGATGCGCCATTGGTTACTGCGCCAATTTCAGCTCTGTTGGCATTCAAGCAGTGGGCCGACAGGAGTTTTAGGGAGGCACACACCATGCCTGGTCTCCAAAAAGACTCACAGACGCCATACAGCGTCTCGGGAGCAGTTCCTTGCACCATGAAGTCCTTTGCTGTCTCCATAGCTCCGATGGTATCCATTCCAGCCAGGAACGGAGTTCCATCTTCATCGATCCCAGCTATTACTGGTGCACAGAAGTATGGACCGAAGCGTTTCTCGTATAAAGTGTTTGACACCATGTGTGCGAAAGTCGCAGGCCTCATGTCCCGCTCTTCACAGAGCTTGTACATGTTGTGCCTAAAGCGTAATTGTGCAAAAAGTGTCTGCTGATCTGTGGCCAGGCCAGCAAGACCCACAAACAGTTTATCATTAACCTGCAGTAGCACTGCATAGACTACGGTCTGTGTTGTCGACTCTGAAGCCTGAGCAATCCGGAATGCTACGCAGAGCACGTATGATGGATGTGTGATCACATGGAAGGATTTCCACAAGCACACACAGGCTTAGCAGAGGAATTGTCATAACTTTTCATACGCAAAGAAGTTATAAGCTCGCAGGGGAGCCAGGGACACGTTGCGATGCCAGTTCAGGAGGCGGGATGGACACAGGGAAAATGGCGCATTCGGTGCTCACTTTAGGCAGGGTGGAATTGCAGCACAAGACTGAATAGTTTCGACAAATCAGTATCATGCATCCATGACGACCGACAATATCTTTGCCAATGTATGCGATGAAGGGGGGCTGAGGCATCAGGCAAACCTGCATTAGCTTCTGATGGTCTGTCGCCATTGTTTGCATCTGAACGCCAAACCTCAAGTCTGAGCCAATAGCAATGCAGTTCTCACCAGCCATAGCCACAATGGCGGAGCCGTTGTACTGAAAAATCTGCACAAAGCAGCGCATGGAGTTGACATTCATGGACTGGGTCAAAGTCAACGATATGTTCCTGGAAAGGATCTACAATGCAATGTCTTGGATCAGATCATGGAAGTGACTTGAATTTACTGCAGTATTCAATATCAATGTTGTCGGTTGAGGGAACGTACCGACATCGAGGCTGGCCTTTACCAGTCGTGGCACCTGCCCGGAATCGCGCTGACCAAGCAAAATCCAGGCCAAAACCAGACCACAGGCGTGCTTAATAATCTTCAATATAAGACGTCGGAAGCCTGGCTGAAGCCCCTAGCTCAAGCGTGGCTTACAGGCCTACACAACGTGATCACCGTATATCCTTGACTTGATTGCATGATACGATCTGTTTGCACGCGTAACTGTGTATCAAAGCAGCGTCGCTGTTGCCGGGCCACTCTTCCATTAGTTGTAAGTACTGTGTGAATGTGTTCAGCGCGGCTACCTAGTAAAAATGTAGAATTTCTGGATACATCAGACCTGGTCACGCATGTTTTGTGGCTTCCCGACAGGTACCGCGAAGTCTCACGCAGCACCCGCATGGCTATGGTGTAGCTGCTGTAGACAGTGTTGCGGCGCGAACGTCTTGCGCAAAGAGCACCGGCCCGCACACTCAACAAAGCAGAAGTTCGAACCATCACTGAGGCTGTCACAGTGGTTCTGCAGATCTGCTTTGGTCCTGTTTCTCCAAAAGTGATCCTGGAAGTTCGTGTTTGCCCATCGAGCACAAGGAAAAATGGGAATCACGTTCACCAAATTATTCCAGCGCCTTTTCTCCAAGAAGGAGATGCGCATTCTCATGGTGCGTCCGGTTCGCATAGAGCATTGGCCAGGAACTCCGCACGTCCGCCTTGGCTGACTGCCGCATTCCGTGGTGCAGGTGGGTCTCGACGCAGCGGGTAAGACCACTATTTTGTACAAGCTCAAGTTGGGAGAGATTGTGACGACGATCCCGACTATCGGTGAGCCTCGGTGCAGAGCTTGATCATTCCATCGAGTAACAGCTGACCTGCGTGATCTGGCGCTCCAGGCTCTGTTTGGTTTTCAGAACAGTTACTCTCATTGATGCCCGTGTTTAAACGAGTTTTCTACCACGGCCTGCTCTGTCTTCGCGCTGGTGACAAGCTAGTGCCTTCGCAGGATTTAATGTCGAAACGGTGGAGTACAAGAACATTAGTTTCACTGTCTGGGACGTTGGTGGTCAGGACAAGGTATGACGATCCGTAACAGCCGCGCGTGCATCTCGTTCTGTGCGATGACGCAGTTGGTGCACTGGTCATTTGTGTTGCAGATTCGTCCTCTCTGGAGGCATTACTTCCAGAACACTCAGGGCCTCATATTTGTGGTGGATAGCAACGATCGGGAGCGAGTCAGCGAAGCCCGTGATGAGCTACACCGGATGTTGAACGAGGTATGTGCAGGACATGCAGCAGCACAGGCGAACACCAGTTTTCGTGGTCATCAGTCTCCGGTATGGCCTGAATTATGCTAATGTTAATCTGTAGGATGAGCTGAGCGATGCGGTCCTGCTGGTTTTTGCCAACAAACAAGATCTGCCCAATGCCATGAATGTGGCTGAAGTAACAGACAAGCTGGGCCTGAACTCCATGCGCCAACGCAAGTGGTACGTAACCTCATCATTATACTTGAATCGGTAGAGTTGCAGTGTCTCCTGGTCTGTGTGAGGAACCTGATGCATCCCTGCAGGTACATCCAGAGCACCTGCGCCACAGCTGGCGATGGTTTGTACGAGGGACTGGACTGGCTGTCATTGAACATCACCAACAAAGAGGTTAGTTTCCATATTCTGTGTTGACGTTGTGATATCGCAGCGAAGTTATTGAGTGGCTTCGACTGCCCTGTTGTATGGTGTTGATGCCAGGTCTGTACTCTTTCTCGCATTTTCCGTAGCTGTTCTGCAGCTCAGCATTGCATGTATTTCAACCGGTGTACATATTTCCAACTGCAACTCCATCAACGTTGTGTTTCATGTGCAGTGAGCAAACCTGGATTAGCCCGGTCAAGGTAGCGGGCTGATTGAAAAACAGGGATTGGGCCGCTCGCCAGTGTAGTCTGTGTTTGTCTGATTCCACCGCCCCTTTCAGAGCCTGTGACATATGCCCAGCCTGTTAAAGGCTGCCCAGAGTTCGTGGTCACAGTGTAGACTTGTAATCTGGCAGATTCGGTTTATGTTGGAAATCGACCCCCAAGATGTTATATGTGAACGCCTGTCAAACTAGGAGTCACTGCAGCTGTCAGATGATGCATTTGCTGCCACCAGATAACAGTCAATGCGTGCAGCCTTCTGATGAAGATCAAGCAGCTTGTAGCAAACTGTGACATTGTTTCCGTCAGATGCACAGGTTCCACAATTGTAGTATTGTGATCGCAGTGTGTGATCCCAGCACAGTAGTCCATGCCTTTCGATACTGTGCACAATTTGTGTTTTGGCTGGCCTGTGCCAACTGACACAACGGCAATGCAGTTCTGTCTAAGCACACCCATGTATGCTAGGACGAATGTGCCCAACAGCACAGCAAGGGATGCTGGTAGTGTGGTAGGGAAAAGTATGGTTGAGTGTGTTTGTGCAGTGATCTCAACACAGATAAAAACCCACACTGCTATAGTAAGCAAGTTAATGTTAGACTAAGCAGTTTGTCCGGTTATGAGGTGGTAGATCTTGCGTGGAGTGGCAAGCACAGTTCTTCCTCATGCACACCCCCGAGCTAAGGCAACCGGCGACAATGGTACACAGCTGCACTGCGAAACTGACCTAGTGCATCGTAGTCGTAGTGAATCGCATGCAGTGGTGACCGTTGCCCATTCTGGTGATGCCCTTGCAGCTGCTGCATGCCTGATTTCGCACGTACATGTAGCCAACTGGGTTCTATTGGCAACGTAGGGTCCTGCTTGCGAGCCTCGACGCAAGGCTGCAGCCGCTTGGCTGTATGTAACACTTGACACATAAACTCCTACTATGGAAATGCCATGCATGCAACCTTGGTACCGACTGAGCCACCCCCAGACTGGAATGCTCCAAGGTGGTTTTTACAAACCTCCGTGTCTCGCTGCTGTTAGTTGAGGTGTCCACATGGTGTGACAGTCGACTGTGTAGCACAAAGCGGAGGCTTCACGTGGACCTTGTTCCATGGTTCTCCAAGCTAAGCTCATATCTAATTTTGAACGCCACCAGCATCAGCATTGTCACATTACGCAAGTCTGTAGGTCACGCAGGTAGTACCGCACTGCAGTTGTGGAATGACCTAGCTGCTGTTGTGGAACGCTGTTCAGTCCTGACTTACTGAGGGTGTCTTGGTGTTAAGCTGGTCCGAATATGGTCGTTTGGCCCATCATAGTGTACTGCGTCTGATTTCAGGGTGATTTATACCTCCATGAACTGGTTTGTTACTGGGGCCCAACTTACCTTGTAAACATGTTTCCCATGCCATTACAGCTGCCTTCCTCATGTGTGCGAAGTGAACTGTTCCTTGAACATGGTGAAAAAGAAAACATGGACCTTGGAGGCATTGCAGCAAAAAATTTAGCTGGCCAAAGCCTACAGGGGAGGGTGTGAAGAACAGTCCGGATCAAGAGGGGCAAAGCAACTTTGGCGACGAGCCGAGCGGCATGTGTAGTGTCCACTGCGCTGAGAGAGTACTGAAGGCGTGGCACATACATAACGTGCCATGAGGAAGCCATGAGTCACACTCGATTAGGAGCCAGCCTTATGTTATGGATCTGTGTTGCCTGTATGTGGAAGCTCAGCATGGCTGTGCCGCCAGTGACGGGTTACAAAGGTTGGCTCACTTGACAGCTCGTGTGGTTCTCCACGCCCTGTCTTGGCACTTGACTGATACGCCACTGCAGAAACGTGTCCGGGGGCAAAGCACCTCTTTGGGTTGTTGTGCGTGGCCTCACGTAGACAGAAATGCACCGCTAGAGGCCAGACCAGATTTGAAGCTGGTAAGCGCCATCGACCTGTGTGAAAGAGCAGTACAGTGGACCCTTATTTAAACACGGACCTGGACATTGGACAGAGCGCATGGGATATGGCCCAAGGAAAGTCGATCGATGCAGATATGGGCAGGCTAGGCAAGAGTGTGCATCCGAGGACGCCTTCAACTCACCAGGAATGGGACGCAGGCTTGGCATCACGGAACAAAACAAAAGAGATATTCGGTATCACATCAGACCCAAACTGGCATTGTGCTGTGGCCGATGCCCGCTTGGGTTTGGCGTGATATCCGAGTTGTCTTTTATTTTTGGTGGCCATAGCACCCCAACTGGTCGAAGCGGGCACGGCTGCTGGCGAAACAATGCCTACGACATCTAGTGTCGTATACGTCACCCCAGTTCCCAGCGTGCGGGTGTGTGTGGCATTCTAGCGATGAGGCGGCACCTCCTGAAATTTCTGGATTGCTTGGGTCCATCAGTAGCAGGCAGATAGGAAGCATGCATGAGACAGTGTGTAGGCTCGGTGAGAGAAAATAGTCTTACCTGAAGAGTGACAGTCAGACTGCAGGTACTCGTAAAGCATCTGCCTGTCTACTCGTGCCGATTCTCGAACCGGGCCAGCACTAGATTGGTAGCAAACCTCAGCCCGCGCTGAATATCTTGCAGCCACACGGGAAGTATCTGATTTCATAAAAGCAAAAAACATACATGCCATGTGGACGTCTGGCCTGCAAGTGCTTGGCTTGATGGCAGAATGGTAATACAATGCGCTGAGTGGTACTAAATAAGTTTTTGGCTTCACTGTAAGCTGTTACTACAAGATGTATAAAAAGAAGTTGGAGACGGAGGCCAGGGGTCATCAGTGATCAGCCGTGCATGGTATAGCACGCACACAACGACACCTCGCACACGAGCAGAGCTCTGCGACACAAGGAAAATCCACACATGACCAACTCCGGTTTCATCATGCGGATTTTCTGAATTCACGCGGCCCCAGGAAACAGTATGTATCGTGTCCACGAATGACGTTCTCTTTGCCTTACGAACTGGCGACTACGGGGAAGACTAGCGCCCAGCCTTGCACTAATTACCACGGGCTGGCAAGCATGGCGCTGTTTATGATCTGAATCCTTGCCAAAGACGCGACAAGTCGTGGATACATGAGAGATTCGCGCGGTCGCAGTGCCTGTGGTTTAGGTGTGTAACGATGTCGTGTCACTCAGGATAACACATGTGCCTCGGCCCGATCTGTGCCCAAGGATTCCACCTGGCCACCATCATCTTGCCACGTGTTCGCGCGGCGGTGGGCGGGATAACGCTCCGGCGCTCCGGAGTTCCAGGGATGCAGGAGAGGCGTGAAAAACATTCACATATGTTAGTACATAGAGTATATGAGTTGATTTATCGCATGCACAAGGAATTGCGGCGTACACCTCTCGTAATGCCCGTCCCCACCAACGCGCCAGTGTTACCGGTGTGTCTTCGTGCCCAACACGCAATCACTTCAATTAAGTATCTTTGTAGAACAATGATCCAGTTGATAGGAGTAATTGGTGCTTCATCGCGCTCTTAGCCGTCACGTTTTCAAATTCAATATGACCACTCCAGCCAGACTACGCGAACTGGTTGCACTATGTGCTCCCAACCAGCCCTTCACCAGTGGCGAATTGGCCCTTACGGAAGTTGATTATTTTGGCAACGTGAAATGGGGGAAGTTGTGGCTCCCCGACGAGTCTGACACAACGTTTCGAGCAGTTGTTGACTTGTTCAAGCAAGGGGAGTGCTGCAGGAGCAACTGCACGCTTGTAGAGAGACCTAACAACCGTCCAAACGGATTTAAACATATTCCTATTGATCGCGGGTCCGGATGCGAGCGGAAGGTGAAGAATAGGACGAAAGCAGCACAAGGACCAGCTACCCTGCCACCGTTCAGCAAGGATGGGAAAGCATACCAAAGTACTGAAGCCACAGATACACAATCAAGTAAGATGGCCACGGATGTCTAGGTCTCGTTAAAGGCTCGGTAAGTTCATGCTGACCATTTGTGTCATGTAGGCAAGAAGGCCAACGTCCACCGCAGTGCCATTGCACATGGTGAGAGCGTGAAGAGAGGCTGCATGTATAGTGTCATCATTAAGCGGTTTCCAGATGATAAAAGGTTTATGTACAGCAGGCTCTCACAGCCTGATCACAAAGACATGAATGGGCAGGACTGCCACCCACCACTTGCTGCACAGAAGAAGAAAGCAGCGAAGACAGCAACCCTGTCCCAGCCCGCAGCAAATCCAGATATGCGAAGGGCGAAAACAGCCCGTGATGTTCACACGTGCAGCTGCAATGCTAGCCCCCTTTGTGCCACGGCAGATGGCAAAGCGGACTGGCCAATCAAACATCTGGAATGGAGCCACAAGTGCAAGGCCGGCCTGGAGCACGGACCAGGTACTTCACAGTTTGTGGATAAATGGCAGTGTGTCGAGGCTGCAGCTTGGAAGCAGCATGAGCTTCAATTTCAGGCGACATGCGGGGATTGGATGAATCGCTTGGGCGCAGAGCTGCCGGCAGATGTTCACACAATTGCTCGACCTTTGACTCGAGGCGGTAGCATGGGTCTGGGGCAGCAGGTTGGCGTTGCATTGTCGAGCTGCGCCAGGCGAGCGTGCAACGCACCTTTCCAGCAGCATGGGTGTGTAAGATGAAGCCATCAAGCAGCAGTTGTTACAAATGCTCACATCCAGCGACGGAAGCACATTGCAAGACACAAACCAACAGGGAACAGCTGTTCAACCTGGGGCAGACACGCAGCCCCACGCCGTGCCGCTGGAGCCCACAGCGCCGCCGCAGCTCACGGTAGTGGCGCTGCAGCCCCGAGCAACGCCGCTGCTGAATACTGCAGTGCCGCTGCAGCCCGGGGCAGCGCCGCTGCTGAACACTGCAGTGGCGCTGCAGTCCCCTGTCCGCCAACCTGTGCGACATGTGCTGCAGCCACTTGACCAGAACGTGCAACAACCCAAGCAACAAAGGTCAATTGTTACGGAAGGTTCAGGTTCTGTGACATGTGTTGCTAGTGTGCGGTCTGTGCGAAAGCGTGCGCAAAGAGATTGGGCTTTGGAGGAGGTGCTGTTTGATGTGGTACCAGAGGGCAAACTTTGAATTGTTATTGTCTGGGGCAGAAATGTAACGTTTACGTTACTCGCGAATTGATAAATATTGGATCAACACGAGTGTCACTGGCCACCTTCATCGACATGCTGAAGCACCTGCCAGAACAGCACCAACTGTAGCCGCGTGGCAGGACCTTGCCTAGCAGACGCTGCCAGCTGATAAGTCATCGTATTAGCGTACACCAAATGGTGGCCAGCCTCTGACGCCACGATGTCGATCTGGGATCTGCAAGACTTGCTCCTCGGTGACCATTCGCTTCTATGAAACTGGGCTCGTGAGCAACACAACGTCTAATGTAAATCAATCAATACTGCTATTGATTTTCTATGCCTGCATTATGCGTCCCTGCGGCCTGGAGTTTGCTGTGGACGGGCATTACGATAGGTGTACGCCGCAATTCCTTTTGTATGCGATAAATCGACTCATATACTCTGTGTATTAACATATGTGAATGTTTTTCACGCCTCTCCTGTATCCCTGGAGCTCAGGAGCGTTATCCAGTCCACCGCCGTGCGAACACGTGCCATGATGATGGTGGCAAGGTGGAATCCCGGGGTACCGATCGGGCACATGTGAGTTCACATGATGTCAAACTTTCAAGACACAAGCACGGCACTGCCATCGCAACATGTATAGTCACTGAAGTTGCCACATGAAGAAAAGGAATGGCTAAGAGAATTTAGCTGGGACAACTTTGCTTACCACACACATATGGCATAGAAGGTCTAGGGCAGCCAGTGATTTGGGTGTTACAAGTCTTGCACGATCAGATGAACTAGTATGCATGCGCCTTGTTCAGCACAACACCCTCGAACTTGGTCTGGAACCACTTGATCGCATCCTCCTTGGTCACTCTGTGCGGGGCGCCCACCTGCAAAACGTACACAATCCATGAACAGCTTGATAAAAATCATGAACCCGGGCTCGCACGCAAATGACGTCGTGGCTGTGCTTAACAGGCTGATGGCTGAGCATCCATGGGACACAGCGTCGCACCGCCTGCTGGCATTTGCGCCGGCGAGCCACGCGGAAGCCTGGGCGCTCCAATTGAACATAGAAGTCCATGCCGAAGATACCCGTGGACGGATCATACTTGACACCCAGGTCAATGTGCTCAGTGATGCCAAAGCCAAAGTTACCTGCGATACAGCAGCAACAATTATGTTCAGCACTTCTCCTGTTGAGTACAGATTGTCCGATGATACAGGGATGCTGGCGGGGGAAAAATTGCAAATTCACTGCAGACGTATCACTGGGCATGCACGGATGTCAATAACTGGACAGTGGTGTGCACGAGGAGGGAAAAAGCCTGGGGACACACCCGAGTCCGCAAAGTTCTTGCGGATCAGCTCATACTCCTTCACCTTCAGGCCTGCCTCAATCAGCTGCATGGCCTTCTCCCCCCGGACAGTGACAAAGCATGAGATCTTCTCGTTACGGCGAATGCTGAATCGCCGGACTGTGTACCTTGCCTTGCCGTAAACTGGCTGTTGGCCAGTAAGTTGCTCCAGAACCTACATCACACTGCTGGATCTTCTTGTGCGATTAGGCGATCACACCCGCAGGTGCGGGTCTTCCCTGGCTGTCTGGTCTCCGCTAGGTTGTACCTAGCGCCATCGCTGCGCCATACCCATGTGCCAACCAGAGTAATAAAGTGACATCAAGCATAAATTATATGAGAAATTCGCAAGGCCAATAAAAACATCAGGAGCCCCCACGTTCGTAGCTCACGAGCCGAGCATGTCCAGCTCTCCAGGCTCCGGGCACGGCAAGCCGATCCACACCTTTGCGGCTTTCTGCAGGCGATCGCCAGATTCACCAACTGAGATATTCAGGACCAATTTGGCCACGCGAACATCGCGCATGACGTTTGATTCGGCCATTTTGCTCGACCTGGCCTCACAGCGGACAACAGAATAGGCTAGTGGAAAAGGCCGATTGCAATTGTGCACTGGCAATCTACGTCTGCAACAGTGCGCTTGCTTGCAGTTCCTGGGAAACGTTGTGGGAAACGCGACAATAAGGGGGGCCTTACGCGGCGGCGGAGAACCAGCATGACGCGTCACATGCAGGGGTTGAACGCATCAGCTGAGCTCAGCGGAGACTACGGGCATATAGGTACTCGCAGCATCCAATATTTCATCAGACTGTGATCAGGTGTGATGGACGCACTGGCGTGCGCTTGTGAGCATGCACCATCCTCTTCGCATTCGCGCTTCGCTTGGTGTTCGGAGCCCTGTTGAGAATGCGAAGGCCGTCAAAGCTTGTGCGCAAGCCATGGTACCAATAGTGTGACCTCGTAAGAATCTAACATGGGCACGTAACCAGTCTGAGACAGCGTCCAGTGAGTGTGCACGTACGCCTGTGCGAAGGACACTGTTCTTTCTTCTCCAATGCAATCGGGTACGATCAGCGTTAAATATGGTTACATACACTCTGTCGGGAACTGCCGGCGGTCTGTGCTGGAATGCTGGCGAAGTGACGTTTCCGTCGGACTGGACCTCAGGAGTGTTGGACGGCCAGAACCCAAGCAGCCAAGGGAGGGGCATGGCGCCATGTTCCCTGACATGATGTTCCTGTATCAGGCACTCTTGACCAAGCCAACACATCATCGGATGGGATGCTGAACCAAACGCGGCTTGCCAGCACTGTGATTAATCTGCAAATTTGGCCAGTCGGGGGAGTGACTTTAGCCACCAGACATCACGAGACAAGCAGCTATGAGTGGTAAATGATGCTTTGTGCCAAGCTGACTGGTGGATCGGCGCAGATGTTGTGCTAGCAAGGGTCACAGGGCCCTGGTACACAGGAATAGGCTTGCCTATGCCGAACCTTCAACTGCCGCAAACAGCATGACTCATTGTCCAGCGTCCAACCCCACCAGTACGGATGTGAGTGCGCGTATGCGTAGACATTTCCGGCTCACATTTTAGTTTGGCTGTGGTGTGTGTGCTACATGCTTCTGTGAGGTCATCCAGCCCGAACTGTGGTCTGGTCAAAGTCAAAGGTTGAACCTGGACAGGTAGGTGTGTCATGCAGCCACGCTAGTCAGACACTGGCTGGCTCTCATCCGCATTGTCTCAACTTGCAAACCTGGCAAACTGGCCTATACTACATCTGGACAACAGGCAGAGGACCCCTGCCGCATGCGCTGCCTCTGAGTTGGCATTGAACCTGGGCAGCCATGTGCCCAGATCCACGCATTACCAAGACACAGCACTTGCACATTGGCATGCTCGTGCGCCATGCCATGAGCCTCGCCTATGCACTCGAGGCCACTTTCTCTGCAGCTTCAGCCTCCGCACGCTCTTCGTCGGTCATGTCGGCCCACTTCTCACCCATGAGAGGCATGACCTCGCCCACCAGCTTCCCGGAAGCCCCCTGCCACTCGGTGATGCCCAGGGAGAGCCCCCAGTCACACTGCGTCTCCAGCACGAGGTCAGACGTAGCCCGGGACATGCACAGCAGAGCCATGCCCGCCTCGATCTGCTCCGGCTCCAGCGTGAACTCTAGGTCGTCAACGTCGCTCTGATCCACGGAACCCTTGGCCACACGTGCGACACACGCACCACAGATGCCACCTGCACGCAGCCTGGTGTTGCCCCAGAGCCACCTCATGAACCGCACGTGTCCTTTCAGACCCATCCAACACCGACGCCAGCAGCTCCTGCTGGTAGCACTGTGAGGCTGTCAGCACAGATCAGGGTCCGGGCTCACCTCTGCAAGTTGCTGGGAGGTCCAATCCCTGTGACTCAGCTGCATCCAAGATGTATGAATCGTCTGGACAATCGACGGTGGCTGGGTCGCCTGATCCAGTGAGAAATGTGATCTTGTATGATTTGCCTTCAGTCTGAAAGTCTTTCTTGGGTGTAGACACGACGTCCCGGCACATCTTGTCCGCTTGTGGCACTATCCTGTAGGAGGGCAATAACTGGCACCGGGTTGCGTGCACTCACGCTCAGCAGCCTTTCAAATCATACGATTGCGTGTTGTGTTGTACCGCGGGCCATCATGTCTGCTTCATGGGGAACGGCTCGGGATCGGCATATGGTATGGAGCAGATACGCTGCAGTGCGCTGTAGGGGGTACCCGCATGGCATGCTTGATAGTGAAACATGAACACTCGCAGCCAAAAAACAAACAGCTGCTTTCAAGTTCATCTTGTTTGGGTGTTTACCTTCGCATGCCGGAGCGCGTGCATGCACTTGAACGCATCCTGGAGGGAGGCATCAGCTTGCACGACAGAAGCAGAGCACTCAGGAACGATCTGAAGATATGCTACGTCGCCTACAACAGTAAAGACTATCTGTGTGGATTTGTGTATCGCTGTGGAACAGAAGCGTCCGCGAGGATGGGTTCGTGGTATTGTCCAGGCAGGAAGGCAGGCAGCGCGGTCTGGTGCAAGTATGGAAGTGGTCGCACAAGTTGAAAAGCAACCTTATTTGGTCAGTCGCCTGCTGCAGTTGCTCACGCAAGCATACGCGGACACACGTCCGCCGTGAACACTGCAGAGTCGATTTGCCCAGGTGGCCACGGGAATTGAATTTGGATACACAAACACGATGTCAAGTTCACGAAGCCAAGATATCTCCACCAAGGCGCTGCCGCCTGCCTAAGTAATTTTGCTCAGTTCTGATTAGCTGTTCTCGTATCAATGGCCTGCGCTTGGTAAAGCATCTACACTGGCCAACGTGAGACCGGTGTTTCAGTTGGAATGAAGAAGTTGCTGGCAAGACGAGAGCAACTCTCCGGCTTATGGGTTCACAGGAGAACGTTACGAAGACAGATTCATCGAAAGCATGTTTCTAGACGTCCTCTTTCCCTTCAAGGGTCTTTCACTTTAATCAGAGCCGGAAAACGCTTGCTTCGACACTCGGTGGGTTGTGCCCTGTCCACTTGGCTGGACATTGTGCTAACTGTGGTGTGACCCGGGCCACCCGAATGCTATTTGCAGGACCACTGCACTGCCCATGCGAGCATCGTGCCAGGTGCCATGTGAGAGTCAACATGTCTGATCGGCAGGCGGCCGCGGCAGATCGGCAGGCGGCCGCGGCAGTTCTGCGCAAGCTACACCAGGCAGCGATCACGGCAGCGAGCTCGGAGGCATGGGAGGTGCAATGGAGCGGCAGTCTCAGCGGGCGGCGGCGTCTCCCTTGCACACGCTGTCCCCGTCTTCTAGATAGCGCATCCTCGGCGTGGGATGCGCAGGACGCGGTCTCTCGAGATGCCACTGCTTATGCGTGTGGATCCGCTGGCAGCACCACGCAGGACAGCGGCAACGGCAGCAGCAGGCGTGTGCTCAGGCGGGAAGCCGTGCTCGCCCAGGGCGGCCCGGAGCCGTCGCTTCTCATTAGCGCGCGCCGCAGCTTATGCCAATGCATGCTGATGCATTCTGCTGCGACGGTTTCATTGCTGCACTGGCGAGCAGCACTGCTGTCAACTGTTGACGCATGGAATCCTGGCATTGGGGCGGATGCGCACGTGCTGCTGCTGGCGGGCAGCTGGTTTCGATTAGTGGTGGGGCCTCAGGTGCCCAGTCAGGCCTCTTGCCGCGCAGCACGTTTGACATACACACCCAGGCACACTCCCATACACCCTCGTCCATGCAGGTGCTGTGCCTAAGGCATGATTTGCTTGTTGCAGAAGCACCTGTCCAACACCACATCGGATGACATCGCAACACAGGCCTGCCAAGCATGGCGCTGATACTTTGCAGATGGATTGTGCAGCACGGTGTATGAATGCATGCGGTTATGCTAAGCTATGCACGATGCGCGAGCGGGAATATGCGACCTCACCACGACTCGCCAGAAATTGTTACCGCGACGCACGATGCGACAACTGATGTTGACCTCGCGAGAATCAACGCAGGCTTCAACAAGTCTGGCATTGCGTCCGCTTTGGTGGTTTCATGTAGCTTCACAACTCGCTGCTACGAGCGCTACGTCACGCTTTCCAGGCAAATGTTTGTCGACGGAGATGTGTGCGTGATCCAAGCTCGAAGTTGAGCATCGCAGTATTAATTAACACCTATCTAGTTCCTGGCCGCAGTGTAAATATATGGATAAACATCGACTCCGTCGTCCAAGCGTCGCGAGTCGACGGCACTGCCGGCACGCTGTTGCCATAGACCCAAACACCTGCGCGCATGGGGATGCATTGGCGTGACATGGCGTTGGCTGAATTCATTCTGTTGGCGGAATTGCTGGAGTGCTGCACATACATCTCTTGAACAGCTGTTAAACGGCGGTGGTGGGGGTACGTGGCGTATGGGAAAACCATGTCGTATCATCCTTGCGTCGGAGCTCACGCAGAATGAGCATACGTTCCGAAAGGCAGAAGCAAGCCATAGACCTCTGTACACACATGATGCACCCTCATATCTGAATGCGTTGATCATGCCCTCATAGAGTTGTTCGGTATGAAAGGAAACTCACGCTTTGTCCAGTCTGCTGGGCGGCGATGGCTTGTCACAACGCTACATAAGTAGACAAGAATATACGATATGGCTATTTCTAATCACACGCGTGGTTATGCGCGCTTGAGTGCAACGTTTCCGCGATCGCAACATGTGCGAGCCCCGCGCAGTCGTTCTTCCTCCCACGCCCAGCCTCCTCCAGTTGCAATTGCGGGGCTGAAACGCGCCACGAAAGGCATCCATGGAGTCACAGCTACCGCTGAGCCTCACGCCGTGTCGTCTGGACGGGACTACTCAACGTGGGGCGCTCTTCGGGAGGAGATGGTTTCCGTGCTCGCAGATCTGGATGCGACTTCTACCGTCCTCCGGATCGAGAGCATTGTCACTATTTACACCATTCTTCTTGGTTGCGAAGATAAAGTTCGAGCTGAGGCATGCGGCAACATCGTCAGGTGAGCACCTTGCTGATGAGCTCGACGTGGCAGAGGCAATGCTGCATCGGCCACAAGTGCACGCGATTCCTGCACGACATGATTTGATGCCATCTGTCCGCTCACAGGGCACCAGTTCTGGAGGTGGTACTTGAGGCTATCGTACTGGGCAGTGAAAAGCAGCAGGCAGCAGCCCTCGGGGTTGTGGCACTCCTGATCGCAGGCATGGAAGATATCAACGACTCCATCCTCATCTATGCCACCTTTCAAGATATGATCGAGTACAAGCAGTTTGTGGCGCTATCTACCAGCCTCTGCACGCAGCTCCTGCAGCACGATGAGGCGCAGGTATGGCACTCTGCTTGACGTGCAGCACCGAGGAACATCGGGACACCCGCGTACGTGCGACACTCGTGTGAAAATCCCGAGATGCCCGCGCACGGCAAGCGCCTGGTGTCAGACTCCTCGATCGCCGGTGTGGCTGTGCAGTTCCGATGGGCAGCGATGCAGTTCCTCGTCGCGACCAGCAGCTTCCCGGTGGCTCTCAGCTATGTGCGGGAGAGCTCCGCCCTGCGCACGCAGCTGGCGCAGTGCGCGCTGCATCCGCTCATCTCTGGCGTCGACGTGCCGCTGCCCCTCTCCCCGGCCCTCACAGAGCCGCTTCCCCGGAGCGGCGACCCTCTGCCGCGACCGCGCCCGTTCCACAGCGACCCCCGCACCCCCGCCGACCTCGTCCGCGATCTCGCCCATGGCGCGTACCACGTTCTTGCGCTCGTGCATGCGTTCACGGAGACCCGTGGGGAAGTACAGGCGCAGGTCTACACGGCCGCGGCGGCCCTCATGCTCGAGGTGCAGGCTCAGGACGTCCACGCTCGCGCCCCCACGCTGGTCACGCTGCTGCAGACCCCCCCGGACAGCGGGGCTGCGCCGCCCCCGGCGCCTGCCGTAAAGCTGGCCGTCCAGACGCTGCGTCGGGCAGCGCAGTCGTACGTGCGAGCGGTGGAGGCGCTGTTCGGGGCGCCGATGCTGCTGGTGGCGCTCGAGACGCTGGTACAGGTGGAGGTGCGCACGGACACGAGGGTCGAGACGCAGGAGCCGAAGCGTGCAGCGGCAGACCCGCAGGAGGTGGGCATGGAGGCGGTGCCGCGCCGTGATCCAGACGACGGCGCGGGCGGCGGGCTGCCGCCGCTGACTGTGCGCGACTCGGGCGGCGGCGCCGGGCCGGCAGGGGAGATGCCGCAAGAGATCGTGGATTGGGTGATGCGGCACCTTGAGCAGAGCAACATGAAGCCTGCGGATGCGGGCATGAAGGACATGCCGATGACGATGGCCGAGTTTGATGAGCTGTCGGCTCTGATGCAGAAGCACAACTTGACCGAAGCCACAGTACCGCTGGAGGCGCCGGCGGGGGGCGGCCGGGGCGGCGGCGGTGGCGGCGGCACCCTCGCGTTTGGCGTTGCGCGGCAGCCTGACGCCACCGCGGGGGCCAGCCCCTCGAGTCGGGGGTCCATGCCGGCGGAGGGCGGCGACGGCACAGGGGCCAGCGCGGGGGCAGGAGCCGGAAATGGGGATGGTGGGAATGGCGCGTTGTCGCCGTGGGGTGCGCCGCCGCCGGTGGCCCAGGCGGTGGTGCGCGTCGCAATGTCGCAGAGCGGGCTGGGGCTCGGGCGTGAGGGCACACTCGCGGGTGCGGCGCCGACACCGGCCATCACACTGGCGTCCACCGGCAATCTCAAGGCCGGCATCTCTGCGTCGATGTTCCCCGGTGACTCCGGTGACATCCTCCTGGCCCACTTTTCTCTGACGATCCGCGAAGGCGCGCAACAGGTGCGACGACCTGCTGTTCGCGGCCCCGCGCTGCTGGCAGCCGCTGTGGAGTAGCTTGCGGCGCATGTGATGCCTGGGCACGTGCGTGAAACGCGGTGGTGGTGGTGCAGCGCGACCTGGACCAGGTGGAGCTGCCGCACCCTGGCGCCGCGCGGGCGCTGGGGCACGTGCGAGAATGCCTGGACATCCTGGAGGCAGCCGCGAAGAAGGTGCCGGTGGGTGCGGTGGACGATACGCTCGCACGGGAGGTTGGCACCGCGTTCCGCGCCTCTGCCGCGGCGGTGCTCGGCGCTGCGTGGTCGTCGCAGCTGGCGGAGCCTCTGCACTCCGTCTCGCCGGGGCTCGCCACGGTCGCCCACCAGGCGGTCATGCAGCGCCTCAACCGCCGCTCCGGCCTGCGCGGCCTCCCTGACAAGGTCCGGCCCCCACGCACATGCACACACGTTGGCTCATCTGCGTCAGCGAGCCTGCGTGACGCGTTGCCTCCCAGTGCGCTCACGCGTGGTGGCTGGCATCGTCTATTGTGCAGTCTAGGAGACCGTCCAGGAACACCTCCCCTGACATCCACCGAATGGCGTGGGCTCTGTGCGGATCTCTGCCTGCCTGCCACTGCTGTGCGCTCCGGCGGCGGACGGTGTGTGGGTGGCCGCACCAGCACTGTCTTCTGTGTGCGACAGTGCTCCATGCATGCGGGCGCTGGTGCAGGCGCTTGACGTGTCGGGGCTCGTGGTGGACGCCCCGTGGCTGTGCCCGCCGGTGGATACGGCCGGCGAGCAGATGCAGCCCGGCATGGCGCGGCCCGGCCTGCCAGAGCCGGCAGGCGGCGGCAGCACCAACGGCGCCACCGAAATCGAGGACCGCGCCGCAGCCATTGATGAGGAGGCGATGGCCGACCTCGCGCACATCCAGGAGCAGCTCAGCATGCCCCTGCTCTACACGTGCGCCCCCAGCCTGCACAAGGCCTCCGTGCCTGCCGACAGGCTGGTTTCCTGACACTTGGCTGTGCGCATGTGTTGTGCTGGTGCCGATCTGGAGCTCTCAGCCGCCAGCAAGCCGGCACGGTCAGACGGCCATGCACTGTTGAGGGTCTTCCACCTCTAGGTGTTTGCACCCGCAACCTGCGCGCGTGGCGCGGTGACCGCTTGCAAGGGCACGCCCCCGCTTGCAAGGGCACGCCCCCGCTGCAGCGGTGCATGCAGTGTTGCTGTGGCAGGAGGCTGAACCGTGCCCTGGGACACGGAGTGGGGTGACCTCGCCACGGCCGGTGCGGCTGCGCGGATGCACTGCGTTGCAGTGCGCGCGGTGCTGACTGTGATCATGCTTGCCATGGCGCTGAGGTGGCGGAGTGCCTGCAGGCAGATTGAGGAGACGGTAGACTTTCCGATGGAGGTGCTGCTGCGCGCACTGAAGCCGGCGCTCGATCTGCCGCCGCCGCTCTCGCAGTGGCCGCTGCAGCTGCTGTATGCATCATGCATCGTGTCCTTCCCCACCATGCGGTCACGGGTACGCCCTTGCCGCGCTTCGCAAGTCCCGCTGACTGTGCATGCTTCTGTCCGTGCTGCAGAGGAACAGGGCCACTGTTGGCGCAGGCACGTCAACGCCATGCATGCAAGTGCCTCACCTGATGAATGCCCTCCACGACCGGTATGTGTCGACTGTGTTTGCGCCTGGTGTGCGCGCATGCGGCATCGGGTCGATGCGGGCAGCACCGTACGAGGGGTGCTCGCGCGCCGGGTGGGCGCGCCATGCCGTGTGCGGAGACAGCTGCGGTGGTGTGCAGCCGATGGATCAGCAGTCGCATGTGTACGAGCGGGAGGTCGAGGGCGCGGCGCTCCTGCTGCGGCAGCTGCTGCCGGCCACCGTGGAGCACCTCGCAGCGGCGTCCGCTGCGGCACAGGGGCCGCACGCGCTGACGCTGCGCTTCGGGCCCGGCCTGCCGGCGCCGCGCGACGTGCCGTGGTTTCCGCGCGCCTTCCAGCACCACCCCGGCATGGCCGTGCTCGTCTCCGTGGTGCAGGCCATGCTGCAGGCTGTCCGGTGGGTCGGTGAGAAGCTGGGGTCGCTGAGGCCCGGTGGCGGCAGCCCGGCGAGCGAGCCAGACCCCGCCCAGCCTCTGCAGGCGGCGCTACCGGCTCCCGCCGCCGTGGTGCACCGCTCTGAAGCCCACCCTGCCCCCGGGGCGTCTGCGTTTGAGCGCTGGACTGACCCCGACACGCTTGCGAGCTGGGCGTGGTTCTACGTGCGCCCCACCGCTGGCGCCGCCGTGCCCCGAGTGCCGTGTGGCGGTGCTGTCGCTGAGGAGGTGCATGCATGCAGGACCTGCTGCTGTGCAGCCTATACCTGCGCGCGGAGAAGCCCGGCCAGGAGAAGGAGGAGGTCGTCGGTGGCGAGCTGCTGACCTTCATGCTGGCGTTCCCGACCCTCAAGACGTGGGACAACGTGCAGGAGTGCGCCGCAGAGCGCCAGCTGTCGTATGACGGCTTTGCCGACTACGTGGCACAGGCGGCGTTTGCGTCGCCGCCGAGTACCGTTGCAGGCTTCACCAGTGGCGGCCCCGTCAGCCGGCGCGGCCCGATCACGGCTGCGTACAGCGACACGTACGTCGCGTCGCTGTGGGCGACGCAGTGGCACACGCGGCTCGACGCGGTCACCCCGTTTGCGTCACGCGTGCCGCACGGCACCGGTGCGCCCATCGCCGACGCGATCGCTGGCGTGCGGGAGGACAGCGACGAGTACAGCGACGTGGCGGCCGTCGTGGCACCTGTGGACGCGGCCGAGAACGGTGCGCACGCGCCAGAGGGCGGCCAGGAGGCGGGGCCCCCGCAGGAGGGGGTTACGGCAGTGTTTGCAGCGGAGGAGGAGGTGCCGCTGACGAGTGCATGGGGCATCGAGGACTGCGCGGGAACGCTGGCGGCGGCGTACGGCGTGCTGGCAGTGACGCTGGAGGAGCGCCGCGCTGATGGCGCTGCGGCGTTGGCGCTCTACTCGGGCAGCAAGAGCGCCCTTCGGCATGTGCGTCGCCCTTGCTGCCTTGCGACGGTTGAGCTGGTCCTGCCCTGCCACGGTGCCCAACATGGCCGTGTCAAACGGATGCACTGCAAAATTAACGCTTGATCAGGTATCACACTGTGCTGTTCCTAGCATCAGCAGCGCGCCTGACCCTCACAAAGGGTTGCCACAAACTAGTCACATACTAGAGCCCCGAACCGGTGCACAGGTATCGCATCCCAGAACACCGGGCTGCTGGCGCCGTGCAGCCTCAGCTGCGTGCTCCACCCTGGCTGTGTTGCTCGTGCAACAGGGCACGGGCGCGCGTGAGAAGTGCTGGGTGGCTGCAGGCGGTGGAGGAACTGGAGGCGGCGGCGGAGTCGGGCCTACAGCCGCTGCGCTACGTCGGCGCGCCGGTGCCGCACTGGCACCAGCCGCTGCTGCTGCTGCACGCCGTCGCACGCTCCAAGTGGCCGCAACCGCTGCTGGGGGAGGCCGCCGCGGCGGCGCTCATCGCGTTTGGGGGGGCGTGCGTCGACCGCCTGGAGGACGTGCCCCCCCCCTTCACAGGCCGTGACGGTGCGTGCCAGCGTCGCATCTGCTGGCTCCCTGTAGCACACGACAGCACTGCTCACGCTATGCATGTTGCAGCCGGATGACTGCCACCTGCTGCCGCGCACTGGCCATCGCTGTTTCTTGCGGCCACCCTGCTTCCAGGCGCTTGCCTCCCATACGGCACCCCCAGATCGGCCAGCTGTCCTTGCCTGCTCTCGTTGCCGTCAGGTTTCCGAGACCGTGCTGGTGTGGATTTTGCAGGCGACAGCCATGGCGAGGAAGGCGCAGACATGCACATCGGGCCGCTCTCGCGCGGAGACGCGCTGGCGTACCTCACAGTCGCAATTGACACGCTCTCGGCGCTCGCCACCTCCTCCTCCGCCACCCCGGCCCCCTCTGCCACGGACGTGGACTCGTCCGGCGCCGCGGTCGGGAGCGGCGTTGCCGCGCCGCTGACCCCCACCGCGTCGCTCCTCTCCGGCTCAGCCACAGCACCGCCGTCAGCGCCACCGCAGCCGCTGCAGGCGCTGCGGCGGCTTCCGTCGCTGCTGTTTGCCACGATCAGGGTGGTTGGCCAGCAGGATGCGGACGAGGACGAGGGCGGCGTAGTCGTGCTGCCCCGAGTGTTCACCACGCCCTTCAACCGCTTCCAGCTCGTGCACTGCTACGCGCACGAACACATGATCGCGGAGCCGAGCCGTGAGCCCGACAAGCAGGATGTGTATGCGTCGATGCGCACCAGCAACCAGTTTGCGCCGCACTACCTCACCGACTATGTGACGGCCGCCGCAGCGACGCGTGCCGCGCTTGCCGGGCTCGACGCCGCGCTGCGCAGCGGCACTGGCGAGGGCACCCCAGGGGAGAGCATCCGGGACATGCTGCGCCGGCCGCGCATGCTCGCGAAGATCCGCGTGCAGATGGCGGAGCGCGGCGCATGCGCGCAGCAGGCTGTGTCTCTGCTCGCATCGGCCCTTGTCGCCGAGCCTACCCTTGCCGCGGAGTTCCACGCACAGGTTTGTCCCTTCTCTTGCTGCAGATGGTGCGCTTGCCACGGTGGTAACGATGCTTTCACGCGCAGAGGCAGTCTGGTACGGTGTGGGGTGTAGAGGTTCACCACACGAGGCACTGTGGTGCCCACTGCGTGTCAGGTGAAGTGTTGTGGCGTTGCAGCTGGGGAGGCACGGTGCGGCGTTGCACCACCTCACTACTACTTGATCAGGCGGAAGTGGGACCTCAGAACAGTGAGCTGTTTCGGTCAGACGTCGCTACCGCGACTACAGAGCCCGCATTCCAGGGCGGCCGCGCCGTCGGCGAGCATACCACGGTGGTGCGGTGAGGAGCGTGTGTGCGCTGCAGAGCATCCCCGGGGCGGTGATGCGCGTGTTCAAGTCCACCGTCGACGAGCTCACCGGGGAGGTCGCGCGGAGCCTGGACGAGGACGACGACTTTGGCATCCTCGCCGGCCACCACCTCAAGCCCGCGCCTCCGGAGCGCGTCGCCGCCGTCTGCGTCCAGTTCTTCCTCCGTATGGCCGTCGCACCCTCCGAACGCGCCACCGCGTCACAGGATATCGTCGCGCGGCCCGCGGCTGCGGAGGACAGCGCGGAAGATGAGGGGGCTGCAGAGGGTGAGCCGGACGCCGTCGCCAGCGGCGGACTCTCTAGCGTGGATGCCCAGGCCCAGGCGGCCCAGGGGCAGCTGCTGGCAGGGGCGGCAGCTGCTGGCAAGTACGCCGCGTCGATCGCGCGGCTGCCACGGCTTATGGTGTACTGCCTCATGCTCCTCACGGTCCGCCCCCGCTGCCCCCGCTCTTCACGGCATGCTGCGCTGGTCGATGCGTGTTCAGCATGCATGTCATGCAGCGCGTGTGTGTCGTGTATCAGCGAGTGCCTCTGCTGGCTCGTGCGTGGCCATGGCATCGGTGCGGCCGACTGGGACTCTGGGCAATGGCGGCCACAGCGTGGCTGCGCGTGCAGGAGGGCGACGATGCGGGGCAGAAGCTGGCAGCGGAGTTGCTGCGGGTGCTGATGTCGACGAGGCAGGCACGGCTCGCGCTGCGCAGCGTGCGGGGGGACCACACCCTCGTGGACTGCCTGAACGGCGCGGCGCCGCAGGTGCAGCAGAGCGCCTTCGAGGCCCTCAAGGTCCTGTACTACTCTGAGGACGGTGCGCTCCCACCCGCCCTGCTGCACGTTCCGGCGCCCCCCTCGCGCATGCCAGGGTGTACACCGCGGACACCGACACGGTGTCTCTGGCTCGCACCGGGCTGCGGTGGCGATGTGGACGGCTGTGAGGCGGTTCATCCCCACGTGCACGTGCGACTCTGAGTGGAGCTGGACAGTGCACGTGCGCTCGGGACAGTCCATTTTCTCACGGCAGTTGGAAGATACAGGGGACAAGGGCTTCATGGAGGCGCAGCGCGCGAAGCGGCTGGGGGACCGGCTGGCGCCCGAGTCTCACGCGGAGCGCACGACGGAGGCGATGCGGCAGCGAGTTTACGCCTCCTCCTGGCCCATCGTCGACACCACCGCGGGCCCGGCGGCCTCGAGCGCCGCCGCGGCAGCGGACGGGGGGCCGGGCGCGGAGGATGGCGGCGTGGGGGAGTCCGGGAGCGCGACCGTGCCGATCGGGCCGCTGCCGGCGCCGCTGGTTGCGGAGCCGTCAGAGGACGGCAGCAACGAGGGGGAAGTCATGGGTGCGGTCGGCGTGTCCGAGGATGGCGAAGTGAAACTCTACATCCTGGAGGCCCTGCCGGAATCGGCTTTGCAGCAGGTGCGCTCCTGGCCACCCCTTGTGGCTACAGCTGCTTGACCTGCATGACCACGCGTCACACGGTGCCTGTCGAGATATCATTAGGATCGGCTCGTCACGTGTGATGCATGCATGCGCGAGACGCTAACGAGGCACAGTCGCCGACTTGCTGTGGCGCGTTGATGAGATTGTACTGCGCGTAGCATCCCAAAGCGTTCCGCCCAACACATGCTATCCAACATGTCGGCTGCGAGTCCCTCACCATCTGTCATCTGCGTGGCGTGTCAATGTAGATGCTCGTTCGTCGACACAACCACGCTGTCGCTCAGCGGGCAGGTCGCTTGTAATTCCGGTGTATCTGTGCAGCTCAAGTGGGCAGTTCCGGCCGAGCCGCCGCATGTACAAGCATGCATGGATGTGGCAGTAGAGTATGCGCTCTATGAGCGCATGCGCCACGAGGAGGCTGACCAGCCGTCAGAAGACCCGCCAGAGGAGTGGGCTGAGATCCAGGCGTCGCCGGGGGGGCAGCCGAATGACATCCCGTACCGGGCGCATGCGGAGTCGGACGTCATCATCGGCCGCATCGTGCTCGACGTGCGCGACATGTCAGCGCGCTGCGTCGGCCTGGCGGCGCTGCGGCCGGAGCACTGGGATGCGGTCATCACGCTCGTGCGCGGCGCGTCGACCGGGTCGGCGACGGGGCTGCGCGGCAAGAGGGGGGTGCAGTGGCTACAGACGGTGGTCCAAAGCGTGCTCTCAGCCGGCGAGGGGCCGGCGGCGGTGGACGGGGACGGCGCCGTCGCCGCGCTGCTGCCGGCAGCGGAGACGGCGGCTGCCGGTGCGTCGCCGACACGGGAGGGCGCGGGAGTAGTCGCAGAGGTGTGGGCGGGGGATGCGGAGACCGATGAGGAGCGGGAGCTTGCAAGTATTCTCGGGCTACAGCAGGTTGACGATGCGGGGTCAGGCGGAAGCAGCGGAGCTGCGGGGGCAGGTGGGGAGGTGGGGGAGGGCTCCCGGGTCGATGACGCAACCGCGGCGAAGGAACGGGAGATCGAGAACGGGCGGCGTGCAGCAATGTGGATTGCGGCGGGCGTTTTCAGTGGCACAAAGGCGATTGCGGAGAGGCGAGTGCCAGATGTTGGTGACCAAGAGACGTTTACGGCAGGCACGGCGGCGATGGAGGAGCTGCAGCGTCTGCGGAACATAGACGGCATGACGATGGGGCAGTGCATGCATGAGCTGAGCTGGCGCACGTCAACGCGGTGCGCGCTTCGGGCGGAGTTCCCGCGTCACAAGGGGGGCAGTGGGGCATGGGGGGGGGCGACTCGATGCGTTGGGCCCGGCGCTGTGGGGCTACTGCAGGCGGCGGCAGGGGAGGACATGCCGGTGGCGGCGGATGTGGCAGAGGGCGCAAGAGAGGATGAGGGCCGGCCGTCAGAAGATGTGATCGTGCAGCAATGGTTGGCGAAGAAGCGGCGGGAGACGGCGGACGGCGGCGCCCTGACAGTAGGACCGCCGCCTCCACCGGTGGCTGACCTCTCAGACGTCCTTGTGCAGATTCCGGTGGAGATGCCGCCGGGTGAACGGATGGCACAGGCCGAGGCGGGCAACGACCCGAAAATTGAGCTCAAGACGGAGGTAGCGAGGCGGGCGCGGGAGGCGGTGGTGCGGGTGCTCGGAGTGGAAACAGAGGCGCAGGTGCACTTCTTTGTGGGGCAGGGGCGGGGCGCCATGGAGGTGCTGTACGATACTTTCGACAAGGAGATGCACGTGCTGCACGCAGCGTCCGAGGAGGAGGGGACCCTGGGAGAGGCCGATGTGGCGTCGTTGCAGGAAGCGGTGGTACACAGCGCGCGGGCGTCGATCTCGATGCTGCGCGCCGCGCTCACTGTGGCCCTCATGGGGGGGTCGCTCACGCTGAGCACGCCGCGGCGCGCCTCGGTGTTGAGCACGCTGCTCAGCGCGGTCTCCGCCGAGGTGCGCGCGGCGTACGTGAACCCTGCGGTGGAGCACCTCGCCGAAAGCCCGGCGGGGGCGGAGGTCGAGGCGCGCATGGTGGCGGTGCGCGGCGGTGCCGCGTCGTCTGTTGCTCTGGCTGTCCTGATGGACTCGACGGAGGAGGCGTGCGGCGCGTTTGCCTACCAAATAGACAGGGTGCTCAAGGGAGATGAGCCAGGGGTGACTGACCAGCGGGAGTTTATTGTGGCAGACGCACAGGTCCGAGACGCGCGGAGCCGCTTCCGGCGCGCGTTTGAGGACCTTCTCGAGCTGCCGAGGGGCACGCTGGTCAACGAGAGGGACAACAACGACGCGGCCAGGGTGTTTGCGGAGGCCGTGAACGCCGCGCCCGCCGCACCCAGCCGCGCTAGCCGGCCACGGCAGCGCGCGCTGGGCGCGGGTGCCGCGACGCTGCGTGGCGGCAGCCGTGCCGGAGCGAAGCTCAAGGCGGCGGGCGGCGGGGCGACCTCGTCGAGCGCGCCTTGGATGCGGGGACTCAGCGACGAGCAGGTCGCGGAGTACTACCTGCGGCAGCGGCGGGAGTTTGACCAGGTGATGCAGATGCTGGAGGGCCGCGTGTCCTCGCGGGAGGCGCGCTCTCGCAACGGCGAGGCTGTGCTGGAGGGCCTCTCCAATCAGGACCGCAAGGTCGTGGAGGAGCAGGAGGCGGTGCTGCAGGAGGTACGACGCAACCGGTCGCAGCTCGATCGGCACGTGTCGGAGCGCTTGGGCGTGCCCGCAGCAGGGCTCGCCAGTGCGTCCACCACTGCAGAAGTGATATCCGGCGGTGAGGCGGAGGAGGAGATAGCCCCAGGGAGCCTGGGGGAGGCGGTGGACGCGGCGTGGGAGCTGCTGGCCGCGGTGCTCGTGGGGCCCGAGGTGCAGGGGCGGCCGTCAGTCGAGGGGGTGGTGGAGTACATGAAGGCGCAGGGCGAGTCGACGGCGGCAGCGCTGGGCGACGCGTCCGGCGCGCTGGACGCGCTAGAGGCGTCCGACGGGAGCGGCGGGGGGCCCGAGGCGGCGCGGTCGCAGGCTCTGGAGCGGCTGAAGGACAGCCCCCCCCGGCCCCGTGGGCTTGCGCCGCGCGGCAACAAGAGGGCCGGCCGCGACGTAGCGGCAAAAGCGGAGGAGTACATGGAGCTGCTGAAAGACGCGGACGCCCAAAAGGTGGACCAGGTGCGCTACCCTTCCACCTTGCCTCACCATTCTCAGTGCTGCGGCCTGCGGCAGCCAACCGTACAGCAAGGGTCTACAACTGTGGGGGCAACTGGCCCGCAACAGACACAACGCATGCACGCCGAGCGCGGCGCTTGGCAAGGCGGCGGTACACAAGTTGGCAGTTCCTCGCGCTCAGTCTCTTGTGGCTCCGGGCGGCATCCGCGTGGCATCCGCGTTTGTGGCGCAGACGCTGGCGTTCCTGTGGTGCAGATGCACACATGACGTGTGCTGCGTGCTGTGCAGATGTGCTGGGAGCTCGTGCAGCGGGTCTCGAGCGACGGCCCCGGCTGGCTGAGCGCGGTGCAGGCCACCGGGCTGGACAGGACGCTGTTTGAGCTGCTGCGGGCACCCCCGAAGCCGGTGCCGGCGGCAGCGGCCGTCTTTGGCGCGCTCGCCTCAAACAACCCCCCTCGCGCTGCGTCGCAGGTGCTGGGGCAGCGGCTGCCGGAGCTCGTCGCCGTGCTTGCGGCGGGGCTGTCCGCGCGGGGCTCCGCTGCGGATGCCGCGCTGCGGTACGAGTGCACGCTGGCGCTCGTACCGCTGATCACGAGCCGCATCGACCGCGAGACGGCCGGGCAGCTGGCGCTGGCGCGGGCGTGCACGCTGCTGCGGGAGGCTGACCTGGAGGCGGAGCAGCGCGCGCTGCTCGACCTGCTGGCGGTGTTATGCATGGACAGCCAGCAGCACACGCGCCAGATCACGTTCCAGAACATTCTGCCGCGTCTTCAGCAGCTTATGGGCCACCCTGACCACCTCATCCAGCGGAGCGCGGTGTGCACCATCACGCTGTGGCCGACTCGGCTGTTTGCGAAGCGCGGACACTGCGACGGTAGCGTGGTGCTTTGTGTTGGAAGCACGATCAAGTTGGTGTAGCGCTAGCTTGGATGTGAGGCGCGACATGTGACCTCGCGATGTGTGCAGGTGTCTCTCATGCAGCTGCTCGCAACCAACCCTGACAATGAGGCCGTACTGCGGCGGTGGGATCTGCACACGCAGCTTGCACGGATCATGCGCGGCGGTGTCGGCCACGGGGGCGGCCCGCACACGACTGAGACGGCTGCCATGGCTGCGGCGACGGCGTACGCTCTGCTCAGCAAGGCGTATGCGTTTGGGCGGCGGCGCAAGGGCAACGTGTCGGTGGCGCGGTCGTTTGCCGCGCACGACGTGTTTGCGGCGGCGACGGCCCTCGCGGCGCACGGCAGCACCGCCTGCCAGCACGTTGCGGTGCCGCTGCTGCAGAGCGGCCTGCAGAGCAAGGCGCCGGGCGTGCGGCAGCACATCCTGTCGCTGGGGGTCGTGCCGCTGCTCGCCGAGCTCGCAGAGGGTGGTGGGCGCAACCGGAGGCGCGGCTCTACCGGGGGGGTGGACATGCGGCAGTTGGAGCATCAAATCCAGCTCTCGGCGGCAGCGGCGCTGCAGGAGGTGAAAGGCGACCAGGAGAGCATGGCAGTCGTCGCTGCGGCCGGCACGGTCCCCCTGCGCGCATGGCTGCTGTCCGTGGGGCCTCTGGCACGCAGCGGCTCACCGGGAGGGGGCGGTGACGGCGGCGGGTCGGGGCCGTCGCGGTTCGACATCCCCAACGACGATGATGACAGCCACGGTGGAGGCACCCCTGCGTATCTGTTCTGAGCCTGGGTGCTTGTGTGCTCTGATGAGACTGCAATTGGTAGTTAACAGCTGTGTTCCGGAGTGGTGTGCAATTGTGTGCTGTAGTGTAACCAGTTCCCGAAGTAGCGATGCACCTGAGGGTGTATGCATGGTGCCTGATTTGCTGTACAGCAGATAAGTGGGTACCAGTGGTGTGTATCACGGCAACAGCGTAGTGTGACTGTTGCGTGACCGGTGTGCGTTCCTGTCCCAGTCGGTTTCGTGTGTTCCATACCCGCCGGCCTGCTGCTGCAGTGAAGTGTGGGTTACACCTGCCGCTCAAGTCTGGCCATCTGAGCAGGGCTGACAACAGTTCAAAACAGCTCCTGCATGACTTAATGTCAGGGTTTCGCTCCCTTGGCAAAGTTTATCTCCTGTTGCAGAGTGTGGCGTGCTACACGCTCCTGCTCGAGCTGTTCCTCTACGGCTGCTATTCTGGACTTGAGAAACTGCACAGACACCGTCATCAATTTGGGTACAATTACGTGCTGGGTGTTCGCATACATGCCAGTGGTCAAGCTCTACAGCCAATTTCTGTTGGATGAAGCTCACACATCATTGTGTGGATCTTGACTCCCACACGGCGGGGACGAATTTTGTGGGTACTATCATGGTATCACACATCAGCACAACAACGCACTGAAGTCTTTGATGTGAATCCAGACACCGCTTTCGTGGGCACACTACTGCATATCACTGTGCTGTCGGACTCATTTTCCAATGCTAGCGCGACTCGCTCCCTCCAAAAGCAGTCAGCCTGATGAGCCTCCTTCTGGCACCTCTGCACGCAAATTACCGTACTTGCATGTTTCATAACTTAATCCACCTGAGCTCTTGCGTGATGATGGATTTGACCGCCACTTCCAATTCCCAGCCAGCCAAGCGATACCAAAACGAGCAACGTTCCTTTGCCCAACCATTTGCCATTTGAACCTGGTACAAATTGTATGACATGCTTTGCGACTGCCGCGTGGCACAGCTGACCTTTGCTTGTCAATGGAGCCAACCTGTCGTTCGAAGCTCGGTACAACGCATCTGGATCAAACAGGATGTGAAGGCAGGTTCGCAGGATCATGATCAGCCAGAATTCCGAACTCTGTGCCATAAATGAAAATCGTGCCTGGAAAGTTCTCTCGCGCGCGTAATGTTGCAATACGAAGAAAACCAGGACGGCAACGCGCTTCGTGAAGCAATGGACCCCACGCCACCAACACAATTGCCCGAGCCCAGATGGCTGACTCGCGGTAGGTTGTGATGATTTATGCGGAAATTTTGTGGTTCTTTTGTTGTGAAGTCAGTTGCAATCATGGAGGCTACGGTGGTGTGTGTTGACAATAGCGAGTGCACCAGGAATGGTGACTTCGAACCAAATAGATTCCAGGCTCAGTCAGATGCAGTCAACCTTCTTGCTGGTGTTAAAACGGGTGCCAATCGGGAAAATACTGTCGGCGTCTTGTCGTCAGCGACAATGGCTGGAAAGACTCCCAAAGTGATGGTCACGCCTACGCCTGATCTCGCTAAAGTCTTGACCGCCTTGTCTGAGATAACAGTTGAAGGTGATCTGGATCTTTGCCGGAGCGCACAGATTGCCCAGCTAGCCCTGAAGCACCGGCAGAACAAGAATCAAAGGCAGCGTGTGGTCATCTTCGTTGGCAGTACTATCACCGAGACCAAGGCACGTATCGTCGATCACCACAAATTAATGCAGTCGGGAAGCTGAATATTTGCAGCCCCTGAAAGCGGTGATCAGTATGGCGATACTTGTGTGCAGGAAATGTTAGAGAAGGTGGGCAAGAAGTTGAAGAAAAACAATGTGTCTGTGGACGTTGTGTCATTCGGAGACTGCGCAGAGGAAAACAAAGAGAAGCTGGAGGCGTTTGTTGCTGCAGTAACAAAGGACGAGTCTTCGCACTATGTAGAAGTTCCTCTTGGCTCCAACCTGAGCGATTTCCTGCTTGGGTCTCCTGTTGTCAGCCAAGCGTATGGTGACGCTGGTGGTGGAGGTGGTGGCGGAGGAGCAGGTGCAGCCGCTGGTGTGTTTCGACTCCCTCAATCTGGACATGTTTACGTGTGGTAGATGCAGGTTATTGTTGCAGACAGTCGGCGAGTACCTGGAGCCACGCCTGCGTCAACTGAATCGCGTTTATTCACGTGCTCCACAATCCTGGCGTTTGATGCAGGAGCTGCAGCAAACAACTTTGAGTTTGGGGTCGACCCTAACTTGGACCCAGAGCTTGCACTGGCATTGCGTGTCTCGATGGAGGAGGAACGGGCTCGGCAAGCTGCTGCAGCACAAGCAGCCGCAGCTGCTGCGGCAGCTGCAGATCCCTCTGCGGCAGCTGCTGGGGAAGCGGCTGTGGCTGCAGGGGCTGCTGCAAGTGCTGCTCCCGCAGCCGCTGCAGCACCTGCTGATGGCGCAGCTGCGACAACTCCAGCACCTGACGCTGCGGCCCCGTCAGGTGGAGCTGGTGATGGTGTAGTACCGATGGAAGAGGATGAGGATGCTCTGCTACAGCAGGCTCTTGCACTCTCCATGCAGGTCCGTTGCTTATGTCGGTGTTTGATAGATCGCATTCCCCTGCAAGCATGACAATCGATGGGCTCGGAGCAAGGCTTTGAAGCCAGCCTGTGAGCAACGTGCTTGTGATGTGCTTGGTGCATGGCTCTGATTTTGCAGCCTACATCGCTGCACTGGGTTCAGCAAGACAACCTGTACTGTCAGTCGTAGATTGGCCGCTCAACCCAAAAGGTGTCTAGCTCCGCTGAGGTGTGGCTGTTGCAGGAGCATGCACCGCAAGATGCACCGGCAGCAACAGGGGATGCTCAGATGATGGATGATGATGACGACCCCGACATGGCTGCTGCCCTGGCGATGTCCTTTGCGGAGAGCGCTCCACCAACGCAGGTGCGTACTTTCAACTACATCTCTTTGCTTTCGGAGCATGAGTTTGATGTCATCTGGCAAGGCTACATCATGCCTCTTAGGCCGAGTCGTTGGCTACCTGTTCAATAGGAAAGAGCATGCAGATTTGTGCTCTTCTGTGCTATTATTGTCTATGTTATATATAAGGCCTACAGCCGGTGTGCAGGCCATCGTGCAGAGTGTGGAGGGGCTGCCAGGTGTCGATTTAAGTAGTCCTGAAGTACAGGATGCAATTGCTGAATCTGCGCAAATCATGCAGGATTCCGCGAAGAAAGAGGAGGAAGACAAGTAGATACTGCATAATCTCACGGGGGCCATGGTCTGGAAATGCGCGTGGGTCGCGGGCTGTTTAGCAGCAATCTGGTGGTGTCATTGAATGTCTGGAGCATGTGCCATGCATGCGGTCGGTACTGCTCTGGTTTTTGACCGAGGATAGTGCGCTGCACAACAGTCAGGGCGAACACATGTAAATTCTTGTTTTGCATGTGTGACAAAGTATACACTGCGACCAGGCGTGTGGCAAAATGAGGTGATTGTCCCGCATCCGCGCTCCACAGTAACACACAGCCAGCACTAAGCGATCACGGTGTCTGCTGGAACCATATGAGACACCATGTAATCGATATCTTGGCTCTTAAACAACTTGTGTTTGGTTGGACCGGCCGCTTCTAAGTGCATCGCACCAGACATGGCTCCGGCAGAGTTTTCCTTTCAGCGGTTGCTACCGTCATCAGACAAGGTGAATTATTTTCTTCCTTCCACTCTTATATGCTACCGGCATAAGCAAGGCTTGCGGTGCTTTGAAACTGGCGTTACTTGCTGATTCGCTTGGTCTGATGTCCACTTGACGACGACTGTGATGAGCAGATCATCACAGATTTAGATATGTAACAGCAATATCACGGGCATGTGGATAAAGCATGCCGTTGTGGTGCCACCGCGCGATGGCAAAGCATGTAAAATGTGAAGTGGTCGATGTGCTGTGCACCATGTCAATTGGCAGCTAATACACGACATGATCTGCGCTGATGAATGCTCCTATCTATAAATGGGTGTCCCCCAGGCATAATGAGGCGCTCTGAATGTGCACAGTGACGCCATACAGCATCATTGAGCGCTGGTAGATCCCAGGTCTTTTACTGCACGCTCATAACATTTCCCAGCTGACAGCGCTCGTGCGACCGCATTTGCCTGCAGGTCGCCCGGGTCGAGTTTCACCCAGAGTTGCCCATCCTTGCCACTTTCGACCGTCGCAGCTACCTGACTATCTGGGACTATGACCGTGGCGAGCCCATGTTTGAGTGCCAGTTCGGTGAGAACTCACTGTATAACAAGGACACACTGGATGCTATTGCACGGGCCGAGGCCAATCCGGACCATTTTGGGCGCCCCCTGCACCCTTACATGAATGCCAACTATCTGACGCCAGCAGCCTATGGTCGCCTGCGCTCTATGGCGTTCCTCGACCTGGACGTCATCTGCTGGACCATTGGCATGCAGCGGGTCCTAGAGCAGGGTCCGGCGGCGCGCCTGCCGTCAGTTGCAGGCGTCTTTGGTCTCGCCGAGCAGCGCCGCATCATCCTCACCTGCGACAAGGCCGTCGTCCTGCTAGACATCATCAGCAAGCGCGTGCGAGCCCACCACCTCCTGCACTGCGAGCCCCTGCCTCTTGCTTTCACAACGTCGACCCCGGCTCGCCCTGCAGCCGGTGAGTGCCGTGGGTTCAGGCCGCATGTACTCTCACCGAACAACAAATCGCATGCATCCAGCACACCAGGGCGTCCACACCAAGCACGTGGGTGTGAATGGCAGCCTACTGGCGGTAGATCGGCTGAACAACCGTACAGAGCAGGTCGCCAGTTGCCGGCTTCGGAACACCTGTGACCGAGGGCAGGGTGCTGGTTCACCAGGCGCCGGGCATGCAACAGTGATTGCACTCACCGAAACCTCCCCAGCCTGACGCAGCACTCCCCGTGCCCATCAAGCCACAGCAGGCAAGTGGGCGAATGCATGCCGCTGTGGTCCCCTGACAGTGGCAGGCGGGTGGCACAGGTGGCGACGGTGGCGAGCAGCCACCACAACATGGGCGGCAAGTCGTTCTGCGAGGCGCTGGCGCTGCCGCGCAACGAGGCCGGGGAGCCTGCGGAGCACGTGCGGCTGGCCATCGGCAGCTCGGACGGCACCGTGCGCGTGCTCAACGGCTTCAACCCTGAGAGCGTGCACGCCGCGTTTGCCACCAAGGCCGGCTCCGCCATCTCCGCGATGGCTGTCGTGCCCATCCACAACCGCGACGCCCTCTTTGCCGGTGCGCCTCCTGCCCGCCGCACCGCCGCCTGGCCTAGCGACGTCTGCCGACGGCCACTCGCTCCGCAGCTGCCCACATCTGCCTGCAACCGCCGTGCCTCCATCCTGCACGTCTCATACAGCGCGTGTGGCGGCTGCCAGGGGCCTGCCGCCGCCGACCACATCACATCACCCGCAGCGGCGGCACAGTACCAGGTTGTCACTCAACGTGCACAGCCGAGATGCAGTCCTGGTGTGTGCGTCAGGCCTGGGGCTTGATCCACAGGAGGGCGGACGGTGGTCCTGAGCCGGTGTCGGCGTGCAGGCGACGAGAAGGGCAACGTGTACGTGTTTGACCCGCTGCACGCGGTCAAGACGGCGTCGATGAACAAGGACGGCACGCGCGCGCCCACGTCCGTGCTCTCCTTCCACAAGGACCGCATCCTCTCCATCTGCTTTGCACCGGGGCCCGACCCCTCGGCGCCGCGGCCCCGCGTCGTCTCCGTGTCGGCGTGCCACCGCATCGGTGTGTGGGACGTCAAGTGCGACAAGACGTGGGGCGCCGTGCAGCTCGTCGGCCGCATCCGCCCCCGCGACTTTGTGCCGACGTCCGTGTGTGCGCTCATCTCCGGCGTCTACCAGCCCGGCACAACCGGCGTCCTCATCTCGACCAACACCGCCGAGGTGCGCTCCTTGCCAGCTGCTGCAGGTGCATCATGTGCTGGGACCGTTGGACCCGTACCTGTGCGTGCAGTGCACTGCGTTGCGCCATGGCGCGATGTTTGCCCACCCACCCTTCCCGTCTCCTGCCTCAACATGGCCAGGTACCTGTGATACTTGTTGCACCAGGGGTGAGACTTCAGGATGAGGGTACGCGCCACGCTCCAGTTCAGCGCGAGGCTGGAGGTCAGAGTGGCTCGTGCATTGTGGCCATGGGTGCAGGTGTACGGCCTGTCCCTCGAGACGAACAACCCCCACAAGATCGTCGACATGGTGACCAACCTGCCGCCGAGGGACAACAAGAAGGGCCCGAAGCTGTATGACATCGCGACGCCGCTGCTGCACGCGGAGGTGTGCGCCACGGCCACCAACAGCGGCGTCGCCATCCTGCGCGCTGCCTTCAACCCCACCCTCGCCGTCTGCGGCCTGCCACACCTCACCTCGTTCGAGCCCGCCAACGCCGGCCACTCTGGCGACTTACTCGCACTTGGCGGCGCCGGCGACGATGAGGAGGAGGCGGCCGCGAACGGCACGCGCAAGGAGTGCGCGGCGAGCGTGATCATGGTCGTCGGCGGCAAGCTCGTGGGCGCGACGTTCACGAGCCCCGACCCGGAGCTCATGGAGGGCGGCGCATCTGACGCGGAGCGCGCGGCGCTCGGCCGCGGCATCCCTGCCAAGCTGCAGGCCCCCGGCCACTCGCCGCCGCTGGAGGTCGCCGTCTCGCACCGGTCCGCCCTCTGCCGCCCCCGCTGTGCGTCCACAGATGCATGCTGTGTGAATGCCGGGGGGGGAGAGCCGCGGCGACATGCATGCCACTGTGTCTGCGCGGTGTTTCGGCATGCACGGAATGCAGCTTACACGTGATGGGCCTGTTGTGCGAGTAGGTAGTCCATGCTGAGCTGTGGGGGGGTGCAGGCACACGATCGCGGACCTTGGGACGACCGGAGTGCCGGCGCCGGTGCAGGTCACGTGCAGCGCGTCGGGCCAGCGTGCGGCCGTGTGCTCGGAGCGCACCGGCGAGTACGCGGTGTTTGCGCGGCCGCAGCCCGATGCGCGTGGCGACGGCGTGTGGAAGCGCTGCGACGCAGGCCGCGCGGCGGCGGTGGCGTGGCACTCGGAGGCCGATGTCGTCGCGCTGCTGGTGGCCGGGGCCGGCCGCATCGACGCCAAGGCCGCGGCCAAGGCCGCTGCGTCCCTCATCAAGCCCAAGGTCCGCCTGCTGCTGGTCATGCGGTGCATGCCCCTCGTGCCCTGTCCGCGGTGGACCCGGCCTGTAGACCTCAGCATGACCTGGCAGGCAGCATGGCGACTGCGGTTGTCATCGGGCGAATTCTCATACCAGACTGGTGACATGTTACGTTCCTGCCTGCACCACAAGGCGCGCTCTGCTTGTCCGCCGCTGCAGGCAAGCGGGCGAGCCACGTCTCACATGACCGCCGTGACGCGTGAACCCCGTGCTGGCCGCCGTTCGTGTCGCCGGGACCGGGGTCAGCACAGTGCCTGTGCAACACCAGGTGCTGCGAGCAGATGTCCAAGGTTGACCAGGCGCTGGCGCAGCGCGCTGCACAGGCCGCCAAGGAGGCCGCGACCACGCAAGGCTCCTCCTTTGTCGCAATCCGCAACGTCGGGCCGTACGAATTCGGGGCGGCCACCAACATCGCACCGCAGCTGGCCCTCCCCGACAGCGCCGGCGCCCCGACCGCGCTGCACGGCGGCCCGCTGCTCGGCGTCAGCGTGTCCACAGGCGTCAACCAGCCAGACCAGCTGCTCATGTTTGACTGGGACGGCGAGCTCGTTTCCGGTACGTCCCCCACCCAGGCTCGCACCCTCCGCAGACGCGCCAGCTGCAACCGAGCGCGCCCAGATCTCGCCGCCGCTCATCATTCAAGCTGCGTGCATCGGGCCGTGTGCAGCGGCGCATGCACTGCAGCTCCCGTCCAGTGCATCGCCCGACCTGCCCGACTGCAGCATCGTCGGATGTGTCCTGCAGGCTACCCTTGCCATGGGTAGAAATGCATGTAATGCATGCATGCAACTTCTCCCACCACTCTGCCAGACCCTCCAGTGACGCAGCAGATGTTGACGCGTGGCTGGCGTGCAGGGGCGCAGTCGCTGCCGGCGCCGTCGTTCATTGTGTACGCGCCCTCGGGCGAGTTTGCTGCCCTCGGCTATCCGGGCGCCGTGGAGGTGTACGCCCTGACGGAGACGTTCCAGCTGCTAACACGCATCGCCGTGCCCAACCCCGTCGACGCCATCTGGCTCGACACCGTCCTCTTCACGTCGACGCCCACCGGCATCACCGCGCACTTCATCACGCCCCCGGCCCCAAAGGGCCAACAGCTGACGACGCAGACGGCCCTCTTCGCGCAGACCGGCTCCGATGGCCTCCCGGAGCTGACCCGCATCCCCACAGCGGCCAACTATGAGGTTCAGTCGATCACCCTCGCCACGAACCGCGTCGCGCATGGACGCCCCCTCAGCCACGCCGTGTCGCAGCCGGAGCTGCCGGCTGTCGTGCTGCGGCCGGGCATGCTGTGGAAGCTGGTGCGAGTCACGAAGGAGACGCTGTGGATGGTGTCCACCTCTGGCCACGCGTGGGCGATGTCCCTGCGCCACCCAGGTGCCTCCCGCCCATGCGTGTGCCTGTGCTCACGACTCCGCCGGCAAGAGCATTCCCTCGTTGCGGGTGCAGCTGCACCTGCGGTGGCGAGTGCGCCGCAGCCTCTGCGCTGTTTCCGGCGTTGCGGTCATGCATGCGTAAGAGCGTTCCCAGCAGCCACCAGCCTGGTGGGGTGCAGGCTTCAAGTGCCGCATGCTGGCGGCGCAGGGCGAGCTGCGCGAGGCGCGGCGGCTGGCGGCGGCCGCCCTGCATCACCGCAGCCACGACTCCCTCGCACGCTTCTTCTCGGCCTTGGGGTCGCTCGGTGCTGCAGAGGCTCTCCTGCTCCCAGGTGCCCCCCTCCCGTCCGCCTGCACCGCCGCTGGGGCTGGCCCTAGTGCCTTCCATCCGGCAGCGTCTCAGCCGGGGTGTGTGTGGAGCATCTGATTCGGATCTCCGGCGATTCGCACGACCTGCGTCCGAGCGTCCCCTGTGCCCGTCCGGCGGCCGTTCGAGCAGCACGTTGATCGCGTGTGCACCATGGCCACGACTGCTACCTGACTCATGCCTCTGATCCCCGCCTGAGCGCGTGCAGGCCTGAGCCTCGAGCTGGAGCTGGTGCTCGCGATCAAGTGCGGTGCGCTGCGGCGCGGCTACGCCTGCCTCGCTGCACTGCTCTCCGGCTGCGCCGACCGCACGCTGCTCTCGCGCTTCGCGGCATGGAACAACCGCGACAAGGACCCCGACGCACCGCCGGCGCCGGAGGAGGGAGCAGATGACGCAGACCCCTTTGGCAAGGGCATCACGAAAGACACCCCCGCCGGTGCCGCGGCGGCCGTGGGGCCGACCAACGTGCGGCATGCCCCACCCGCGCACTGAGGCCACCCACACCATGCATGCACACAGCCACCACCGCACAAGCTGGTCGAGGTCGGCTGAGGAGAGTGCCACATCTGCAGTGACTGAAGCGGAGCGTGTCGTGCAGATGGCGTCAGATGTCATTGCGGTGTTCAAGCAGGCCGCCGGCGTGAAAGCGCCCAAGGTGCTAGCGCGCCTCGCTAACTTTGGCGTGCAAGGTCGCGCCACGCCCCTCGACTCGGACATGTTCTCTGCGCCGCCTCCTCCAGCGGAGGCCAGCGCCGCCTCTGCACCCTTCGCGGCCGCAGAGCCGCCGGCAGGCAACAGTGCGTCGCTGCTCGCCACGTCAGCCGCGCCGCCGCCCTCCTCCACCAAGTTCAAGCCAATGTTTCCACGGCGGCCAGCTGGCGGAGGCGCGGCAGCCCCCCCGCCGCCGGCCCCGGGCGATGCTGCCGCGGACGGGTCGGGCAAGATCATTGACGGTGATTATGACGACGTCATCGACTGGGACTGGCCCCTGCGGCCACCCCCAAAGGCGGAGGACGACGAACCGGCTGCCGCGGCCACAGAGGAGGCCAAAGATGAGGAGGGTGGGCAAGATGAGGCAAACGCGGGACAGGGAGAAGGCGAGGCGGCCGAGTCAGAAGCAAAACCAGCCAAGGCCCCTACGGTGAAGGTGCAAACATCGTCAATGGTCTCCTCCAACACGATCGAGCTCGGCCTGCGCCTTCTCGACGCAACCGTCCTGTACGCGGTGCGCGCCGCCCTTCCCCCCACTCGCCTCTGCACAGCCGTGCACCTCTGCCCTGCCACTTGGCACACATGACTCCTACATGTGGGGTGGCCGGCAGGCTACGCATGCGCACAACGTCATCCACAGCGGCTTGAGACATGTGGTGGCGCATGTGGCACGCTGTCCCGCCGAGCCGGTGCCGGCTGCACATGAGAGGGTGGCTTTGGTGCAGGACGTGGAGGCGCTGCAGACGTCCATCGCGCTGATGGCGCCGCACACGCGCGCGATGTCGCAGTCGCAGCAGGCCCGCCTTGTTGCCGCCGTCGGCGCAGCTGGTGCAGCCGAACAGTTGTCCGCGTTGACCGTCACAGGCACAACGCCGCTGCTACCTAGCGCGGCGATGCTCGCCGGTGCGCTGCCTGCTCCCTGCCTGGCACTTCCGCCAGCCGGCATTGCTCTTGGCCGGTCATGCCCATGGTGTCCGTTGGTTTTTCTCCACGCAGTAACATGTCCTGTGCCCTTGAGTACCAGCGCCACACTACAGTATCTGGTTTGCATTTCACCGGCTGTGTCAAGAGGACACGTGTTGTATGATGCCTTGCATTCGCACATCGGTGGGAGATTGCCTGCAGCCGATGGTTGTACTGTGCGGGTGCGAGCCAGTGGGTAGACGTGGCATGCCTGGCGAGGTCGGCGCCTGAGTGCGGCTGTGGTGCAGGCTTCCTCGCTGGGGATGCGCGCGTTTCTGCTGCGGTCCTGGAGAGCCAGGCCTTCCTGCCGCTACATGCCCTCTTCTGCCAGAGCTGCGGCGCCGGGGGAATCGAGGCGAGCGTGCGTTGGGAGTCGCAACTGCGGCTGAACATGGGTGGCGCAACCCGGGAGCTTGCCATCACGCCCCAGACATCGTGACTCCTCAACTTGACCCTGCGAGTACCTGCAGAATGCTACGCCGTCTGGCTGGGGTGGCTGTTGCATTGGCAGCTCGCTCTGAACACCAGGCAATGTGTACACTTGCTTCACTAGAGCCAGACGCAACATGGCATGTGGGTTGACCTGGGGAAGCCATGTAATAAATTTGCCCTGTGATTGCATGAGCGTCTGGACCCATGCTATCTTGTCAACCGTGTACAATGATTCATATTCAATCAACAAGTTGACGGCAAATTACGGCTAGAAGGTTCAAGACAGTGTAGCGATCTGATAGCAAGAGAGGGCTCCCACTTTTCCTTCAAACGACCTGAAAACGTGCTGCTTCATGAGCACGTGCACTTTTGTATCATACAAGCTGGTACTTGTGTCCCAAGCCGAGCCTTCAATGTTATGGGGTCCGAGTGTTATGGGACGCTGTTCAGTCCTGACAGATCATGGTTGAAACGTCCCATACTGGAACGGATCGTGTTGATGTTATGCGTTACACCAAGATGAAGTCCGAAGTCTTCTCGTGTCTCTAGCACTTATTAACCGTGGATACACAGTGTCACACCCGGCGCTGCAGCTAGGCACGACTTAACGGGATAGTCATAATGCATGTAAGCGAAATGGTCACACATACACTCCGTACGGGCGCCGAATTTCTGCTTTCAAGATCTGATAAAATAGCCACACGTACACAATCGCAACAGGTAAAATTCTGAATGATCACACCGAATGCAGGGACCAGATGCCGCCAGTACCTTAAATCAACATTGTACATAGACATTCAGGCATGTAGAGGCAGCTATACACACTGCCCTGGGAACATGCCGGTCCACTCTTGGGCAGTTTGCGCAAAACCTTGATATCCTCAAGGATGAACAATCCTGTCATGGACCTGACTTTACAGGGATGCTCATGGTCGCACATCCCATCGGTAAAATGCGAACCAACTCATCAAGTATATGAACAGAACATGGCCTAAATCCACCATATTCCCTGATTGACTCATTGCACCAACGCAGGCAGTATCAGTCGACAATCAACAGTATGCTCTGCTCCACACATGCAGGTGATCATGTGTACCATTTTTGGTACTAGTAGGCCGTAGCATTGTACACTTCTCCATGCAACTGCAACCCCAATCCGCCTGGTAATCACTGCATCCGATCCATTTCATGATTTTGGGCGTTCCAACTCGAGCGTCCTAGAGTGTCAGTGCAACAACTGTAAGCATGATAGCTGCCAAAGAGCCAGCAGCGGCTGTCCTTGCAGATCCAATCTCTTTGGTGAGTTCCACATTTGCAGACTGTGCATCTTGGTCCATATTCACCATTGCAGTCATGCCTGACTGTCTTTCCTGTTCCATTGTCTTGGCTTGGCACTCTGTCTGAACCACATACACCACAATGATTACCAGGTTTTCCACTCTGCATAGCTCCACCTCGCTGCAGCGTGGGGCGGCGGTGCCAAGTGACCTCAGATCGTGTCATAAAGCACAGCCGCCTGGCGCAACAGCAAATGGTCAAATCCATCACACAGTACACACCCGGTCAGATATTGCCATGCAAGCCACATGAATGGTGTTCCAAGACGACGCTGACATGGCCACATCTGCGGAATCCAGCTTCAGGATTGGAGACACCAAGTTCAGGCAGTCTTGCAGCATCAGCTTTGCATCGGATCCAATGCAAGATGCCCCTGCTACTGTGGCAGCACTGGTGTCACATGCACCCCCTGAAGACGTCAGTTGTAAAATCTGCCTGCACGATCAAGCAAACCTTTTCAGAGAAAGCAAGATGCGATTGTTTGTAATAGCTCAGTCATGATAGTAGGAGTAGGATTGCTTGGGATGCATTTAATAGTGCACACCGCAACTAGCTACTGTTATGAAATGTGTAGAGAACATCAACTGCATGGTCGACTCTGTAAAAAATATATACAATCAAATCAGTACACTAATACTACTGCTGCAGTGTTACGGGGTCACACGTTTGAAGCTGTAAAATGCTGTCATCAGAAGACTTGCAAACAGTCATCGAAGAAGAAGACATTTCATCGCTCATCGTGTCTAAAAATACTGTCGTGTACATTGCCATCTCATCTCCTGTAACTGCTTCCGTCTTGCAGGACGACCTCATCCAGGATTTCAATTTCCCTGTGTCCTCCAGGAGGGAAACCATTTCCTCCATCAGAGCCCTCTCGTCGGCCTGCTCATCTCCTGTGCATCACCAGGATGGATTAGACAACAGCATCAATTGCAGTGGCCTGGAGAAGTTGTGCAACCTGCCATCAACACCAGATTTGAAAATGAGATGTGGCTTCGTCAATCAACTCAACACGCGCACTGCCCTGAGTTCGCACTGACGAATCCTTTCGAGGACCCTTCCGAATTCTTGCGAATCATCTTGAAGGGACCAATCACGGAGTCAGGCTCGTACGTAGGACAACTGGTGGCAGTGCGTACCTGATTCTACCTCCGTGGCCGCAAGCTTCAGAATCTCCGATGCTGCGTCGATTTGACCGTCAGATGGGCAAGGCTACACGGACATTTATACTGGGAATCACCGGCGTCGGTCACTCGTTGCGCTGCTGAGCCACCATGGTTGAGGTACACACAGTGCAGGGGGCACCAACGATTAAAGTTAAGAGCCATACAGCTACAGGCTTACACCCAGGAAAATAACGGTTCGAGACTGCGGGATGCGCACCGAGTCGGTGTTGGCTGAGTTCTGAAGTCGTCGCCACTCGCTGCTGACGCCATGCCTTTTCACAATTGAACTGATAAGAGTCTTGAGAGCAGTTGGAATCGCAGTGCTCTTCTCCGCCTAGACAGCAAGAGGAATATGCTAGCGACACTGCTCCCAGTAACGATGTAATCCTGATCTGGGATCTTACCTGCAGCCTTCTTGACGACATGCCGGATGCTAAATCAACAAAATAACTCATAACATGACACATCATGGTAGAGGAGAGTGTGACAGCGACCCTGTCTTCAAGTGTGTCTTGATCGAAGATATTAGCAACGCACTTCGCATCACAGCCACTCGGTACACTACAGCTTGATATCCAAGCACACGCCTGCACATGACAATAAGAGATAACATAAAACATTGTGGCAAGACCCAGACCAGCGAATGTGAAGCAGAGACGGCAGCTTTCGAACAACTTGAGAGTGCTACCCTGGTCAGAACGCTAGGCAACACAGCGATACACAGCATTTCCAGCAACCCAGGAGACCAAATTACAGTGTTTCTGCGCTTATGCCTTAGCCAGGAGTTTCCGCACCGCCGTGTCGGTGCTTCTGTCAAACGGGCAACCTGCCACGACAGCAGAGACACCGAAGAATCCGAGCAGGAATACTTCGAAAAGAGCCATGCCGGTAAAGCTGTAAATGGCGGGTCCAAGTGGAAGTGTCTGTGGAGCGTACCAACCAGCCAGCTTTAGTTAAGCTGCGAGGACAACAGGCTGTAGAAAGGGGTATGAGATGTGAAATGCGGTCCGACAAACAATTTATACCGGCGGCCCAGCATGTTTTGGTTTGGAATATATGCGTCCGGGGTCGGCAGCAGCAAAAACTTTGCACGACCCCGCGTGAAACGCGTGGCGTCATCACATATTCCCGGGGCCACTATAACATCGGGCGGCATGAGGCAGGGCCGTCATGTATT
The DNA here is from genome assembly GCA_032360965.1 of Ulva armoricana. Taxonomy (NCBI): domain Eukaryota; kingdom Viridiplantae; phylum Chlorophyta; class Ulvophyceae; order Ulvales; family Ulvaceae; genus Ulva; species Ulva armoricana. The sequence continues at coordinate 3,027,556 of JAUMHO010000007.1, forward strand.
TCCATCGAAGAGGGGCACGGTCACAGGTGCATCACGCAGCAGCGTACAGGTCTCGAATCAGACCATCCTATCACACAACCGTCCAGTGGTCGAATGACGATATAAAAGCTGACCCCTTCTTCGGAAGGTCTTGGGCTCGATTCCGCGTGCCCCCCTGGGTTTCGAACACAAT
>JAUMHO010000007.1:3027827-3050605 GCA_032360965.1 Ulva armoricana
ACACCTACGCGGGCGCGGGGGGCCCCCCCCCCCCCCCCCCGCCCCTAACCTCCGACTCACGCTCCCGTGCCAGCCCCGCCATGTCCTTCTCTGCACCGCTCCGGACCGGACCCTGACCAGCACGTGTAGGCGCAGTGGCCGGCGCTCTGGACGGGCTGCAGTGCATGCATGGTAGCTTGCCGTTGCCTCAATGTAGCTTGCGAAACGCCCGCTCCCTCCCGCTCTGCGCGGCTGGTCCGGTTGTGACAGCCGCTCACCCCAGTCGCCGTGGCAGGAGGCTCATGCGACCGGCTGTGCGTCAGCCTCAGTGCCACACCGGATGCCGTGTGCAGGTGTCTCAGTACTGCTTCATCGGCAGCGCGGGCGCGTACGAGGCCGACTCTGTGGAGCCCATGCATGTCGAGTTTGACCCGCGCAAATCGAGCGCGGGGCACGTCGCAGTCGAGAAGTACCTGGAGCGGGTGGGCGCGCCGTACACGGTCTTCCAGCCGCTCTACATGTACGGAGCCTACACGGCCAAGGACTGCGAGCAATGGTTTATTGACCGCATCGCCCGCGGCCGCCCCGTTCCCATCCCTGCCCCCGGTGCGCCCCTGGACACACCACCGCAATCCCGCACAGGGGGGATTACTCCTCCATACAAGCCTACACATTGCACTACAGCCGCGTCAACCCTGCTAGCCGCCAAAGCGCCGATCGTTTGTCGTCGCAGCCCCGACAATGCTGATTACAAACGAAACGCCCAACTCGGGAATCACGCCAAACCCAAGCGGGCATCGGCCACAGCGATGTCACATCACTGTTTTGCAAAGGCGGTGGATGCATCGCTGGTTGCAATGAAATCCGCGGCGGGGGACCGCGCGTCGCTGCCGATTGCGACGGTTGCGGGTTCCCCTTGGCCACGGCAGAGCTGCTTCTGGCACGCCTGCCGTGTTGCAGTCTCCACTGCTTGGTAGTTGTGCCGGTGTGTCTGCTGCGCCTGAGGTGTAGCTTTCACACCTCAGGCGCAGCAGACACACCGTCACAACTACCAAGCAGCGGAGACTGCTGTGCTGTGCTGTGCTGTGGCCAGCCTCGATCTGTGCGGACCGTGGATCCTCGCACGAGTGCTGCTCGCGGCCGGCAGGCTGACGCACTCCACCTGCGCCGTCTCTGTGGCCGTCAGAGTGCGCGCGCTTGGCCGACGCATACAGTGCCAGGCGCTTCGGTTGGTTCCGCACAGATGAAAATGTTCAGTGGCAATGAGCGGCTGTGTGGTGCGACCATGCATGTGGACCATGTGGACGCCAGGGTGAGGTGCAGGCATCCAGCTGACGAGCATCAGCCACGTCGAGGACGTCGCGTCCCTTGTAGCCGCAGCCGTCGGCAGCCCCAACGCGATCGGCCAGCACTACAATGCATGCAGCGACCGCACCGTCACCCTGGACGGCGCCGCGCATGTTGTGGCGGAAGCGCTCGGCACGAAAGCGGACATCGTGCACTACAACCCGAAGGACTTTGATATCCCCAAGGGCAAGGGCTTCCCCTTCCGCGCGGTGCACTTCTTTGCCGGCACCGACAAGGCAAAGCTGGAGCTGGGTTGGGCGCCACAGCACAACCTCGTTGAGGACATGGTGGAGCAGGTGGCCCTGTACAAGGACCAGGGCCGCATGGACACACGCATAGACTTTTCGGTAGATGACATGATCCTTGCTGGTGTGCGGAGGTGACGGCTAGGGAGCTCTGATATCGAGACAGTTACATGCCGCATGCGTGCGCCTGAGCGTCCGGGTGTCACCTGGTCCACTGAGATTTACAAATCACAGTCTGTCTGAAAAGGTGATGCGGCACTGCATGAAATGACACATTGTTTACGGCACTACATGCATTGACACCCCGGTGCATGACACTCGCTGTATCCAAGCATGAAGGTAGTGTGGATGAAGGCTGTAGCGTGTGGCGGGGCTGTCTACAGTGCAGCCGTGCTGGCTTTGATCATGCTGGCGCCTCAGCTGATGCTCCAGGTACCACTGGCAGCCCAAAATGTCCGACGTTATAATGCACCTTGACATACTTTTACCAGTAGCTGCTGTTGAGAAAATCTTGATCCACTGCCTATCAATCGGTACATGGAACAGTCTCCTCTGCCCGACAGTCAAAACCCCCGAATCTCTCACAGGTACAACGCCCAACGTGTGTATAGGAGTGGAGTCAGGGCAGAGCAATTACAGCCGGTGGGGCTTTCGGTGCAACAATGACGCGTGAACAAGTGTGAAGACACTCAACCGTGGAGGGTCGCATGGTCACGAGCACAACCTGAGTGACATTCTGAAAATCTTGAATGATCGCACACATCTCACAGACAAGCATAGACGCGATGTACACCTCTGCGGCAGGTTAGGCCTCATCACCATGTCCAGATGATAGCGTCGACTGTACTGCGATATTACATGGAACAAACATTGTGGTGGTTGACACTGCCACCGCGATTCAACACGAGTCGGTGCACCACTTTCGGTCCCGGTTGCCGGAGGTGTCAATGTCCTTATGGATACGGCGATGTAATCATACATACCACTGCATACTAACATGATCATACATGCGAGGGCAAAAACACAGCCAGCTGGCCAGAAATCTCAGAGTGCGCCTTTGGATTTTTCAGCAACACCCATCATATCAGGTCAGAGTCTTGATCTTGCCAACGCGGAACCTGGCACTGCTCAGCGGTTCACTGCTTTCAGCGCTCTGAGAACTTGTGCCAGATTTGGAGGTTGCCCGGATTGAAGCTTGGACCACACCAAGGCTCCGTCATAGTAAACTTCAAATGCTCCAGTTTGAGCCAAAGAGTTGGTCACGACGTTGCCGGCGAAGAATGCCATCATCACTGCTGCGATGCGATTCTCTGACATTGTCCTGTACCACGGAGGAATGGGGACCCGGAGAACCGGGAACACATATCGATCTCCTACCGCGATAAAGGCAATGAAAGAGTACTGCACTGTCATTGCAGCTACAGAAGCGATTTGGCGGGGAGGGGTGAGAGGGTGATTTGCGCCTGTCACATGCAGATCCGACAGTCCGGGCTCCGATTTAATGGCATGTCGGACCTGCTGGAAGGCGTTGGCGTAGCCTCAGCCACTGCAATAACTGATGTGCACCTTTCCTCCGAGAGAGTGCTGAGCGGGCTGAAGCCCTACGCCCATGACCTGTAATGCGCACGGCGTTTCTCAATCGCCCATGAAGGTCAACGCTTACGAAGCAAGCACGCCGATGTTCGGTGGTGCTCTATCTTGCCCTTTAGCACGTCGACAGGCCGTGAAGTGCTGGGGGTCCGCACCACGAAGGCCAGGGAAAGGAGCCACAGCAGGAGTACCCGCATGCTTATGAGCCTCTCACACTGCACAGGTTTGAGTTAGTCTTTGCTCCGCTTGCTTGTTAAGGGGTCGTAGCCAAGCACACAAGCTGCACGCGAACCTGCGTCCTGAAACCGCTTGTGTTGAATATGAACGATGAGGTTTGGTGACACCATGTATAAGCACAGTCGCTTTCCGTTCCGGACGCTGATCCAAGGGACGGCGAGAGTTCTCGACGCAAGAGTAAGCGGTGGCTTCAGGTGTATTTTCGTCAGCCGCGAGTTTCCGACCGGATCCAAAAAAAACACTTGCACCGGGAGTGAAGCAGGCGGAGGAGACATAATACACATGGTCCACAACAGATTTGAAAAAAATTTGCTCGATCTGCTTATACACGCGGATTAGCGTCTTGCTTGGTCCTACTCAAGCTCCAGGTCGCCGATTGCAGGTCTAGTAGGCTTCAAATGCATGCTGTATGATGCCGCTTCAAGAGCAGTGCTGATAGTAGAGCTGCACCACATGATCTCCATACTCGGTCGGGCCTGCCGCACTATGCCTTGCCTTTGACATGCATTCTGAGAGAAAATGGCAACACAGTCACCCCCAAAGCGGCGTACCTTCAAAGAGAAGCTTCGAGATCTGGTCAATGAAGCGGAGGTTGTACAAGCTCAGGCCTTGCGGGCAGAACAGACCCAGGACGTCCGCTCACTGGCTACTGACCTGCTCGTTCGTGGCTACCCCCATGCTTTCAGCGGTAGGTTGACACTTCAAACTCCAAACAGAGCAGCAAAGGCAGGCACATCATGTTGTTCTGGCTGCAGAGTTCCATCTATTTGCTGTGAGCCAAGCAGCGGCACAACCTGATGCCGGAAACAAAGCCCCTCAGCCACTCAGGAAAGACACGATCCCCGCATACCTGGGGAGTCCAGTACACGGCACAGGTGCTCAAGGCACGACTTTGCCTGTGCCAGTTTTGAGAACAGTCCACACGCAATTGATGCGCGCCGAGCAAGCAAAGCGGGACAATGAACGGGTGGCGGAGAGTGAGGCTTACACTGAACTGGGTCTATTTTTCGAGCGTTCAGGCAACCTTCCTCTAGCAACCTACCAATACCGTCGCTGCCTTAGTATTGCAGAAGAGGTAGGCTGGGAGGATGGCCGCTTGGCCACACACATGGCCCTCGGTTTGGGTGCGCACCGCCATCTGATCCAATCACCCTTCCTAATTACTGCCAGTATTGCTTGCCTTGAGAATGTGCACTGGCTGACGTAGACGGTCGCCGAAGCTCTGCCAACGATGATAGGTCCTTTGCATGGCAAGCTGCCGGCTTTCCCTGCGAGTACTTCAGATCCAACTCTCCTGTCGACCATGCGAGAGGGTCAAGTAAGGCATCCTGCAGATCGTCCTGGACAGCAACACGTAGCAGTATCTGACCAAATCCAAATCTGCAATGGTATGTGGCATGTACTTGTTCGTAACCGGACCTCCACCTCCCACTGTGTCTCGGTCCGGTTGCCCACAAAGTTTGATACCGAAGGCCCAAACGCTGCTGTTTAATCAGATTGCCACACCGAGGCAGCACGTGCTGTACTATGGCAGCATGGATACCTCCCTGCACCCATTCAAACGAATCATGATCATGTTTGCGATGTCTCGTTGATGACTGATCAGCTGACACTCAGCTGGAACATCACCTGTGCCTCACAGGTGCTCCACCGCGTTCGCACATCTCCTGTGGCAACGCACACAGCCGTCCACATGCCTTGCACACAGTTGCAGTAGCACGCGCACCAGGCTGGGCAGGTGATGTGCAGTGTTGCGCCAGCAGGGCCTGCTGGACGTCAGCCTGGGCCACCACACCACTCAGCTGGAACTCGCGATCGCCCGGGACCGGCAGGAGGAGCTTGCCGAGGCGCACCACCACCTCGTCCAAGTGCACAGCCTCATCGCTGAAGCTGCTATGGACTCTGGCGACTACGAGGCGGCCATGACTCATCTGCAGGCACGGCTCCGCCACGTGCTGCTCGTCCACCGGCCGCTGCTAGCGACGCCACTCGCTCCTGGTCTGTGGATGGGCCACAGCGATAGCGCATGTTGCACACTGCTGCCGGCCTTCAGTGTGATGAAAGTAGAGAGGGCTGATTCGGCACGCTGCTGCTTGCGTCTAGCATGGCGGGCCTCATGGTCTCATTCGGGTCTTGTGCAGGTGTGCAAGGCGTCTGCAACGGAGTGTGCAGCTGATGCTGCAGAGGGTGCATGCGAGCACCAGCTGGGGCTGCTGGCGCAGAAGCAGGGCGACTTTGCTGACGCCCTGCGCTGCCAGCAGGCCTTCCTCGCCCTCAGCAGCCAAGTACGAGCCAACCACGGAACACTCCTGCCTTGTTCACTCCGCCACGGCGCTGGTGTATCCTGCATGGCACATGGCCTGGGGCACGGTCGAGCGTGGCCAGGGGTGCATGCGCAGGGAGCCCGTCTGTCAGGCACGGTCGCGTGTGCAGGCTAATTGCCAGGAGCAGGTGGCGCAGGCGCACTTTGCCATCGCAGAGTGCCACGAGGAGCTCGGGGACGTCGACGCGGCGGTGACGGCGCTCGAGCAGTACATGGACCTCACCCGCCTGTCCTCGCCGGTCGCCCACGGCCAAGCCTGCTGCAAGTTTGGTGCCCTGTACTACCGGGCCTGTGAGTACACCCAGGTGCGGCGCCAGCGCGGCCCAGGTGATTGCCCTGTGCAAGGCGAGGGTTCTCCGTGACACGATTCCCCGACGCGGTGTCTTGATGTAACCAAACCCGGCGCAGTAAACGATCGACAGCATGCGTCGTCCGCCTGTCGACCTGGCCTCAGTATCAAACGGGTGTAGGAAATCGGTGCTCCTACTTGGAAAGGGCTTGTCACGTGTGCTGCTGCATGTGGTTCGCCAAAAGTAGCATGTTTGGCAGCACACGGTGGCTGCTACGGCTGGCCATGGGGCGTGTTCACAACACGCAGCGGGGGAGGCCGTGGCCTCATCAGCGCGGTCGTCAGCACGTTACCATGTCATGCGTGCGCGCCGCGGCGGCATGGGGGTGTGACGAGGCACACGCGTGCAGGCGGTGATGTACTTTGAGAAGTTCTTCGAGGTCGCGCGCAGCATCGGGGACATGCGTGTGCTGGACGCGGCGCGCTTCAACCTCGGCGTCGCGCGGGGGGGCGCGTGGCAGAAGGAGTTCATGGGCATCGTGGACGGCGACCTCGAGAAGCTCCTCAACTGGAAGAACCTCCGCATCTCCTTCGCAGAGATGCTCTGAGGCTGCTGGCCGAGGTGTGTGGGTGGGTCTGCCGCTGTGCCCGTCTCGCTGGTGTGGCTGAAGGGGGACAGAGGACTGGCTCGATGGGTGGGCTAGAGAGCACCCAACACATGTGGCTTGCGATGCCAGCCCACCTTTTGGGGTGGTGCACGCACACATGAAGCTCCCAGGTGACCGAAGACGGCCTCCGGCGTTTGTGGCTGGTTGATCATGACCTGGCAGCTGATTGGAACTGTTTAGTTTATAGTTCGAATGCTGCATGCGGCTTGGACGTGCTGCACAGAATGTGTAGTATGGCTGGGAGCTCGTCTCGGCCACAGACGTCAACGGCAACCAGGAATGGGTGGTGCACGCACACATGAAGATCTCTGCTTGGGGATTGTAAGTGTGGAAGGCGTGGCTCCTCATGCTGGGAAACGTACACTGAGGCATGTATTAGTCATGGGTTGGTCACAACTCCTGAGGCATGTATTGGTCATGAGTTGTGAGATGAGGTCGGACTGTCGCAGGCACGGACACCGCCTGGGAGCGGGACGCTTCCTCCGCCTGTGCAGCAGCAGCGAGACATGCTGTTGCAGGACTACCTGGAGTATTTGTATGATTGGGATGATGCAACATGGAAAGCACAGCTGGATTGCAGCAGCCGCTGTGGCACCATCTCTCACAAATATAGACGGGCGTTTCCCTGGAAGGAAAGGATGTGCATCCCTATGACAACGCTGAACGAGCATGCACGCCAGCGCCAATACCTACACGAGACAGACACTGTAATGGCGGTGCATCTCCAGCCTATGCCATAGATGCTGAAACTGATGGTCTGTATTGCTGGTTAGTGTCATGACACTTTCCCCGCCTTGCACTGTACTGAGGCTCCATTGCATTATTGCAAGTTCCAACTGTAGACGCGTTGACATGGGGAATCATGGCAAATCCGGATGGGCATTGGCCACAGCACCCCTACGGGCAGGGCAAGATGGTGTGGACTCCAAGCATCCGCCCTGATACTGTGATGCCTACCCACGTCCGAAGAGCTGCGGAAAAGGGTCAGCATCGCCAAGCGAGAGTTCACACGTGCCAGCAAGTCACCGAGCATAACCAGACATCAAACCGTTGCAGTTTCTAGGACACATTCAAGGCAACCGCGTGCATCATGGCTTACATGTACTCAAGTACGATGGTTACGCCACAGGCGCCATGCATGGCCCCGGGGCATTGCTCGGACCCACCTAACCAGACGTTTGTACATCGGGTATGCACTCTCAGTCCTGCTAAGATCCACCACGCCTGCACAGCCGGTTCCTGCACTGGATCTCCTGCTGTTGTTCATCACAACACGGTGGCTCTTTGGTTGGCATCGCCTAGAGGCCTAGCGCAGGTAATCGTGATGTGAGCATGCATGCACACAAAGTGCAGATGCCACAGAGCATACAGAGACTCTGCCAAACGTCTCGGAGCGGAAACGACGAGATCGGGTGTGAAATGCCAAACATAGCTGACACATATCGCGTCCTCACAGCTTTTTAGCTTGCTCTTGCGTACATGTGCAAGTGGTTTTAGGTAGATCTGTGGAAGGTTCCAGTCCGGCGTGCACGGTGTGAACACTGACCATCGACCCATTCGAGCGCTGGTTGGCACCGGTTCCGATGTGGTCTTGGAACACGTTAACGTTAGCTTGTGATGGGTTCTCGTGCAATGGCGTGCCCCTGCAGCATCGTGGCATGTGCCATGAAACGTCTAACCTGCGAAATCCCCCACAACTGCCTGCTGCCGGTACACCCGCCTCCTTTCCACGGAACCCACCACCTTTGCTGGATTCCCTCCGCCAGTGCACGACTCATTGTCAGCAGCAGACGACTGGCCTGATGTATGTGCTCACAGGGCAAGCAAGTCCAGGCAGCCCGACTGCCACCCCGACTGAGCTTGCGCAGCTTCGGCAAGCAGCTCTTACGCGGCCCCGCCCCGACGGCTCTGCTGAGGGGGGGTGGAACCAGGGGGGTCGCGGCCCTACCCCGCAGTTCCACGTAGTGCATGAGGGGGGACGAGGCAGGGCCGCATGAGGGGCAGGGCCCATGCATGTGAGCTCTCATGCGGCCCTGCCGCGCCGTCGTCTCCGTCCTCGTCGCCCTGCAGGCCCACACTTGCCGCCCCGCCATCTAAACCCAGCAGCACTCCATCGACGCGGCATCGATCCCCCGGGTCCGCGTGCTCACCAACCCCTCGACACCGCCCAAGCCGCCAGCGCGGGCGCCACAAGTTTGTCACTGAGAATCGTGCCACGGCCGCGGAGCCCCTCTCGTCCGCCGACCTCATCAACGGCCTCCACATGAATGCCTGCAGCCTACGCAGCCAGCTCGACCGGACCCCCGCCCTCATGCCACGCGCCTCCCCTGGGTCGCACTCTCCGCGGAAGACCTGCGCTCGCCCCCTCACCACCGCCATCCGCCTACTTGGACTGCTGCCAGCAGCTCATCCACTCCCTCCTGCCCCTCGTGGAGGGCCCCAAGTCGTGCTTCCTGCAGCGCATGCACCGTGGTGTGACTCGAGTAGCGACGCCCGATCTTGACGCTCGGCCGGCAACTGCCGCGGCGGCCCTTCTTATTTTAATTATCAAATTTTATCAAATTAAAAGTTAAATTAAATACTGTTTTTTTTTTCTAGTACAGCGAAGGGCGGCGCGGATACAGGTGCATGGTGTGTCAGTGGTCATGTCAGCATTCCGAGTGCATGCATGTACGTGTGATTGATGAGGAGGAAGCGGCACAGCTGTGGCCATTCACTGTGATGCCTGGTGCTATACAGTGTTACATGCTTAGCTACGTTGGTATATTTTAAAACAGTGGATTCTGTGCGCGGTGCTGTAGCAGGGAGTTTGATGGTGCTTCAATGGATTGTGAGGTGCGCTTGCTGTGGAAGACGCTGCATGTACTGGCGCAAGAATACTGCACTGCAGGCTGGAAGGCTTGTCTACAGTGTGTACCTGTGAAAGCAGGAGCGAGACTATTTTTGTCAGGTTGCATCTCGCCGTTGCAGTCAAGTAGATTATCCGCCTCGATGCTGACTGCGGATGTGCAGCAAACATACCCGTTGTTGGCATTGCAGGTATTTTGCCACCTGTTAACACCGCAAGTAAGGTGAGTCTTCGAAATGCGGATGGCATTCCGCGCACAGAGTCCGCACAGGCTGCTGCGGTGGCCACACACGCCCGTGGCATGTAATGTTGGCTTGTAATGGGACAGAGCATCCACTCGTTCACAATCAAAACATCTGGCCCGCCATCGCTGCAAATCATGTAAGCGCTGTATGATAACATGGAGACACGCCTTGCGTCCTGCTGTACGTGGCTGTTGCGTTGCGGGCTGCAGCTGAGTCGCGGTGATTTAAACAGCGAGGTGCGATCAGCTCACCATCGACGCCGGCCAATCAGCCTGCGGCGGCACTACGTTTATAGAGAGCTACTTGATAATGGTAAGTTGGAGCTTTTCCAACGTGCAGGCGAGGCCCCAGGCACGTACATTCTGACGCGATCGGACAGCTGTGCACATCCGATCGACACTTGAATCGCAACGGGTCCAATTATGTAAAACTAAATCATTTGTATTGTTCATAGGCAAGAGAAAGATACAAAATTTTCAAGGAGACGAATGCCGTACTCACGCCCCATTTTGTCTGTCGGGATTGGTCTTTTTGGATGTGCAGCACTGTTCCCACACTCCTGCGTCCTGAGAAACCATGGCCGAGTCGTGGCGTTGTGCGCAACATCAGATCAACATGGCCTTCTATTCACCACTTAAAAATGATATATGTCGAGCATGACCGCTACCATCGTCGCTGCTGCGAGAGTCGATCGTTTACGTGCACGCAGGAACACTGAACGCCACCGTGACTATGCCAGCTGACCACATGCTCGGCGACGAGTGGTTGGGCACACTAGAAAATCACATCCGTCTGGGTCAAGAAATTCAGCTGACGTTGATCGAAAAGACAGGTTGATGTTGGAGTCAGGGAGATGCGGTTGCGAGCGGCCGTTTTGTAGCGGCCCAATGTAGTCTCAACTCACCTTTCGAAGCTTATAAATTCAAAATAAGATATGAGGAAGCAAGCTTCAGTGTCTTCCGCGAGGCGGCACGCCCGGGAGCGCTCAATGAGTTCCTCTGTGGACTGGGTAAAGATCGAGCAGCAGCTGCACAACATCCCAGAAGATTTTAAAAGCTCTAAATTTAACTCACTGAAGCGTGTTATAGAGATACTGAGCAAGGATAAACCCCAGTGGGCACTGGCGGAGGTGCTATACAAAGTCATGTGGGAACACCGGCCTGCATCCATGATGCTCCCTATGGCAGCATCGCCAGCCTCTGAATGCATTGATTTTGCTGCGTTTGTGTGTAGCTCGAGCAAGAGCTGAAGAAGGTTGAGGCGGTCATTGACACAGTTGTTGACTCACACCACCTTGGCTTCAATCATGCAATCGAAAGCTACTCAAAGATCTTGACGCTTTTCAACGAATGCAAGACACAGGTCCGTTTAGTCCCGAGTACCTGACGAACCGCCTTAAGGATTTGCTGATGTCTGGAAACCTCAATGCAGGTAGCCGCTTTACGTGCAAGCTTTGATGAAGCACAGTCACGCATTGGTGCGGTCAGCAGCAACCTCAGAGGACAATGGCATCAGTCTATGGCCTTGCAGGTAATGTCCCGGGTCAGCCTGACAGCTGCTTTCTGACCTGAATGCTGGGTTGCCCTGGCAGCCCGGTAGTACCCCCAACACTGGTAACGCCTCCGAATTGATGCTTGTTCAGGGATCAATTGCCATGCTAAAGGATGTGCAAGCGGCCATGGCAGACCATGCAACCCTTCAGCAACACCTTCCCAAGAAAGAATGGCTTGCAGCTGTGCCAGTCCTTCTACGGCTTGCCAATAAGTATGACTCTACCGTTGCCTGCTGAAGCAGAGTGCCATCATTCTTGTGGCATCCTCTGTTGCTGGCTTCCTAAAGCAGCACGGCCTTGTTGTCTCTGCTGTCCACCTCCATGGTCAGCTTGAGCCACTCAGTGCAGATGCCGCGTTGACCAAACTGGTAGTGGTACATGCACAGGCACAAGCAGCCCAGGTTTCCGGTACTCTGCAGAGCGAGTTGGCTCTGTGCAACGCTTGACGGATGATTGTGCACGTGCATGCTCTGTCTACCGATGCACCGCACACATTCAACCACTCACACCTGTCTGTCAAACGCCATGGCTTTTCAACTGCAATGGCAGCCCGGTTGCTCTCGTGCTGTGACACATGCTGCGGGGTGTCCCTCTCTCTGCTTCTATATGCCTTCATTCCGCTGCTCACCTGCAGCTTCCCAGGGAAGCACATCATGCGGTGCACAAAACCTTCCCAACAGGGCTGTCTCTGAATGCATGTGGTAATGATGCCGCACACTGCGCTCAGCAGCGCACATCCGGCTCCAGGCAATCCCCCGCATGCATGTCATGGTCCCTTGCCACGATCTCCTCACTCATAGAGCCATGCCATGTCCCATGCATGAGGTTACGTTCCCTGCACTGGGCTCGTGAACGCACATGCATGCACCGGTGTCCGTCTTCGTGAACGCAAGGGCGACGATGCATGCAGGCTCTCCATCCAGGAGATCGCCAACATGGGCGCTCTCAGCGGCGTGCGCGCGTCGGTGCGACCGGCATACGACAAGATCACATCCTCCCTCGTCTCAGAAATCATCACGCTCACCTTCAACCGCCCCCTTGCCCTGGCCGTGCCCGCCACCTCCTCGGCCGCCGTGAACGGCCGCAACGTGTCTGCGGTGGCCGCTGCCGGCGCCGTTGCGCACCACGCGCGCATCGCCGCGCTTCTGGCAGAGCGGCAGGACGCCGCAGCCATCCGCCGGGCCGCCGGAGGCTTCCGGGCGGGAGGCACGGAGGAGGGTGACGTGAAGGTGCAGCAGATGCTGGGCGCCCTCGTGCAGCTCGACGCGGTCGACATGCTGCGCGACGGCATCCTCACTGCCGTCGAGCCTCAGGTGCCGCCTCGCATGCATGCTCCCTGCCGTGCCGTGCACACGTCAGCCGGGCCGTCGCACGCTCCTGCCCTGCCTGCGCGTCTACGCAGGCGTGTTGAACGCCATGCTCAGGGGAACGCTGTGCCTGCGTCTATTCAGATGTGAGGCTTGCTGCGCGGCGGCTGCGCATGCCGTGCTGCAGGGTCGGAGGTCGCCATGTGCTGTGTGCAGGTACGGGCGGCGATGGAGCGCTGCCTGACGGGCGCGCAGGTGGTGCCTGACGGCGTCGGCGACCGCCCAGGCGGCGACCTCGCGGGAGGCCTCGACCCGCACCGCGCGTTTGTGCCATCGGCCGCGGGCGAGCGCGTCTCCGCCGTCGTCCTCGCGCTGCTCGTCGCGCTGCTCCTCGTCTTCCACAACTGCTGCAAGCTGTACACGCAGATCGCAGCCGCCGGCGAGCGCCTCGCGACGGCCCGGCGGCTGTACGGCCGCGTCATGACCGGCCTTGTGCGCCGCGAGGGCGGCTTTGCGGGGCCGGCGGAGGACGAAAGCGCCACCGTGCACGCGCTCGCGGAGGCCGCGTCGGCGGACCGTGACACGGTGTGGGGCCTCCTGCAGAAGGAGATTGTCGGGCTGTTCTCATACCTGATCCGGTCCGCCCCCCCCCGCCGGGTCGGCGCCGTGTGGTAGCAAATCACGTCTGTGTCTGCAACCTACCGTGGATTCCAACACCAGCACTGATGTGTGTTGGGTACGTGCTGCGCCAGTGGGCGCAACAAAATGGACCAAACCAGGCCCGTCTCCCCATGCATGCAGATACGCTGTGACTATGCATCGATTATCCGTGATTGTCTACAGTGCCATGGGGAGGACCCGTGTTTGCGCCGGTCGTCATGAATTGTTCAACACACAGGGGAGCTGCAGCAGAGGGGCGTGCTGGCGTGCAGGGCACCCTTCACGCAGACATCCGCGGCGCAGGCGGACACGGAGGCTGCCGCGCCGACGGCGGCCGACGGCGGCCAAGCAGGCTCGCAGTGGCTCTCCAACCTCCTCCGCTCGGAGGTGTACTCCTCGCTGAGCTCCCTCTCCACCAAGCCCAAGACGCGGCAGGGCACGATCTCGTTCCGGTTTGCCAGCACGACCGCCGGCGGCGGCGCGGCAGCGACGCCGCTCGCCGCGGAGCCGTCCGTGCCGGCGGTGCTGGAGTACCGCGACCTCGCCGACGCGGCGCTGCGGCGGCTCGCGGCGCCGTCGCCGTTCCTCGTGTGGTGCCTCTACACGCCGACCGTGCACTTTGTGCGGGAGGCGGGCTCGCTGCTCGGGCCGCGCACCGCGGCGACGGGGTCGCGCTGCGTGCTGCAGCACTTCCTCGACGACTTCACGGCAGAGACGATGCTGCCGCGGCTCATGGCGGAGGCCAAGGCGGCCGCTCAGGCGATCATCTCGCAGAAGAACGCGTTTGCGCCGTCCACGTCGGTCGCAATGGAGGGGAGCACTCACGTCCTCCAGGTGATCTCACCATTGCCTTCAGTTGCACCTGTTGCCACATGGCCACGTCTGCAGGCCCTCCTTCTCTGCAAGCACAAACACCTCGCGGCCCCACTCGGGCAACTCAATGATACAGCCCCACTCGACGCCGACCTTCTCTGCGCAATGCACAGCCATCTCAGCACGAATGAATAAACGATATACGACCTGAGGCGCGGGCTGTGCTACACGCAGCAATACTGCAGATTGCTGCAGCAGCGCGGATGCGCGAACTTGTGACTCCAGGCAAGCCACAGTGGCGGCTTGTCGTGCTGCAAGCTGTGCGGGGCTACCCTCGCCAGAGGCATGGGCCACCACCAGTGCCTTGGCTGCAGATGCCACGTCGCGGCGTGCAGCGCAGCCGACCTGGAGAGCAATGCCACATGGGCAGACATGAGTCCGGTGGCCATACCGCAGCTGGGCAGGCGGGGCTGTGTGCTGGTCGTGTGTACGCAAGGGGGCCGCATGCATGCAGGCGGCCCAGTCTCTGGCGGCTCTCTTCACGGAACTGTCGCTGTGGGCGCGCGCGATGCCGGCCTACGCGGACGAGCTCTGCGCCGTCGCGACAGGCGCCCTGTCAGTGCTCGACGATCGCTGTGCTGCTCTCCTCGACGGCGTCTTGCAGCAGGCACGCCCCGTCTGCTGCACCACTGCGAATGGTTTGACCACGCCGTGAGCCATGCATTCCGAGCCGCCTGGTGTGGCAGACCGCCGTGCGCGCGTGCAGGAGGGCACCCTCGCGGCGCTGCTGGAGCGGCGCACCGTGGCCGCAAACCTCAGCGCGGAGCCGGCGGTTCGCTTCGTACAGAGCGAGGAGATGTTCGAGGACCCCTTCCGCAACGCGGAGTCGCGCGCGTCCGAGGATATCCTCCGCGCCGTCGTCGCCGCAACTGACGCCAACTCCCCCTCGCGGCCACAGGTGCCCCCCGCCTCTGCCTGCTACCTCCCTGCAGCGCTGCCTTGCCTCCTCTTGCCCTTGCTCTCTGTGGCCCGCCCACCCAGGTTGCTGGGTGGAAACGGTCCACTTTGTTCGGGGTTTTCCGGAGCCCAGGAACTCAGGTCATGCGCCCAAAACTACTCGCCAGCCTCCACAACAGCACCCGTTCCCTGTCTGCTGGCACCAAATGTTTGCACATGAACGGCCGCACGAGTCTCGCATCTGCGGCGCTGCAGAATGCTTCAAGCGCAACCGTGTGCCGGCAGCTGCACCCGGACCTGGGATGGCGTGTACCGGCCACCCATTTTGTCGGGGGTCGCTTCTCGCCGCAGCGGTCCCGTGGTCTGCGGTTGATGTGGGATGATGACGCGTGGCGTCCGGCGTGAGTGCAGGCGGAGACTGTGAAGATCGCACATCGGCTCGCGGGCATCGCGGCGACGCTGCTGCACCTCACGCGCTGCATCGAGCGCGTTGGCCGCTGCTTCACGACGGAGCACAATGCTCACCATGACATCGCCACCTCAGCCACCCTCACCATGTCCCCCCGCGCCGGCGCCGGCGGCACGTCACCCCCCGCCGGCAGCGCGGACCTCACCCTCCGCGGCATGAACGACTCCCTGCGGTCTTCCTCCCGGCTGAAGAAGCTCAAGAGCGGCAGCTCCGGCAGCGACTTTGGCGACGGCGACGGAGGCGACGGCGACGACGGGGCCGCCGGGAAAGGGCCAGAGCTCCTGCCGGAGCTGCAGGCCGCGCTACCGGCGCTGAATCTGCCAACGCGCGGCCACGCCGCAGCAGCGTCCATGCTCGCCCGCACCCTGCACGAGACCCAGGACGTGCTACCCCTGAACCTTGTCCACCTCGCGAAGCAGTGCGCCCTCCCCCTCACGTGCACCCTGAACCCGGAGCGGCCACACATGCATGACTGCGCTCGGGTGCAGGATGCGGCTCCGCGCCGGCCGCTGCCTGGCGACGGTGCGGCTGCTGGTCGCGACGACGTCCGCGCACACGTTTGCGGGCGTCGCGGCGGTCGGCACGCACGTGCTCGGCGCCGACGGCGCGCGCGACCGCGACCCCCGCATCACCGGCTTCATCCGCACCTGCGGCCGCCTCGTCGAGGAGCTCCGCCCGCACCTCCTGCCGCACTGCCTGCGCTACGTCTTCTCGGACCTGCCGCGCGTCGCTTACCAGTCCCTGCTGTGGACCGTGCCCCGTGTCGAGGTCGTCAACAGCGTCGGCCTCGAGCGCTTCCTGCAGTGCGCCCCCCCCGTCTGCCGTGTCCACATGACCTCCTGCACATGACCCTTCTGCCCTGCATCTCCACCCCGCAAACCAACCGGGGTTCTGCGGACCGCGGCCGCTTGCCGGTGCGACTGACGCGGCCGTTCTGGCAGCGGCAGCCAGCTCTTCAATCGAAGGATGCCCCGATAGCGCCATGCCCGGCAGTTCGGCCGTGTTCATGCGGTACAGAGTGACTAGTCACCCAATGCACATCGATCGAGTACGTGGTCAGTGGAGGTGGCCACAAGCCTGATGCGCTCGGTTACTAAGCGTACTCAATGGCCATGCATGTGCACTCGGCCACTCGCAGTAGTACACGCTAGACAAGGACTGGCATGCATGCATGCCTGTGCATCACACTCTGTATGAATCGTATCATTCTGGCGCAGCCAGCGGGTGTGGCGTCTGGGTACTGGCAGGAGCGTGGAGGTACTTGCGGCTGGCCATGTCACCGCCGCCTGTCGTCGCTGCTTACAGTGGCCGTCCACCTGACCGATCAGCATGTCGGCGGCTCTTCGTTGTGCCGGGGCTGCGACGAAGCGCAGCGTGCATGTTGGGGAGCGTGGGACAGCCAAAGCTGCAGCGAAGACACGCCGCTGTGCGCAACCGGGACGGTCCACCGGTCCAAGAGCGCCGCCTGCGCGCCAACAACGGCGCTGGCCTGTGTTCCTCCTGAAGGTGGAATGAATGACGCAGTTTGTGGCTGCAGGTGGTTGCTGTTGCTGAAGGGCGCGCTGGTGCCGCTGACCGGCCTGGACGCCGCCGCGAGTGCGATGCATGGCCTCGCGCTCGAGACGAGCGACGCCGCGCTGACCGCGGCGCAGTCGTACCTGCAGCTGCTGCAGGGCCCCGTCAACAACATCGTGCTCGAGGCGAGCCGCGTCGAAAGCCGGGGCAAGTTTGCGTCGGCGGACTGGCTGTCGCTGCTCGACGTGCCGGTCATGTCGCGCTCCGTCACCAAGGGGCAGCGGCTGCAGTTGCGGCAGGCCATTGACAGCTGGCACGGCGGCGGCGGCGCGGCGGCCGGGGGTGCCGCAGCGGCGGCCGGAGGCGGGGCGCGGGGAGCTCCCGCGACGGCGATGCGGGACGTCGAACCCGGCGTGCTCAACCGGTCGCCGGCATCGGGGCGGGCGTCTGCCGCTGGCAGCCCAGGTAGCAAGTCGCCGGCGGCGCCGGGGTCGCCAGACGAGGGGAAGCCGAAGGCGGCGAGCGCCCGCAGCCGGTCGCGCATCTCCTCGGTGATATCCGCGATGCCATGGCAGCGTGCAGAGGGGGGCAAGGGGACGCCGCGGTGACCGGGGGCGGTGCTGTCGAAGCGCCCCTGGCACGCTGTCGCATCAGCGCAGCGCACCTGCTCCCGCAGCTGCTGGAACGCCCCACAGGCGGTTGCGGTGTGGCAGGTTGCGCAGTGCAGCAACGAGGTGCAACCCTCCTCCCTTTTCCAGGCCGATTGTCTTCAGCATTGCAGAAACTCTTGTCAGGTAGGGAAGAATGCTGCGTTTCTTGTTCCGCAGAAGAGATAATATGTGGTTTGAGGGAGTGTGTAACCTCGCGCTGTTATCAGCAGACAGCGGCTATCTCTACAGGACGCTGGGCTGTGTGTTGGATGTCTGGTAGGTGCACAGCGGCGAAAGCCCCAGCTGTCACATGGCTGTGCACGTCACACAAACTTGGCGCTGTGTGGTGACATGGGGCGAGAGCATGGTTCTCGCTGTGCAGTGAACACATATCGGCCAATTTGCGTATCGGTCCATTTTGCGGACTGTTGGAATCAATGCACCAGACGAGCTACAATCGAGTACAGCACCTACATGCGCCGCACTCCAGCATCACTGACCACCACAGGGACCTCCCAGTACTATGTATCTTGAAATGTGAGGTTAAGAACATGCACGTGGATGCTGCTGGTTGCAGACTGAGCGGGCAGATCGTGACCAGTACTATGCACACGTGGCGACAGGCGCCACACCCATGCACTGCATGCATTTCTGACAACACAGATGGCACCTCATGAGTCTTCAGTCAGGCAGTGAGCTGCAATGTGTAGCCTGGATTCAGGACACGTTGTGTGCCAAACAGGATGAGCAGAGGCGTGTGTACGTCAAGCGCAGGTCTCGCAGTACGCGGGTCAGGCATCGTGCCCATTGTATCAGCTATCGCCAATGCTGCCGTTTGAGATGAGGGCAGTGCTGTCCACACAGGTGCATGTGCCGTGTCTCTTATTTGTGCACCCCATCATGCCGCGCACAAGTTCCACGACGTCATGACATGCGCTTTGTTGTACCAGATTACTGATGCAGGCAGCTGTTATCACGCCTTTTGTACCTGTCCACATCCAGGAGGCAAAGACTTCGAGCATCACGCCACGTCTACCCAGGCTGGCCATGAGGAGCAGATGTGTGTGGGGGTCATGTCACTTGAGGGAAAAAACACGTTGGGCGCATCACGGCAGACCCAACCGGGCATCGGCCACAGATGGAAGAAAAAGGAGCGTCCGACGGGGTGACGTCGACCACGGAGTCCGCCCACGCAGCACCACACGGGACAGGGGAGCCAGACATCCACGCTCGGACATGTGACCAGTCTGGCAGGCGGAGAGCGCACGTGTACTCGGCGCACGTATACTCGGCTATAGCCGTAGACAAACCAGGGACACGGCCACATGCGCAACGCAGGCCGCCGTGCCGATGTCAAAGTCAGCCACAAAGTGGGTGCAGAGGCGCCTTATGTGACACGGCGTGCTTTGGCGCAAGACATGCACAGGGTCCAGTAAGAAAGGGACGTGCACGCAGCCGCAAAATCCTCGTGCTGGAGTCCACCCGGGAAGGAACGTTGCACGTCTGCAGTGGCTGCTTCGCTCGCGGCAGCAGCACGCAGGGCGTCGTGTCTCAGGCACTCCACGAAAAAATAAGGAATCGGTCATCACGCCAAACACAAACGGGCATCGGCCACAGCACCCCTACTAGTAGGGGCGGACAAGGCACACCGCACAGGCCAGGGCCGGAGACAAGCCGCACACATGACAACACGTGAACCTTCACACCTGCAAAATCGGGGTCCTCGAGGGGCTGGCACGCAGGTGTCTACAGTCTTGAATTACCCAGAAAGCGCTATATGTGGTGTGACACCCAACAAAGTCGTGGTTTAGTTTTCGTAAGTTGTTTCCGCCCCTACCAGCAGGGGTGCTTTGTCCGATGTCCGTTCGAGTTTGGTGCGATGCCTGATTTCCTCGTTTTGTTCTCTGTTACACGCGGAGCTATTCAGTTGCGGTAGTTTCCAGCCCTGTATGTGGTTACATCGAAGGGAGGCACGGTCACAGGTGCATCACGCAGCAGCGTACAGGTATCGAATCAGACCACCTAACTACTCATCCTCTGCATACGTAAGTGTCACATTTACATTTACATTTACATACGTCCTCCCCCGGACACACCGCCGGTTCGAAAATAGTCCCTGCAACATGTGCCACGTGCGTCATGGTATTTCTGATCACCCAGCTATTCCCTCTGCACGCCACCGCACTGAACTCCCTCAGCGCCTGTGCCATCCACATCGACACATTGGTGGGGTTCCCGCTCCGCGATAACCCGGGGGTATGACACGTCGTTCCTGCATGCATGCCGCACGCTAGGTGTGTTCGCGCATGTAACACCAGGCGCACGAAGGGTATTTAGGTACCAGCACGCCGCAGCTCGGGTGCATCTGCTCAGCGCGCTTCCCTGCCTTGAACCCCGCTGAGCTGCTTATCCTACCAAAATTGTCTTTTGGAAGGCAAGGCCCTCAGCGGGCATTTCAGGGGCTGGGGGGGGAGTTTTGGCGCTCCTGCTGTGGGTCAGGCTAGACGGCCTGATCCACCTCTGCAGGCTCTGTTCCAAACCCTGACCGCTTCCGGGCGGCGCGCGCACGCGGGATAGCGGCGGCGTCTAAGGGATCAGGGATTCAGACCCCCCCAACACACTAGCAGTGTGGCTCTAGTTCATGACTGACTGCGACACACCTCCCTTGTTCCTCCTGCCGCATGCACTCTCTGCCCTGTATGTGTAATGGAAGGTCCAGCAATTGAATGTCTATACGTCGTATTAAAAAAAAGCCAGAACAAAAACCTGGGGTATCGCACCAAACCCAACCGGGCATCAGCCACATGTACAGCACCCCTACGCATGGGGGTGGAAGAAAAAGAAGCGTCCGACGCGGCGGCGCCCTAAGTGGCTCGGGGGATGACACGCATCTGTGGCGCTCGTGTGTGTGCTGTGTGCCTGTAGTCCTATTTTGGCTGCCCTTGGCGTTGCGGCGCCTTTGATCGCATCTCCACGCAGCACAACAGCCCGTGGTCCCGGTTATCCGGAGATGTCAAAGTCCTTGTAGGATATGGCGAGTAAGTGTCACATTTACATTTACATTTACAACAGCTCGGGCGCTGTGCAGGGTGGCATGGGATTGGTACAATTGCTTTTCGCGTGCGGGGCGCGTGCCAGGCACGCGCATGCCAAATGCATGGCACATGGCTCATGTCCAGCTCACGTCCGGAAGGCCGAGAGCGCTCTCCGCGCGGAAAATATATTGGCAGTGCGTGCGGGAAGCGTGCTAGGAACGCCCTAGTGCAATAGTTAACAGTACATCATATCTCTTATCGCACACATTTCAACGTGTCAACAGTCATGATGTCAGCCACCCGTTCGACCATGTCCGTGCGCGCGTGCACCAACACCCGCCAGGTCACCGCCAAGGCACAGAGTAAGTGTTTCACTGCTTCTTTCGCGTCCTGGTGTTCCTCTGAGGAACAGCCAGCACCCCTGCGATGTGCACCCGGTCAACGGATTTGGTACCGTGTGAACATTGACCCGCAACTCTGGTACAGGCGCCCGCCCGGCACTCAAGAGCACCGACAAGGTGGCTCTCGCCGCTCTCAGCGCTGCTGCTGTGATGCAGCTGTCTGCTAGTGCCCCAGCCATGGCCTCGGACCTTGCCCTCGGCGAGGAGGTGTTCTCCGCTAACTGCGCCGTGTGCCACGCCGGCGGCAAGAACGTCCTAATCCCCACGAAGACACTGGAGAAGAGTGCCATCGAGAAGTACCTTGACGGAGGCTTCAACGTCAGCGCTATCCTGTACCAGGTTCGTCTTCCCAACGTCGAACAGACGGCCCGGGGACGTCCCCGCTGTGGATTGCGCAGCGCTCCGCGAGCGTTGTTACCCCCGCAACCCTCTGCAAGTATTGATGTCTAGAGAATTCCTAACGTTTATGCAGTATTCCATTATTGTAGTACTGTAGTACAGTACACGCTGCGGTTCTTTTGTACGGACGATCTTGGGTACTAGTACTACGTTAGGTACCCTGGGATCGCGTGTACCAGTGTTGATCGGTACCGGGATGCGCCCTATGGGTACTGCACAGATCGTCCACACGAATCGCGAACTGCTGAGTCAGCCGTGAGCCGCGGTACGAAGACAAATCGAGTCCTACTCTCGCGATTTGAGTGTCCCTTTTAAGGCAGCACTTTTAAACGTCCGATCCCACCACCATTGCCGACCGCATCTACGATTCGATCGTCGGTGAATCATGACATCAGGACCATGACAGCAGTCGGGTCGACACATGCGCGCGGTTGTCTGCACGCAAATGTGCTCATGGACCGCTCATGGGCAGCGCAAAGCATGACAGCTTTCACCCCATCTGTTGCCGTGGCGGCGTGTTGCAACAAGAGTAGCATGCACATGCTGTCAGACTCGTACACCCGCTGACCACCAGTTTTTCAATGTCCTCGTCAAGCAGCAAGCAGCCCTTCCAGATTGGTGTAGTTCCCCACGGCAAACCGTGTGCCCAGATGTATGCATTGCAGTTTACCATTTTCTGTGCCTGCACTGGAGTATTTTACCTGACCACAGCATCACATCATCACGTGACTGTCACATCATTTCCCAGACAGCGTGACACTAGCTGCGCACCTGCAGGTCAACAACGGCAAGGGCCAGATGCCCGCCTGGGAGGGGAACCTCGAGGATGAGGAGATCGCAGCTGTCGTAGACTATGTCTACGCCACAGCCAACGCGGGCTGGTAAATGCACCACCAGATGCCATGTTCAGAGAGTGGCACAAGCAGCCGAGTCGCAGTTGTGCACCTGGTAGCCGTGTACATCTGCCTGTGGAGCCACTGACCAGCTGTCCACTGTAAGGCTCGAATATCCTTTTGGTTGTACTGTTGCAGAGCTGTGACTGCTACCAGACCTGTCTACCGAGTGAATGTAACAGCTGGCCTCCATCCAACACGTAGGTCATGTGGAGGAGCAAAATATGCTGCATAGTTAAAGAACCCTAAACTTTGTGAGAGAGAACCACACCCATGTCCTTACATCGAAGAGGGGCACGGTCACAGGTGCATCACGCCACAGCGTACAGGTCTCGAATCAGACCACCCTATCACAC
>JAUMHO010000007.1:3053189-3102672 GCA_032360965.1 Ulva armoricana
ACAGCCTAAGGGCAGCATCACAAGTGGCATCCCACCTCTGAACAACACCCCATGCACGAACTCTACGTCAGACAAGGACCACACCCATGTATTGTGCATGTTCACAGCCGTACTTGTACACCTGTCCCACAACCATACCCGATCACAGTGTAGGTGACCGCAAAATGCGAGGTTGTGCAATGACCCCTTCCAAGCAGCTGTGCTCTTGTAGAATGTGTAAGGACATGCAACAGCACAAGTTTGTTCCTCAGGACTGGCATCTGTAGTTGGACTTGTATGCTACCTGCCCTCAGGATCAAATTACCTAACAACGCATGTGGCCAGCTGATGGTTGACACCATGCATTGTTATTGTGTGCATGTGGCTGGTGTGAAAATAATACATGTACATATTTTGGAGTCAACCGTGACATCAGGAATGTGATGCGTCCACTTCACCTCGGGGAGAGGTTCTCCTGGCACAGTGCACGCCCTGGAGCAGTTGTTTCATTTGAGCATCAGCAGTGCGCATGATGTTGGCCCACATGCCAGATGTCAATTCCATGGTTAACATTACATTGCAGTTGCACTGCTGGCAGTGACGGCATGTCACACCAAGGACCATGATCATGCAATCAGTAAAAGTTTTCCTGTACAAATTTCATCAGGAATTTCTTGAGGAAATGACAACTGAGCTGCACATGCCAGACAATGGGGGCACGCACAATCATGGCATGCCAACATATGATTGTCCGTAGTAGATTGTGAGCATACTTGGTGGGATCTCACGATCAGCAGCGGCTATACTGTTCCAAATCACCTCACTATTGTACTGTCTGACCGGATGCACAAGCAAAGACACGCAGGCAGCTTGAGCTGGTTTAACCATCCAACACGACCGTGGACTGGCACCACATGTTTCGGGAGCATTGGCACAGCGCACGCGAAGCTTCAGGTTTGCATCATACATGAAACGGATCGTGTTGATATTATGCGTTACACCAAGATGAAGTCCGAAGTCTTCTCGTGTCTCTAGCACTTATTAACCATGGATACGCAGTTTCACACCCAGCACTGCAGCTAGGCATGACTTAACGGGATAGTCCTAATGCATGTAAGCGAAATGGTCACAATACACGACACTTGCGCCATAAATGGAACTGATGTCCACTGATGGACTTTCTTGCGTGATCCCATCAGATGCTACACCATCTAATGATTGGTTACACTGCATCACACCACACTACAACGTGCTTATCCGAAAACACATCAGACTGGACCTCAACACTGCCCAAAGTCACGGCCAACATCTGGCCCACTTCGTTCCTCGTCAAAAGGTCTGGGATTCAAACCAATTCAACGGCTCTCCTGTTGCCAGTTCTACCGTCACAGCCTTCTGCTGCCCTGCCACTGCGCCGTCACCCGCGCCGTCCCCATCGCTGGTAGCAGGCTCTGCCCTCTCCATCTGCATGCCCAGGCCGGCCCGCCACAGCTCGCCTTCCTTCATGAGTGGCCCGTCTCCGCTCTCCTGCAACAGGACCGCTGTCCTCACGCCAGACTTGTGCACACGACGTGCTCCAGCTGAAACACGAACACGCACACCATCCATCCATTCTCCCCACTACAACGCAAACTCATGCCAGGTGTAGAGAGGTTCACCAGAACAACTCATCCAGGAACACCGCAGTGAGCACCCAGCTGCAGGGACTGCATGCCGCGTTTGCACGGGTGCGGACACCCCCTGGGCCACACTCCGCGTAGCCGCAGTGCACCTAAGCCACTGCCCTCGACAGCCCGCGCACCTTTGAGGCGATCCACTCCTGAATCAGCACGTTGACAGTGTGAGGCACCTCGTGGTGCGGGCAGTGGCCCGCCGGCGAGACGCTGTAGTACTCTATCGCAGG
Organism: Ulva armoricana; assembly: GCA_032360965.1. NCBI lineage: Eukaryota > Viridiplantae > Chlorophyta > Ulvophyceae > Ulvales > Ulvaceae > Ulva > Ulva armoricana. Next base: position 3,055,072 of record JAUMHO010000007.1, read on the forward strand.
CACCTGCCGCTTCAGCCGCCGCGCCCACCAAGCACGCACCCATGGGTCTTGCTTCCCTGCGCACGCATGCTGCCCTCACCCACTCGGCACTAGTCCGCCTGGCGCGCGTTGCCGTGTTTCACATGCATGCCCAACATGCATGTCAGCGGACACATGCATCTGTCTGCACGGGGGCAGCACTGCGGGCAAACGGCGGGAGCTGCGGGGCAGCACCGTGCATGAGGCAGATGGGCGTGCCGCGCGCGGCGACGTCCGCGGCCATCTTGCCGAGGCCGACGTCACCGCGTGGGGAGAGCATCATGCTGAGGAAGGCGTCTGCGGCGTGCGGGTGGCCGGCCGCGTTGGCCATGCGCCGCACGAGCGTCTCGTCAATCGCATGCTTGTCCACATACACCTGTACGTGGCCTCGCATGCATGGCTGTCGCAAGCGCCCACAGTAGTGTCTTGTTGGGTCGCGCCAAGCAAATGCTGGCCGCAGACATGACCCGCGAAACCGGCGCCGGACAGCCGCGAGGACCTCGTACAAGTGAACCCAGCAGCAGGCTCATTGATCCGGTGCGCTCTACAATGCTTGCCACATGCACAGGAGCAGTCTGGCCCCACAGGCCCGGGTCGTGCGCCGTCATGCCCGGCACTCTGGCACGGTCGCAACGAGGGATGATAAGCAGAGTCACAGCCAAACAACGCAGGATGCACTCCACATCGCCTGATGCCATGCACGGCACGTCCATGCACTAGTTCCATGTGCCATGTCAGACTGCTGAGCGGTTCCGGAAGCATGGCCCTGCAATCGTGAGAACTATCAGAATTTAAAAACGTCGTGATGACGTTTCGGTCACCGGCACCGCCCCGCGCTGCAGGCACCGCTGTTGTATGTATGATGTATGTGTGATGTTGTGCCGGGTGCCTGCCTCTCCAGGGCCACCCCCAACTTGGGAGCCGGTACAACTGTGAATCCTGCAGTGAAGCATCCCGACTCCCCAGGCGGGCGGTCGTCATGCCACCGCAAAGCGTTGGCCATGTTGCACGCGTGCGCAATGCATGGACGTTCGAGGTCAGGGTGGGCAGCACCTGCTTCAGAAACGTGGAGATGGTCTTCGGGTCAGAGAGGTACCCAAACAGCGTGTTCCGCACAAACCTGGTGGCTTGCGGCGGCAGCGGCACCGTCGCGAGGCCGAGCGGCGCAAAGGCGCGCAGACTGTACACCGTCCAGAACGGTGTCGCGTTGAGTAGGATGAGCCCCCGCACCAACTGCACCGACACGCATGCTGCTCATGCGATCGCGCCGTGACACATGCATGCACGCATACGCGCACAGAAGCGGCGAGCATCGGAGGTGCGCGTTGAGCGGCATCGTTGCAGAGGCAGTGCGGGAATCGAGCGGGTGTGCTCTTGCGCATGCATGTGGATCCTGTGCCGCAACCACAATTCGTTGGTGCAAACTCAAGCCCGGTCGGGTGGGCTCCGGCTCGCCATTCTGGTCCATCGCTGCGAATTGCGATGGCACGTTAGTGGCGAGATGATGGTGGAGGGCAGACACGTGTGGAGTGTGCCTGTGATCGCGTGCTGTGCCTGGCTCGTGCAACGCGTCAGCAACACCCGCAATTCACGCCACCACGCGTCCAGCACTGCCTGGGACTCGCCGGCGCCGCTGCTGACCTGGCGGCCAGTGTGGCTGGGAGCCGCAGTCGCTGGAGGGCGGCGCCCGCTGCAGCCGCGTGCCAGCACAAGACGTTTCTCAGTACAGGCACGTCGCTGTGGGTCACTGGGTGCCAGCCGCCGTGCAGATGCAGTGCAGGTGCCGCTGCCTTCGCAGATCATGTGATGGTCTGTCAGAAGGTGGCGAAGATGACCCAGTTGCGCCATGACACCCTGCCTTGCGCCCGAGTACACGACGGGCTACCATGCGTGGGGTGATGCTGCAGAGAGGCCTGTGATGGGGGCAACACGACGGCATGCCAGGCAGGCGGGGTGGATCGTGAGGGGCACCTCCGGGTAGCGGTACGCCACAGTCACTGCCAGCAGCCCCCCGAGAGAGTTGCCAGCTACGTAAACTCCGCCTTCGTCCTTGATGACGTCCCGGATGAACGCTGCCACCTGCTCGGTCCAGGTGTCGATGGAGTAGAGTAGCTTGTCGGCCTTCTCTGGGGGAGAGGCAGGCCAGGAAGCCCCCTGGCCAAACAGGTCACATGCCCACACCCGGTGTTGCTTGCCCAATTCCTCTAGATTGTTCTCGAAGTGGAAGCTCCCAACCCCGAATCCGTGGATGAGCAGAACGGGCGGCCCTGTGAAAGCAGATCAGGAAGTTGAGCGTAGCGAGAGGATGTATCAACTTGTCATGATCGACAATGCAAATGCCTAGCCACAAGTATGCTGTCTGTTTCTTGCTGCTGCTCATGGGGGATGAAAGAGGCAGTGTGGCCGCTTGAGTCCTTGCCGATGCAGAGGGCTGGCATGAGCGTTCGAAAGTACAGCTGCACTGCACTTCTCGTCACCGTCGCCCAGGACAGCTCCCACAATACAAGCTACGTGTCCGGAGAGCATATGCATTCGCGATGACGAGACTTGCAGGCAGGCAAGTCGTGCCTGAAGCACTGTCTGTCTCAATGAACAACCATGCCAGTCCACGGCAAAAGGATTTCGCCCACCCGGGCAGTCCTAAATCCAGACACACCTGAAACTCCACTCTTGACATAGTGTACACGGCAGTTTGGTCTCCATGTGTGAAACAGGGCGTCTTCCGTATGGAGCTGCAGCTGCGAGATGTTCCCCCACTTGTCTTGCCCATCTGACGGCATCTGCGCTGAAGGCTGCTCATGACTGTCCGAGCTTGCGCTTGGGGCGGACGAAGTTTTGTGATCCGGCTGAGCTGCGCTACAGATTCGTCGGTACAAGCTTGTCCTGCACCGGGCTTGGGCTGGTTGCCTGGCGCTCGGAAATCGCGCCTGCGCCCGGCCGATCATGTGCACCGACCTGCCAACGTGTCCTGCGTAAAGATGTAGAGTTGGGTATAATGTATCCAAGGGGGAGAGCTACTGTGGAAACCCCGCTACGGGAATGCTGTTTACCGTCGCATCGTCAAGCTTGGCGCTCTTCACAACGGATGCAACCGCAATGTAGGCTCACGTGGGGAGATCAAGGCTTTCTATGTGGGTGGTCAGGAACATTGACATCGTCGTACCGCGCAGTGGTGTCTGCCGACGAGCTGCTTGTTCTCCAGGCCGAATCCGATTCGTCCAGCACTTGTGAATCCTTCCTCTTGCCAATTCCGCGTCTATGTTACATGAATCAAGACTCAATGCACCGCATTTTTTCCTTAGATAATGTGTCTAATTACATCTGCGCCGGGGACGTGTATCGCGTGTGATAGTCATTCGCCTCTTCTAATGCCCATGCGCCCGGATGCGCCGTTGTTCACACCACAGGATACCTGCCCAGCGTTTATGCACATTTAGGAAGGTCCCTGATATAACCTTGATCACCAGGACCCTCGGGTATCGCACATCTCCAGCCCTGGGCTCTTTTGCGAGTCTCTGTCGAAGGGAAATGCACTTACGCCACGGTATCGCTTCCAGATGAAGGCGTTGCGACGCCATGGCTGGAAGTCCAAATGTAAGACTGATCACAGAGCCTTGTTGCACACTCATGTATCTAAATGTGACCTGTCAAGTGCGTAGTGATCATTGGTGACATTCGCGATGTCAATGCTGATGTGTACGCGTAGCATCGATCAGCAAAACATAGAGGGCGGGGCAAGACTTCCAGACAAAACTGTTCTCAACACCAGTATCTACAAACACGCCTTCTACACTGCGCATGCACCGTCGGTAATTCTGGCTTGACTGTGGTCAAGCCTGCGTCTGCTGTTTGGCATCGAACGTACGCGGCACAGCATACGGCATGATTATGACTCGGCTACGTGGCTATAAACAGCCGCTGCTTGTTGCTGTGGTCTCTGTGCATTGGCTCAGCCTGAGCTTGGCCCAACCGTCACCACCACCCCCACCAGAACACTGGTCACACTCGTCATGTGTGGGGCATTTCCGAGGCGAAAACATGCGTACGCACCACCCGCAGCCCTGCTCACTTCCTTCCTGTGGGAGATGCCTGTGCAGATCCGATGAAGAGGAGGAGTGTCTGCATCGTTCCTGCCCGCCCCTCCCCCCTCACTGACTGGGTGATCGTGACATGATCAAGCAGGCGTATGTAGGTGCATGTGAGAGCACCAGCACGGAGGTCAACGGAACTCGGGCGATAGCAACTTACACCAAACCTGATTCAACTCTGTTCAGCTGCTTTCAGGCCATGTGGGATGAAAATATGAAGACCACCACATCAGAGGTAGTGACGACATTCGATGGTGACACGGAGGTCTGCACAGAGTATCATTTCACGAGCCCCATCCCCGATGACGCGTTCCTTGAATGTGTGGTATATTGCGGCACCCACCTCATGGCGCCACTGCCATGCCACGGTATGGCCCTGCCTCCTCGCCCGCAACATGCGGGCTGTGGATGAATGAAGACGGAAATGCGCAGGCCTGAAACATGGGTGTCTGGTCATGCAGCTGGAATTCAGCAAGCACGAATTACGTTTAACGACCACCCTTCAGTGTACCTCATGCCCCAGACTCTCTTCGAGGGCGAGGCTGCGGCTCTGGTGCAGGGCGGCAACAGTTCAGACATCTCCTGGGCGGATGTCGCCCATGGCGGATGCCCAGGCACGGCCATGTTTGCTCCTACGAATGGAACAGCCGGGTTGCCAGAGGCATCGATTGGCACCTGGCCCATCACACACCTGAAAATTCGATCTTGGCAGCACCGTCTGCGCATTGCGGAGTCCCCATATGCACCAACTTTTGCTTCCAGTTCTGGCCGCGGTGCTGGAATGATGATCATGTTTCGGATCACCAACCTGTCTGATGGCCCGAATTCCTCAGACATGATTAGGATCGAAGGCAAGGCTGGCATTGATGGTCTGGAAATGCTATGGGTGCTGCATCTGCACCCCCAGAACGACAGCATTGCCTGTGTCCATAACGGAGGCGTGACTGTCAGCACCCCGCCAGACAGGATTCGCAGCAATGCATGGTTTGTCGCAGTGTGCGAACTCAGCGACAGCGCCATACTGTCACTTCGTGTCAACGGAGGAGAAGGTGGAGGGGGCGAGTCGGAGGTGACCGTGTACGATGTGCCATCCCGAGCCTTTGAGCTCGTGGCCCCTGAGGCGGAGGTGGGCCATGCCCGTTCACGTGTGGATGTCGACATTGCAGCTGTGGTGGTGCACGACCAGGCTCTCTCGGGGCTGGAGAAGGGCATCCTACGGGAGCACCTGCTGCAGGCGATGGCTGCGGTCTATCCTGATGTCACAGACGCATGCCCAGGTGAGCAGCCCCGCGCACTCCTCACGACCTCACTGCATCGCACGACCCTCGCCGGAATCGCAGGTGTCAGGTGATGTATAGATGCACAGGGGCAGTGCGATGTTGCATCCACTGTCGAGTCACTGTGGAGGCACTGGCTGCACTGTAGCTTGGCAGGTGCAGGGGGCGCCACGTCGTTGGACAGGCGCAAAGGAGCGGTGCCGTGCAGGAGAGGACAAGGTCGAACTGTTCTTCGAAATGAGGCCGGGGGCAGCCGTGTCGTCTCGGGGGCGGTTGCGGGCCAGCATTGAGAAGTGTACAGCTGCTGGCTTGTGTCCTACGCCTGTGGACCCTCTCGGGGGCGTACCCCACGCCCGCTTCAGCGACCCGCACCACTTCCTGCCCGCGGTGATCCCCAACGGCAGCGTCACTCTCCCCCTTGCCTCCCGGGACAGCATGACCGTGGCCCTGCGACTGCGGTTCAACAGAGTGGCGCACGCCAACGCGTCCCTCGCCATGGCTGGGTCAATCCTGTCGACGAACGACGATGCGTTGATGCTCTGGCATGAAGGAGATGCCATGGTTGCAAGGCTGAGTGGCGTTGGTGGATCTGTGACAGTCAATGCAGGCTCCGGCTCGATTGAGCTGGACACGTGGCGCACGTGGACAGTCTGGTGCGTGTTCCGCCCACACCACCGCCTGCCCGAGTTGTCAGCAGCGCCACGCCCGACCGAACCGCGGTGTGCCCAGCCGTGTAGGCTAATTCAGCCGCACCCCAGGCTTCAGGTCAGAACCGGGCTGGGCGTGCAGGTGTGCAAGCAGCCCAGGGGCTGCTGCAGTACACTGCAGTCGCATGCCATGCTGACTCGGTGCCGGACGCGGCTGACTGCTGTGCACCCTGTTTGGTGCACGCTCAGGTTGACCTCCAGATGGCACGCGAGGCTGCCACTGCTGTGCTTGCCACCTGCACGAAACGGTCAACGCACCGGGGTGGTGTCCGCCAATGCTGTTCAAGGCATGCAGGTACCGCTTCTATACACAGAGTATCACGCTGTATCGGGACAGCACGCTGATGGTGTCTGCCGCAGCGCCAGAGATCAGGGAACTGACGCTATCTTCCCTCGTGCTTGGGGCCAATAGCACCAACAGCACGTCCTTTGATGGTGATCTCTCGCTTGCCACCATCGTCAACGGGAAGAACCTGGACCTGTGGAAGCCGGCGACAGCCGCACCGGGCTTTGACATCCTGCAGCAAGGTGCTGCCTGCTGCTCACTGTCCGACTGCATGCATGGGCACCGCCGGTCCTGCAGAACAGTGCTCCCGCTTCGAACTGGCGCTGCAAGGCGCTTTGCTACAGCCACGCAGCATGGCCCTGCGTTAGTGTGCTCCTGTTGATAGCCCAGGTGGCATGCCTGTGCTGCGCCGGGCGGCTTTGCTGCGCTTCGGGCGCCAAGGCCGCAAACCGCCAGACTTTCGGTGCTGGTCCTACTAGACTGTGCATCACTACGCGCAGCCAGTGGCACTCGGGAGCAACTCATGCATCCACACTGGCTGGCCGGTTTGTTTTTCAGGGGCTTTTTTGGGCGCCAGGAGGTGATTCCAACATGCAGCACGGCTATGCGCTGCCCCTTGCAGCCACCGTGCGTGAGAGCCATGTGTGAGCATGCTCCCGAATCTCCACGTGTGTGGCGACCGGGCCAGTGCCGGTGCTGTCCGCCCCACCGCCTCCATGCGTTGTGCAGGAAGCGCGGAGGACCTCGGCCGCGCTCTCCTGATGCTGACCCCGGCCTCCATCTGGTGGGCCCACGACACCAACGCCACAGGCGGCCCCCACACCCTGCTGGCGTGGGGCTCGCACTGCGCCGCTGCCTGGGGCCCCGACACCGGCAACCTGTCAACCAGCGGCACCCTTCGCCCGCCCGGCGTCGCGGTCGTCCACAACACAACGGACCCGCCTCATGTCCGCGCAGAGGTGCTCCTCGAGTTTTCCCCGGACCTCAACACGACGCTGCGTGCCGGCGGGGGAGGCGCACGCCCGCTGGCGGACGTCAAGCTCGGGTCTACCGGCATGACGGTCCTCGCAGTAATTGAGCCAGACCTGCCGCCCACCGAATGGGCGCTGCGGACGATCGTGGCCCTTGGGAACGTGACCGCGCCAGAGACCAGCGGTGCTGCAGAGTTCGAGCCGGTGTTCCGGCTTGGTGCCTTTGTGGACGAGGGCGGGGCTCTGTTCCTGGAATGCACGGCGTGGCCGTCGCCCGCCGTCCAGGCTGCCGCAACCGGCTTTCTCGACTTCTCTGTGATTGCTGCAGTTCTCGGCCCTCCAGGCAGACTCGAGGTCACCTGCGTGCTTGACCCGCACCTGCTAGGTGCGCCTCTGCGTGTGTGTGCTCGCCTGCAACACTGGTTGTAGTGCGGACGACTGAAGCACGGGTGCCCCAGCTGCACTGCGTGGCTGGGTGCTGCAGCGTATCAGTCTTCCTGCTCTGCCAACGCCACACCGAGCGGTGTCCAGGTTGCTCTGAAGCTCTCTTGGCATGGGGGCATGCATACCGGAGAGCAGGGTTCATCGGAGCAGTCATGTTTCTGGTGCTAAGACCTGCACGTCTTCCCGGAGAATCAGATTCGTTTGCTTTGGGAGGTCTGCAAAATACAGCACTGCCGGAGAGCTCATCACACTCTGATGCTGTGACAGCTGCGCCGTTGCTGCAGGGCCAGAGAACAGCGGCTCCTCCAACCAGCTGCGCGACATAACACTCGGCAACTGGACGGCCGCCGACATCTCCAATGATACAATAGCCGGTGCTCCGAATCCGTACTTTGTGTCATCCGTCCCCAACGCCACTGCGGGAGGCATCCTTGCAGCAGCTAGCACCCCGGGGATGGTCTCTCACATGGAGGACTTTCTGTCCATCGGGGATCCCCCACTTTCTGAAGAGCAGCTGGACGATCTGCGGAACCGAGGCTGGCATGTGCCGGGTGCGCCCTGCTGCCTGGCTGCTACATGTCGCCCCAGCATGTGTCTCCGTCATCGCACCCCAGCAACCCTTCGCGTGCCAGCTCCTCCGGTTCTGCATGTGCTTCAGACTCTGTCATGCAACACAGTCTCGGACTTGCTGCTGCCTGCGGCCACTTCAAGGCCACAAAGCCTGTAGTATGAGGCCTGCTGTGTTGTAGCCTGCACCAGCAACTCTCTCCACACTTTGGTGCTGGGAAGTAGGTCACAGTCCAGCCGTGTGTGAGCTCGCTGCTAGATGCCGGCGCTGGCGGAGGTTATGGCCGCGCTGCAGCACCGACACGAGGGCTGCTGTCAAGAGACGCTCACCCACGTTGGGCGACTGCTGCAGGCGATGGCCCCTCACTGACACTGCACGTGAACGGGCAACAGGCCAACGTCAACCGGAAGCTTCCCAAGCACCCCATGGATCCCCTCACGCCACCCTTCACCGACTCGACGCCCAACACCCTCTCCATCGGAGGCACCCCTCTCACCGCCAACCCCCAGAACGACAGATTCAACGGCCGCATCGCCGCCGTCGCTGCCTTTGACCGCCGCATCACTGAGATGGAGTACACGCACCTGCGCCGGCTGATCGCCGCGCCGGAGCATCACAACCCGCCCGGCCCCCGGCCACCCGGCCCAGTATCCTACCTACCTCCGCTGCCGCCACCGTCGCCACCGTCGCCACCTCCCGCTCCAGCCCCGCCTCCCATGCCGCCACCAGCAACCGCGTGCCCCACCAGCGCTCCGTGCTGCGACCACCCCTGCCCCCCGCAAACGGCGTCATGTCATGCTAGCTGCCCACTCGACGACGCATGCTGCGGCTCCCCTGCCGTGCCGCAGTGCCCATCCGAAGACCCGTGCTGCCACCACGCCTGCAGCGACGGCACGCAGTCGTGCCATACCAGCTGCGACCCGACCGACCCGTGCTGTGGGGCGCCGTTCTTGCCGCCATGCCCCAGCGCCGACCCCTGCTGCCGGTACGTCTGCCCCGCTGACGACCCTGGATGCCAGGACACGTGCGACCCTGGCACCTGCTGTGGCACGCCGGTGCCCCCGTGTCCCGCAGAGCAGCCATGCTGCCACCACCCGTGCGATGACGGGTCCGCCAACTGCCACTCGAACTGCGGGCTGGAGGACATCTGCTGCGGAGCCTCCTTCCTGCCGCCCTGCACCGGGGACCCGTGCTGCTACCACCCCTGTGACTCCGCTGGCCCCGACTGCCACGCATCCTGCGCTCCAGACGATCCATGCTGCGGTGCGCTGTTCCAGCGGCCCGCTGCCGCTCCGGCGCCGCCACCGCCCGCAGGGACGACCGGCACGGCCTGCCCGTCGCACTACCCCTGCTGCACTCACCCGTGCCCGGCGGGGGTGCCGGGGTGCCATGCATCATGCGCGGCAGACGACCCGTGCTGTGGCGCGGCGGAGTTGCCGCCGTGCGCGGCAGACGCGCCGTGCTGCGATGCGCCGTGCCCCGCCGACAACGCCACCTGCCACGGCGGCTGCAGCCCCAGCGACCCGTGCTGCGGCGCTCCGCCGAAGGTGCCGTGCCTCGCCTCGAGCGGCCCCTGCTGCCACTACCCCTGCCCTGACGGCAGCCCCTCTTGCCACGACGCCTGTGCCGCTGACAGCCCATGCTGTGGTGCGCCGTTTCTGGCGCCCTGCCGGGAGGACGTGTGCTGCTACCACCCGTGTGCGGCTGGAGAGGCTGGGTGCCATGATGCATGCACCGCGGACGACCCTTGCTGTGGCGCGGCCTTCAATGCATCGGCGTTCGATGAGACGGACGGCAATGGTACTCCAGGCGGTGAGTGTGGGCAGAACGATGCGTGCTGCAGGTGTGCATCCCGCCTCCTGCGGTGCCGTGCTTGTTCGCATCCGCCTGCACGGCTGTCTACCTGGCATGTGAAGTGGTTAAACGCGGTTCAGTCGGCGCGTAACAGTACACGTGCGCGCATGTTGTGGCTCCACTGAAAGTCGTCCAGCTTATCGTCGGACGTGTCACAGCACTCAATGGTACAGATATCATGACAGCTCAGGACGCCCCTGCCGCTGCAACCGGGCTGTTGCCTCTGCGTGACCAGCCATAATCGAGTGCACGCTCGCATTCGAGTGCATGCATGCATGCAGGAACCCGTGCCCCGTCACAATGCCGTTCTGCCACGACGCCTGCCCGGCAGACGACCTCTGCTGCGGCTGGGCTGAGCCGCAGCCGTGCCCCGCGGACGACGTGTGCTGCTACTCCCCATGCCCGCCCTCGCAGCCCGACTGCCACGCCGCCTGCCCACCTGAAGACGCCTGCTGTGGCGCCCCGGCTGTCCTCGCGTGCCCGCCGGAGCGGCCCTGCTGCCACAACCCCTGCCCCGGGGGCGTCCCCGATTGCCACACGCAGTGCGCCCTGTCCGAGCCGTGCTGCGGCGCGCCCTTCTGGCCACCGTGCCCCCGGGAGGACCCCTGCTGCCACAACCCCTGCCCCGACTCGGCCCCAGACTGCCACAGCTCCTGCGCTGCTTCAGACCGCTGCTGCGGAGCCCCTCTTGCCTACCCGGATGGCGCTGATCCTCCATCACAACCTCCAGCGAGCGAACCCAACAGACCGCCTGCGCCTCCTTCGCCCCCCCCTCCCCCCTTGTCAACCAGTCCCTACGGTACGTGCACCGTTGCGGCCGCGGCTGCAGCGCATGCCCCAGCATAGCTTTCCATTGAACTGTAGCAGATGTGGTGTCACATGCCGCTGCCTGATCTTCCTCCAGGGTTCCCTGTTGGCCCAGGGGCTTCCCTGCTGGCCATGGCGAGTGGGGTATGCTCGGAATGCATGCTGGCAGACCCGTGGACGCTGCAGCAGAGTGGCCATAGGCCGCTTCCACTGTGTGGGTCGCCGGTGTGCGTCGCGGCGCTGGACCGCATGCGGCCCACAAACCACGCCGTGCAATGCCCACGGATGAACGCGTGACGCACTGGGAATCTGCAGAGCCGTTGGCGCCGCTGGACTTTCCGGACGAGGTCGACAGATACGGCTACGACCCGTACAGCAGCCCGTTCAGCCCGGGCGGCGGCGGAGGAGCGGACGGTGACGGAGGTGCAGCGGACTACGACGACAACGGCGCGTCCCCGTACGAGGAGTACTATGAGGCCTACAGCGGTGAGCCGGACGAGCCGGTGCCGGTCGTGGCGGCGCCGGCGGGCGGCTGGCGGCCTCAGACAGCGGCGCAGCAGCGCGCCGCGTTTGTCGCCGAGGCGTCGATCCAGCTGTCGTCGTGTGACAGCGCGGAGGAGATCGCGATGCTTGTCACGGACTTCCTGCAGCGGTCGCTCGAGAGTTCGCTTGTCACTCTGGAGGTGCGTGGGTTGTTTGCCTGCATGTTTGCCTGCATGCTCGCCTGCATGTTTGCTTGCATGGAGCGGTCATTGGGTGTGCTCACTGTCCCCGCTTCCTTCAACGGCGAGAGCTCACCCTGGTCTCGTATTCCTATGAATGCACCTGCAGGTTGGGTACGGATTGGTGAGGAGTGGCACACCGCTTCTGTTGTTGCAGTCTACCGATCCCATTTGTGAGTCCGCTGGTTACGCCAGCTTGCAACAGATCCTGCACCATGTGCTGCCCATGAGCTGAACCTCACTCCGCTCTGTATCAATTTCCCAAAGAAGTCAGTGTCATCAGCCAGTGCCTGCTTGCCTGTCCCTCTACAGCTCAAGTGTCTGGGACACATCTCTTCTTTTGCTCGCCACGTCACTTTTGCAGCTGCCCTTGTTACCTCCCAAAGCGTCTGCAAGTGGCTGAGCTGTGGCATCTGCCACGACTGACTGTTCAACACCACAGCTGGAAGTGCAGGTGTTTGACTGCACGGGCGCGACCGCGGCTCGCCGCCGCACCCTCCTCGCTGCCGACCTCTCCCTCGAGTGGGCCATCACCGTCCCCGGAGCCGCCGCCGCCACCATCGCGGCCGACGTCGTGCGCTTCATCGAGCAGGACGCCCCGGGACTGCTCCAGAACAGCGGCTTCCCCGTGACCGGTGCCACCGGCACCGCCTCCAGCAGCGGCCAGACTGTGGCCAAGGTGGACGTGGTTGACTACGAGACCGGTGAGGTGTTTTCAGATGAGAGCGCCCCCGTAATACTGCTGCTTGGGGGGCAGCTCGCTACTCTGCAGCTACCTGTTCCCGAGGGGGGGTGGGGAGATCCCGGATGGACAGCGGTGGACAACGTGGATGGTGACATCACCGAGCGATGCCGGGTGAAGTTCATGAATCGTACAGAGGACTTTCTGGATGTCACGAAGCCAGGGCAGCCCCTGGTCATGCGGTGCGGGCCCTGCCTATCTGCCCTGAGCCTCGAGCTGGTCTGACGCGCTCCCTGCTGCTCAGATTCATTCTGCTGCCCGCAGTGTGCTTGGATCCCATGGCCGTACCACCGTGTCCTTGGCGGGCGAGGCAACACAGCGCCGTGCATGCCACGTGGCAGTCGTTCCAACGCATGCGGCGATGGCCAGCGTGTGCAACAGCCTCGCTGAGCGTTGTGGTCACACGTGTTCGGGTGCATCCCAGGCTCGCATTGCGGGGCCAGCGTGGTGCACCGTGCCACACACGGAGTGCTTTGTTCGCTGCGCAGGCTGCCATGCAGCCGTTTCCACGCTCCTGCTGCCTGGCCACGTGGCGATAGCGCCATCGACGCTGCACGCGTCACCGCAGCTGCAGACGCCGTTGGTCCGAGTTGGCTCACGTCGCAAGCTCTGTGGTGTGCGTGCGACCAGTCCACCGCGCTCCCCGTTGTCGGGCATCACACCGTTCGCCACATCAAACGACCTCTGTGCGGAGTGTGTAGGCCTGTTGCTGTGCGTGGAGTGTTGCCATCTCGGGTTTCTCACTGTCCGTTTGCACCAGCGGTCTGGAGCGTGCAGTGGTGGGTACAGTACCGGTTCACCTGTGGGTACCGTTCTGACAGTGGTGCGAACAGGTACACCGTGTCGGACAGCTCCGGCAACGCCGGGGCGCCCGTCTTCCGCCGCCTGCGCCTCGTGAGCCCCTGCAAGCCACCGGAGCGCTGGTGCGTGGCCACACAGGCCTGCTCCTTCAACGGCGTCTGCAGCACCGCCGCCGCCGGCCTGTCCTCCCTCTCTGCCCTCTTTGCAGCATCTGCGCTGCCCGGCCCGTCTGCCGGCGACGACGGTGGCGAAGCTGCGCCGGAATACGATTACGCGTACCTGTACGATGACGACTATGGCGACGGCTCCGCAGGCGCTGCGGCGGCAGAGGAAGCCGCGGATTCGGAGCTCGCCGGAGGGTATGCCGACGCGAACGACGTGTATGCTGACGAGGGCGAGGCCACCGCAGCCACGTTTACGAGCGCGGCGTTGATTGTGGAGGACGTGCTGGACACGGCGGCGCCGCTTGTGCGCGTGGAGCAGCGGGTGGTACGGGCATGCACTGCCGCCGGCACTCGGCCCCCCTGTGGGTCTTGTGTGGCTCTATGCTGTGGGGCTTGGGAGTATTCAGGCGGTGAAACAGCTTGTGTGTGCGCCCAGTGTGTCTGGTGTATTATGGTGCCGTACACCGGTCGCCGTCGCAGCTTTCAAGAAACATGCTGTGCCTGTGCGGTGGCCTGAGGGACGGCATGCCACTGCGACGTGAACGCGGCTCCGCTGTGGTGACTGCGGCATGGCCAAGCCAGGGCCTGGCAGGCGACGTGGCCTGAAGGGTGCACCATGACTCCGGGACGTGCACCCAACCCCGCACCTGCATGAACTGCGGGCAGCCAGGCGGCCGTGACAGCAGGAGGTGAAGCCGTGCTGCTTTGTGCGCTGGCTGCACCAAGAAGTGCGTGCTGCCTGTTGCGCGGGTATCAGCGGGGGTCGTGCTTTGGGCACCCACGGGGCAACTCAGGTGAGCTTGTGCAGATTCCTGGGTCTGGCGTGAAGCACACCGACATCGTGGCCACGATCGGCGGCACCGGCATGCGGGCAGTGCGTACGGAGTGGCCGATCGGGCTGCGGTTTGTGGACTCCGGCGCGAGCGCGTACGACGCCCGTGATGGCTACATCCCGGTGAGTACCAGCTGACTGTGTGCGCGGCTGTGAGCATGCTTCAACCGCAGCAGTGCCTGCCTGAATCTGGTGAACGCCCGCCTCACCCATCATGCGACGGAGACAGGCGGTAGAGTGCAGCAGTCTGGTGTACTCATTACCTCAAGATGCAGTGCTAGTGGGCGTTGCAATGCCTGTGCTGAGCTTCTCGGGAAGCAGGCGGTCGGTCTGCCTGAGCCACGCACCAACGGGCATGCTAGTGAGTCACAGGTCACTGGCTGCGTTTCAAGCGCTGGTCGCTCAGTGATGGCCACGTTTGTGTTGTCAAACCCAGCGTGGGAACGTGATGGATGCCACTCTCACCCGATGCCGTGCTCAGATCGCCCTGCACGGTCCGCGAGCATTTGAGAAACATGAAGCACAACCACCTTTATTGCAGCGCGCCTGCAGCGACTCTCCACAGCTCGCTGCAGCCACGGCACATCGTGTTTCATGGTGTGCTTGCAGTCGCGTGTCCATGCGCAGATTGCATCTGTGCAAGTCTCAGATGGCACTGGCCGGCTCGCGGCCGTCGACACTGCCACGCCCCGCAGCGAGGCAACGGCGCTGTGGCTGGAGTACGCTGCCATGGACGCAGCAGGGAACGTCGGCACGGGCCTGCGGCAGGTGCTCGTGGTGTGCCCCGGCACGGAGACAGTGTGCTTTGAGGACGACGCGACTCGGCCGAGCGCCTGCTCCGTCAGCGGCCGCTGCCTCGATGCCTCCCTGGCAGGAGCCCTCGGGGACCAGGCTGTGCAAGGTCTGCTCCCGAGCATCACTGCCACTGCCCCGGTACTGCTGTCCTGCTGGCATGCTGTCGTCGCCAATGATTACTGAACGAGGCCTCGTTTCGGATGCCATGCTGGCGCAGTGGAAGTGCTTGTGCAGCTTGTTGGTGTGCTAGTCGCTCTGGTGTACCGTCCGCGGGTGTTTGGCAGCACAGGCTCCCGCAGGTTGCCCAGCAGGCTGCTGGTACCTGTGTTCACGGCAAGCCTGCCCATATGCCATGACCTGGCACCCACTGATTGCGGCTGCATGCATTCAAAGCCATGAGTCAAGCTGCACTGTGGTTCAAGTCACGGGTGGTTTCACAAGCGGCGCGTACTGCGGAGTTCACTGTGTTTGGGAGGTGTGCCGGAATCCGCATGAGGAGGTGTGTGCAGCTGCTGATGTGGAGGACGAGCTCATCGACCGTTCTCCGCCAGAGATCCGGCTGCGGGGCCCTGCGGCCGTGACTCTGCTGGCCGCGTCATCAGCAACCCCCTACGCCCTGTGCCCTGCCAAGGCTCCCGCGGACCTCGTGTGTGACCCAGGCGTTGCGGCCGCTGAGGACGAAGTTGAGGGCGACTTGCTCAGCATCGGCCTCGTCACTGCGTGTGGGCCTGCTTCTTACCTCACGGCGGTCGGCCTGGCTGGCTGCACGCATGTCAGGCTCGACACCCCAGGCACTTACCTCATCTCGTTCTCCGCCACAAACTCTGAGGTCCGTTTCCTGGTCCCTGTCTGCACCATGCACCGGCAATGTTGACTCTCCGTGGGTGGCCCTTGAACACAGAGGATCTGGTGCCCTTGCATGTATCCAACCATTTGGCACCGTTTCGCCAAAGTGGCCTCTGGCATTGCATGCTAATCCACGCATACAAGAGAGCACGACGCGGGAAAGCTGGATCGAAACCAGGCGTTGCTGCCAGGGCCGTGCGATGAATGGCGCAGGCACGCCTGGTGTTTTGGTACAGTCTCCGTGCCAGCTGCCCGGGGCGCTCTGAATCCGCGCAACTGCAGCTGGCAGGTCAGGCAGCCGCCGCGCGCGCCTGCATGACGCTGCCGCTGCCTGCTGCAGGGCTTGACCGCCACCGTAGCCCGCAAGGTCATCGTCAAGTCGCGGTGTCCACCGGGCCAAACGCCCTGCCAGGACGGCACATGCGCCACCGTGTGCCCTGAGGCCCTTTCCCCTGAGACTGTGCAGCAGACCGAAGAGTCCCTGGAGAACACGTCCCCCACTGTGCGCCCCGCCACTCTCCACCGGCTCAACTGGGGTCCCGTCTCCTGTCTCCGCTGCTCCGGCAACAGGCGCCGCTGCGGCCCCAGGGTGCTGCCTGGCCGCCCAGTCAGGATAGCCTGCCTGCATGGGGCGCCCTGACTGAACAAACAATCTGTCACAACGCGTGCTGCATAGCACGTCACACGAGCTTCCTTGTACGGATCACTCTTCGGACACCCTGTATGACACTGTCCGCCTCGAGGTGCGTGGCCGGTGCTCGGGATAGTATGGCACGACACCCGATCGTATACAAAATCTTTCACGCATCTGTACTGCACACCCGTGAACCACAGGTCTGCCTGTCATGCATTGAGGAACACGACTCATGCTGAAGAGGCCGCTCAGCCCGTAGAGGCGTGTGTCCACAGAAACAATGACCAGCTTGGCACGTGGTAAGCCAGCGACGTCGCCCTTGCCCATGCAGATCGAGCTGCGCCCAGTCGTCCTGGGCGCGCACGTGTACACCACGGTCGTGATGCTGCCATACCAGAAGAACACCACGTTCTCGCGCTGCTCCGGCAGCAGGCTGCCCACGACGCAGGCACCGTGTGATCCAGGCGCGACCGCCTACGACGACCAGGAGGGCGACCTCTCCTCCGCAGTGGCCGTCACGCCGTCCACGGTGTCCCTGGAGGCGCCTCTGGGCACACGCATTCGGCTGGCGTACCGTGTCAGCGACAACGGCGTTCCCCGCCGAAGCGCTGTCGCGTATCGCATCGTCGAGATCGCAACACCGTGCGGCATCGGCCAGTCCTTCTGCTCAGGGGAGTGCCTGCAGGTGCGCGCCCCTGCACCACGGCCGCGTTCATTTCTCGGACGGCGTGTGGCTCCCGGCACAAACCTGACCTGCGCATCCCCAGGTCGTCTACACGTCTCTGTGTTTGCACCAGATTCCGGGTGGTGCGTGAAACCGCGCGATGTGTGCACCTGTGAAGAATCATGGTATATAACCGCTCTACCATGATTCACAGGTACGTCGCAACGTGCCTGTGAATCATGGTAGAGCGGTTATATACCATGATTCTTCACAGCACCTCCGCCCCGGACGCAAATGAACGTGTGGCTGGTTTCACATTACCATGGGCGTGGCAGGCAGGCTGTCAATGCATGCGCATTGAAACCTGGCCAGGCTGCTTGCATCCGTGCATGCCTTTTTCAGTCTTCACTGGTACTGCATGTGCAATGTCCAGCATCACACTGGAGCCAGGTCCACAGCCTCTCCCCGACGCACTACTGTGCCAAACACCCGGTGCATGTCCGGCAGGCAGGGGATGTAAGCAGGCGTGCCAAATGCAGGTTCCATGCACAGCTCTGAGCGCCATTGCAGCAGGTGCAGATGAGGAGCCTGCTCCTCCCCCGCTGCCTCCAACGCTTCACCTCGCCCGCCCACAGCCCCCCAGCACCGCGATCGCCGATCCCCTCCTCACAGCCTACGGCGCCACTCCCGACTTCTCGCTTCAGCCATGCACCTCCACGCAGCTCCCAGCCAACGCTACAGCTGCCCAGATGGCGGCGCTCACATTGGCCACCTGCGCCGCCTACGCCACAAATGGCACCGGGGCAGTACTGCCGGGAACGACCGTCGCCCCTTCTGTGTCGTACTGCGATTCAGACACCTGCGTCGCGTGCACCCAGGGTGCCCTGGCAGCGGGACAGTGCTTGCCGGGCGTGCACATCTTCGCCTACACCGCACCTGAGGGCGCGTATGCATGGGCAAACGGGACCGCGGCCGCCGCTCCGGTGCAGCTGCTGGCGGTCGCGGTCGCGCAGGTCGGGGGCTTTGCGGTGCAGGTCAGCTTTCCCGCCGCGGACGCGGCTGCCGCGGACGCGCTCGCGGCGGCGGTGGCAGCGGATGCGGCTCTGCTCGCAGACGTGGCTGCAGGGGTGGAAGCGCAGGCGTTTGCCGCGGTGAACGGCACAGCAGCCGGGAACGGGACGGGAAAGCTGGTCGACGTGCGCGCAAACGGCACGACCGTGTTTGTCGTGGAACCGGCGAGTGCTGGCAACCCGCACGCGGCGGCGCTCGAGGTGGCCGTGGTGTTCCGCTACGTGCCCGGCCTGCAGAGCTACGAGGACGCGTGGCCACACGGGGCAGCCAACGCTACTGCAACTGCCGGGCAGGGGGCATCGGGGAGGAGGCGGCTGATGCAGGTGGGGGGCGCCCCGCCGTCAGGCCGCATTCGGCAGGAACGCGTGGTGCGGTGGGCGGCCCGGCTCGGGACGCCACAGCAGCCGGCATCGGCAAGCGCTTGGCGAGGAGCGCCGGGGCTGCCTGGTGGCCGGGCGGCTCCGGGGCGCAGGCTGCTCGCGTTTGCGGGGCGCTCCCTGCAGCAGACCTCCCTCGTTGGACTGCAGAGCCTGCTCGCTGGTGCGCCGCCCCTGGGCCTGGCGTTCGCGTGTAGCATGCATCGAGGAACCGCGCCCTGCATGCAGCTGCGTGTCATGCAGCCTCGCCCTTCGCGCATCAGCCTTCGGGCGTGCCTTGTTGACGCGCCATGCCTGTTTCATTGCCGGCGCACCAGCTCTACGCGCCGTCGTGACGGATCATGCGGCGTCGCCATGAAGACCACCATCTGTGCTCATGATCACACCTGCCTGTGAGCGCGAGTGTCGCTGCGGGAGTCGCCGCCGATGGCGCTGCCGGCACGCCGTGAGCGCGGGGCGGTGTGCAGAGCTTGCACACAGCGCCAGCGGCATCGCGTCGAGTGCCGCAGCGGCGGCAGCGTCCTCCCCCTCCTCCTCCGGCGCCTCCGGCTCGCCGTCCGGCAGCGCCTCCAGCCCCGAGTCGACCACGCCAGAGGTCACCCTTGAGACCGTGCTGCGCGCAGCGATCTCGGCCTCCATGACTCGCATCTCCCAGAGCCTGGTGCAGGTGCGCGCGCGCCCTCCGCCCCAGGCACGGCCATCGTGCAGCGTGCAGCGCTGGCGGCCGGTGTCCGTAGAAGGCTCTTCTGCCGCACGGCCCTGTCCTGTTGTGATCCGCAGGGCATCGCCCCCCGATGGCGGTGCACCAATCGTGTTCCTCGGCCCGTCTCGGCTGCCGCCGCAGGCGCCAGGGTGCTGCCGTGGTGCTCAACTCGGCTGAGCACCACAATGGGAGAGACACGTCCGACCTGCCGTGTGGTCTCGGCTAGTCATGCGTACTTCCCGGGGTGTCGCGTCTGATGCTCGCTTGAGTTTGGTGTCAATCCTGAGAGTACCTTTTGCTCTGCTGTGGCTCCTGTGCACAGCCTGTGGCCCCCTTCCCTGATGCCCTGGACAGTTGTTCCAGCGTTGAGCGGTGCAGCATGCTGTGAGTGGCCGTGGCGCTGACAGGGGTCCACTGTGCAGTCCTCATTGCAGCTAGTCGAAGTGCTTCTCACCGACCTGCCAGAGATGTCGGCGCTGATGGACCCCGACACCGGCGCGGAGCGGCAGCGCTTCATCGTCATTCGCGACGTATGGCAGGCCTTCTCTGACGACACAACCCTGCTGCTAGTACGCCCCCCCCGTCTGCCACGTACCGCTCTGTGACCTCATCACATGCATGCCCAACCGCACCAACGCTCCCGAACCAGTGGGTGCTCGCAGGTGTGGCAACGCTGGCATGCGTGCAGGCTTGCGCCTGTGCAAACATCTGCCGTTGCACGCAGTCGAGCAACCAGCTGAGAAGCATATCTCGAGGGTGTGTGGCTCAGCGACTGCAGATCAAACACGGTGCCCCAGTCTCCCTGGAATCAGCGGCAACTCCAGCATGACACTGCGCCGGCGTGTCCTCATCCGAGTGCTGAGACTGCGCGAAGTGTGCAGGAGCAGCGGGACGAGACCATCGCCGCCATCGCGGCGGCCATGCTGCAGCTGCTGCGGCGGGTCAACGCGCTGACCGCGGGCCTGTCGGCTGCCGGCCGCGACGCCGCCATCGTCGTGCTCGCGTCCAACATGCATGCCATGACCCTCGCTCTCGACGACGCAGGCGCCATGCACGGCCTCTCCATCGACCTCGCTGCCGTGCTCGCCGGCGACGTGTCCAGCCCGGCGTACCTTCGTGCCGCTGCAGAGCTGACATGCATGCAGGAGCGCCGCGTCGACACACAGGTACGACCACGGCCTGCACTTGCCAACGTCGATGCGGCCATTCCAAAGTACACCGGACGGTGGTCACTCTCCTGTCCCCGTAAATGCAGGAGCCCAGACATTGGTGGACTGATTTCATGTGCACCCCAATGCATCAGCCGGAAATGTTGTACCCTCTGCTGTTAAGTCTACACTGCGATGCAATTGTTTGGGAGGCAGCTTAGGAGGCGATTTGTGAGGCAGGAAGGGAGAGGTTCTCTTGGGCAACTCAGTCCTGGAGCAGCGTTCCGTGACCGCGGCTGAAATGCAACGCTGGCGAATTCCCAGATGTCCATGGCAGCCGCTCTGCCGTCTGCAGGTTACCTTTGAGATGCGTCAGCAGGCGGGCGGCAGCGGGGCCTCTGGAGGGCGCCGCAGGCTGCAGCAGGCGCGCGCCAAGGTGGTCGGCGGCGCCGTCACCGGATCGACACGCGACGGCCAGCCGCTGCGGACACGGCAGCTCTTTGATAGGCGTGGCCCTGTGACGTGATGCTATGCCATGCATTGCCAGCGTCCCGTCAGGAGCATTGCACGGCACTGCCTGCTGCCGGCGTGTCTGGCCGTCACGTTGCCCCGCGCGGCGATGCCAGGCCGTGGTTGCATTTCCCTTGTAGCACAAGCTTCTGTCGCTGTGGCCCCCTGATCCTCCATTGCTGCGCATTCGGCAGTACTCGATGCATGCCGAATTCACCATCGTATGTAGGAGCACAACGCTGGTGGGGGGCATGCTGCTGCACCTGCAGCGCCGGCCCGCAACGCCGCTGATCGCAGCGGCGCGCTGCACCAACTCGACAGACACGCTCGCTCAGCTGCGCAGCGCCGCCCGCGCCGCGCCACCCGACACGCGCCCGGCCTTCCTGCGCTGGATCCTGCCCTCCGCCCGCGCCAACCGCTCCGCCGGCGACTACACAACGCTCGAGGACTCGCTGGAGTGGGCCGACGTGGAGCACCTCTGCCTCGAGTCTGTCGGGGAGCACGTGTATCGGCAGCTGCAGCAGGGCAGCGAACCATTCGGTACTCCCTCGCCTGCAGCAAGCATCACCACCGTGATTGAGATGGCCTGCAATGCCCCTGCTTGTTGGACATCCACATCAGGTCAGATGCCCTGTGCAGGCATCGCCCCGATGGTGAACCCATCATCGAGCCTGTACGATGACGAGGCGTTCCGCACGAAGCACCTGATCTTCGATGCTGCGGACCCCCAAGCCACAAATCCCTCCGGCCTGCCGTACGCGTTCCGGCCGCTGCCGTTCCCGGGGTTCCCTCTGGGGTATGCGCTGTGGTTTGACATGGGCCTGCCGCAGCCGATCACACAGCACCGGCTGCAGTACCTCAAGGACGCCGGCTTCTTCTCGGCACGCCGCGCAGCCACCGCGACGCTGCAGTTTGCCGGCATCGACGTGCAGCGATCCACGGTCGCGCTCGTGCGGCTGCAGCTGCGGTGGGACGACGGCGGCACGATCGTCGGCAGCATCACCATCGTGGGCATGCCCCTCACCACCGTCGCCACGTCCGCCTGGGTGCGCCGCGCCCCCGCCACCTCTCCACCGGCCACCACTGCACCGGCGCGCTATCCCAGTGACTGCAAGTTGTCAGCAACTGCCACGGGCATCCGCTGGCACCCTGGCTGCAGTCACTGGTTGCCCAGCCACTCCACCTGTTACATTTTAGCTGTTGATTCCGCGCTGGAGGTATTGGCGTGCCGCAATTGTGGCGGTGCCATCGTGCGCATGTGGCATGGTGCACGCACAGTCATCTGCAGCGCTCGCACATGAGCCGTTTCAGTCGGTGCGGGAGCTGGCAGCGAGCGGTGCGCGCATGCACGCAGGAGGGCTTTGTGCGGGCCGTGCCCATCGTGCTGCTGGCGGCGTGCTGCCTCGCGCTCCTCGCGGTGCGCTGCGCGGCGCTGCTGCAGGCGGTGCTGACCCCCCCGGCCGCGCCGCGCGACGTGGCGGCGGTTTCGCAGGCGAGCGCCCGCGCCGCGCACCGCCGCCACGCCTCCGCCATCCTCGCCGCCGCCGCCGACTTTGTCGACGTCGCGATGCTCGCCGCCGCGCTCGGCCTGCTGCTGCGGTACTCGTATCACGCACTGCCGCAGCTACGCCTGCAGCCGGACCCCGTCGTGCGCCTCCCTCCCACCAACACTTGCAATCCATTCTAATCTCCGATCCTGGCACCCGGGTCAATCTTGTTGTCCCCCAGGGCCAGATCTCAAGGTCAACACACCTGCTGCGCCACACCAGCTCCACATGCATCGATCGGTGTAGCAGCAGAGCAGGTGCTACAGACATCCGCACCCCCAGCCCGGGAGGGCCATGGCAGAGGAAGCGGTCCACCGCTTCAGAGCATTCCACGCGAGTCTGACCTGTTCACGCAGCATAGCAGGGCGGCAGGCACCTGCGGATGCCGCCGTTCGGTGCCTGCTTTCCCCAAACGCGCGCGAGCTGGAATGCTCTCCCAGGCTCCATGACGATGCCTGGAGGCGGCGGTGCCACGGGGCGCCAGCAGCTGCGGCCACGGTGGCGTCATGCATGCAGTTCTACGATGCACCGCACCGGCTGCACAGCAACGTCTTCCTCCCGAGGCGCGCGGGCCTGCCGGTGGAGGAGGCCCGCCAGTACCTGCAGGCGCCCGCCAACGCTTCGGACCCGAGCGCTGGCGCCCGCTGCCCGCTGCCACCCGCTCGCATCGATGCCCTCCTGGACCCTTCCCGCAATGAGTTCAGCAAGCCGGGCGCGTTCTGCCGGTGTGCCTACCCACCAGTGCACGGAACTGGGCTCATTTCTACCGAGGCGAATAGCTGGCTCTGATTGTTGGGGACTTGGTTATGAAAACCCACCCAATACTGCTGTCCACTGCACCAATGTAGCTTTCTTCCGTACTGCTTGTTGCAGGTGACTGCCGCTGATCGTCAAGGTCATACTGAACTGCAGTCAACTGGAAGCTTCCCACAACTGCTACCTGCTTGTTGCGGACCTATGTGCTCGGGTGTCCTCCAGAAATCGGCTGCAGCACGCCCCACAGATTCCGTACGCTGTCTCGTAGAGGCAGTGACTCCGTGGCTTGCATCTGCACAGCGCTGTTGCACCAGCCTCCCTGAATGTCAGGGATGCCTTGCAAACATGGCAACCCGGGCCCGCGACCACCAGCAGCGGCGAGTGTGCTTCAGGTACGCGCTGCCCGAGGACCGCTCCGAGATCGATGAGGTGGCAGCGCAGCACCAGCAGCTGGCCGCGATGGCCGAGCTGTGGACGGCGTACGCCACCGTGCAGGCGTTTGCGCTCGGGGCGATGCTGCTGCTGTACGCTCGCTACTGGCTCTTCCAGGCGAGCGCCGGCGCCATCCCGCGGGCAGTCGTCGTCTTTGCCACAGACGGCATGTCCATCACCATCCTCGTCGTCGCCTTCTGCGGCCTCTCCGCTCTGCTCCTGCATGCCCTCGTTGGCCCCGCCCTGCCTGAGACGGCCGATGTCGGCAGTGCCGCCCTCAGCCTCGGGGAGACCTTCCTCTCCGGCTCCTCCGACCTCGAGGCTCGGCTGCTGAATGTGCGTCCCATCTGCAGCCCGGAGAATCCCGCCGACCTGAGGCCGTGTCTCGTGGTTGCCATTGTTCTGGTCTGCCTTGTATGTTTGGCTTGTGATTGTTGATGTGCCCGATCCACGTGGCACAGAGCTGGTGTCGAGGCGGGTTGTAGCGGGCAGGTGGCTTGCAGGAGGGGTACGAGTGGCCGTGGTTCACGCTGGTGCTGCTGCGGGGGCTGTTCATCACCGTGCCACTCTTCTTCATTGCAGTGCTGCAGAACTTCTACATCCAGTCTGTGATATTTGCGACAGAACGGGCGGCTGCGATGACCAGAGGCGAGGACGAGGTGGCAGCTGCCCAAGATGAGGAGGCGGAGCCTGAGCAGTTGTGGAAGAGCCGGCTGGTATGCGTTGCTGCAAGCTGCTGCAATATGGCTGGGGATTTGTAGCATGCGACGTGGAATACTGTTGGCGGCTCGATCACTATGGTATACTGGGTACTGGACAGGCCCAGGTGCACCAATGCAGCCAGTGGCTCCTGTGGCCTCGGCTTTGGCAGTACCAGCGTTGGTTGCTTCGCAACACAGCACTGTTGTGTTCTCCTCAGGCTGGGCAGGGGCTTACAAACAGCGTGCATTGGTCGATAGCGCGTGGGCAAGAGGGGGCGTGTGCACCAGATGACTGCAGCACTTCAGCATTGCGTCTCCAATCACAGTGTGAGCACTGTTGCATGCCGCTAGGAGTGCTGGCGATGGCACTGACACGTGCACCATCCTGTGCTCTTCATACATGTTTCTCACCGTTGCGGAAGCAGGCCGGCCTATACACTGGACGCATGCAGCTGCTGTTCTTTCCTGGCAATGGTGGAGGACAAGGAACTACGAAAGGAGCGTGGTGTACTGCTGCAGGAGAGCCTGGCAGTTATGATACTTTTGACTGAAGGTGCTGAAGAGTCCGACATTCCATTGAAGCTGGATCGCCTGTGGAGGACCTTCCGTCTGTCCGACATGTCAGCGGATGGCGTGGCGATGTGTGAAGAGTTGCTAGGCTCGTACTACGCGAATGAAACTGACACGGTTCCTGAGATTGCGATCAAGGCAGCGAGCAACCGCGACAATGATGCTGCGGACTTTGAAGTCACAGTGGCAAGCTTGAAGTCCCTGTTCCAGGCTGCTGTGACTGGCGCATTGCATGGCATCGAAAGCGAGCATAGGCAGGTACACCTCCAACCAAGCCTGCGCTGCTCAGCATGTGGCAGCCGGCCACATCTGTGGATCATGCTGGACCTCCTCGTGCAGCCTAGTATGCACAGTGATGCAGTCACGGTCCTCGCAGGAGAAACCGACATGGGGTGTGCGGTATGACCAATGACCCAACCGATGGCAACGCTGTGCTCGTGAGCTGTGCAGGAGGTTCTGGATTGGGAGGCGATCGCCAGCTTTGCTCGCACCAAGTTTGGCAGCGGCTACACGCCTGGGCATGTCATGCAGCTGGCTGTGCAGGGTGGCGCCACCGCGTGCAGCGACGACATCGACGCCTTTGTGTGGTGGGAGTGGGACGCCTGGGTGCACGCGGTGCGCCCCTGGCCACCTGTACGTATTTGACCACCTGTATGTACTCACATCCAAGGAGGGGCACGGTCACAGGTGCATCCCACAAGTGCAGGTCTCGAATCAGACCGCCTGGCCACCTGCATGTAAGTATGTACCTGTGCTTGCGGGTGTTTGTGACGGTGCTCAATCGGTAGACCATAATTCCGAGGTGGGTCGCGCCGTACCTGGGGATCACGGCCGCGTGGTTACCTTGATTCACCACACTGTCCGCAGACACCCTGCAGCCGACGAGGTGACCAGTGCAGGAACGGCCACACGCGAGACACCTATCGTCACTCCCTGTTCATGCCTTGTGTGGATGCCACCTGTCAGCGCGGTGGCTGTCGAGTTTTCCCGGATTGTTGCGGAGCAGTGACGCATGAATTAGATGCGGCCGTGGATGCTGGACGCGTAGAGCTTGCGTGCCTCGATGCCGTTGAGGCTCTCACACGAGATGTGTGTGCTCCGGTGCAGAGGGAAGCGAGCTACTTTGAGACCGTCTCCCGGAAGCTGTCTGCCGCCGCACGCATGCAGCAGGACGCCCAGGCGACCCTTCTGACAGCGTTCACAGCCGCCGCGCTGCTGCCCTTCCAGCTGCTCGCCACCCTCACCGTGTCCTCACTCAAGCTCGCCTGGACGTCCCTCCTCGCCATCACCTTCCTCCTGCCCTCCATGCTGCGGCCACCGCTCGCCGTGTGCGTGTGCTCCGTCCTCGTGTACGCGACGTACCTCGAGCAGCTCACAGTCGTGAACGCCGCCGGGGTCGCCGCGGCACTTCTCGCCTTCATATTCCTGCCAGCGCTCGTCCGCGCGGTCGCTGCACGCATGCTGACCCACTCCACGTGCGACCCCGACCGCTACCCACATCTTCTCTGCAGCAGCACAACCTTGCAGTCCCCATCGCATACATGCACCCTGGGTGCGGCCACAGCCGCTGCACTGCGCTCTGCCGAGATAACTGTACACAGCCATGTGCGCTTGCATGGTGTTCAGGCATGGCAACGCGAGCACGTTGGTCACCTCGACCATGATCTACGGCGTGGCCGCACACGCACCCGTGCCTCAGCCCGTGCGGCGGATCCTGGATGCGCTGCGCAACCACGTCAGCACCTCTGCGGCTCTGCAGCTTGCCGCCGTCACCACCGCCGTCGCCGCCGCAAACCGCGACACGCCACTGGACATCCGCACGGGCCCCCACCACTTCACCGGGTTCTCCCTGCTCGTCTTTGTCCTCGTGCTCGTCCCGGTGCTCGATGGCCTGCAGCTGCTGCTGCACTCCCGTGCCGTTCACAGCGAGCGGGTCCTCCTCGACTCGATCGCGACTGCCTCCGCCGGCGAAGGCGCACACGCCGGCAGCAGAAACGCGGTCGTCGCGCCCACCGTGCTGTTGCCGGAGGGTGTGGCCACGCTGCGTGCCTACACGGCGCTGACCGCCTCACGCGCGCGCACGCTCGAGGCGCGTGTCGGCGGCCTGCTGCTCGACGGTGTATGCTTCATCGGCCGTGTTGCAGCGGCCGCGGCGAGGGCCGAAGGAGTGTACTGCACCAGCGCACCACCGCCGCTGCGCCGCGCGCTGCGGCTGCTCAAGCGGGCGGCGCTGTCGTGCTTGGCGCTCACGCTGGCGATGGGCGTCGTGTTTGGGGCGCCAACTGAGCAGGACGAGTTCCTATCGGCGCACGTTGCTGTCTTTGCGGCACGGTGGGCCGTCCGAGCATGCGCGATCGGCCTCTGCGTGTCTGCCACCGCCTTTGTCAGCCTGCACTCGCTGACCGCACTGCTCTACACCCGCCCTGCCGCTAAACAGGTGCTCACATCGCTCGCACCGATGGCAGGGCAGGAGAGCCTGTTGCGGGTTGGGCAACCACACACACATGCAGCGAACAGCACCCTGGACGCCTCCACCGCAGCAGCACGTCGACAAGGTGAGGCTCCGCGGTCCCAGGAGCGCGTGCTGGAAGACAGGGAAGGCGCCGGGAACAGCGGCAGCTCAAGCAAGAGGGACGATGCATGCATGGGCTCCTCGACGCACTTGCGAGCGCAGAGCCGCGCCGCCGTGATACGCGCGGCTGCGTGCACGCCTCTCACAGACTGGCAGGTGCCGCTTCAACTCGAACAGCTCGCTCCATGCATGCGGCGCGCACGCTGTGTGGCCGGTCGGCCCTGGCCGCTGTGGGCCTGGTCGTGATGGACGGCCGCGATGTCGCTGCAGGGGTGCACAGACAAGCGGGTGATGGCATTCTTCCGGGCGCTGCACACTGCCGCCCTCGCCGAGGTACTGGAGGCGACGGCGCGCAGGGACGGGACGCCGGCGCGTGGCGCGGTCACCGCTCCGCTGACGAACGCGGTCGAGCAGAAGCGGCAGGAGGCGCTGCTGCGGCGGTCGGAGCATGAGTGGCTTGGGGACTGCAGCTCGCCGGCGGTGTGTCCCGGCCCGCACTGCTCCTGGCCTCACATAGCCAGCACCTTGTCGTTAACCAGCTGCGTCAGCACTGTCTTCCTTGCCAGGCGCTCGTGCTGGAATGATCCGGTCGGGCTGTCAGCCGAACAGATGAGATGGATTGTTGTGAGGTCAGCAAGTTTACACGTGAGCATGCCCCGGCGCGACCGGCCGATGCGCACCACCTCAAGCGAGCAGCGAGCTTCTCGGTGCAGGGTGTACATGCCGGCGGCTCGAATGACGCGGTCGCATTGCGGCCGGACTACCTTCTGCGGGACAGCGGCGGCCGGCGGTACGTGCTCCCGGCACGGCTCGCCCTGGCATCCGCGCAGGACTGGTGGGTGCCCCGCAGCCGCGTCGACATCTGCGTGCTCACCGACGCCCTCAACTTCGCCAACCAGAGTCAGCTGTGGCTGCTGTGCGACAGTCCCCGGCCCGACGTGCGCCTCACCCCCTCCCGTGGACCAGGGTGGCACTATTCTGTGCATGCATCAGACCTACTCACCTCCTGCTGGCGCCATGAGTCTGTGTCATCGGTACTCGAGCACCTCTGTTCATTTGTGCATGCGGTCTGCTGACTTCCGAGAATGGTCCTCGGGTGTGTTCGGGCAGCCGTGATCCACCAGGTTGGGCGGTGGTGAGAGGGGGGTGGCTGCAGGACATGTGCCGGGAGATACACGAGGTGGCGGCACTGGAGCGGCGGGCGGTGGTGAAGGCGTACGCGATGGTCGCGACGGCAGCGTTTGAGAGGCTACCAGTGGCGCTGCTTGCCCCAACGGACAGCCTCCGGCCGGAGGAGCCTCTGATCGCGGAGGCGCTGCGGCGGCTGGACGCCGACTGCGTCGCGGCGGGCATGGAGGCGCTCGAGGCGCTGCACGCGGCCGCGTCCGCCGCGGTCGACGTCGCCGCGGCGGCTGCGGCTGCGCCGCTGCTGGCTGTGCTGCGGCGGCACGTGCGCGCCGTGAGCACTGCGCGGGAGCGCGCGACTGTCGCACATGGCTCCGATGCGGACGCGGAGCTTGTTGCGTCGCTGGACGAGCGCGCGCTGCATCGGCAGAGCATCAGCACCAAGCGGACGCTGCGGCGTGTGCAGCCGGCTGCGTCTGTTGTGCCCGCCGCAGTCTCTGAAGCTGCGCAGCCGCCGCTACTGCCGGAGCCTGCGCCGAGTGGGATCGAGAGCGATTCGTATGGCTCCGAAGATGGCGCCGGGTCAACGTTTTTGTCTGATGCACTGTCGAATGACTCAGCGGAGGTGGTGGCGGCGGAGTCATCCATAACGGAACCTTTGACGGTCACCGGAGCAACGCTGAGCTTCGCCGAGCCCCAACAAGATGTGAGCCGGGGCGGTTGGAGCGGTGGTGATACTCCGCAAGCAGGCCTAGGTCTGCCCCACGCGGCAAGAGACAGCGGTGCCCATCCTGTTGAGCCTGGCCAACGGTCACTCGACTCAGTGACCCATCTGCCGGTGGCATGTCCAAGGACGGACGGAAGTGACGCAGCCCAGCATTGCGCCGGAGACGTCCAGTCGGGAGTAGCTGCAACCAGGTCTGGGAAACACCGCACCGCCGACGTGGACCGTCCTGAGGGTCTGCGAGTGCCTGCCGCAATTTCCATTCACGACGTCCCGGTTGATCAGGGCCCCGTCGCCATGGCAGGCTCCCGGACGTCTGCACCGCTGCAGTGTGGTGGACAGGTGCGATGGGTGTGCGGGCACCACTGCGTGTATTATCAGGTATGATCGAATCGCTGTGTGTGTAAGGACGTCGACACCTCCAACGCCGAGGACCGCGCATGGCAGCCTGCGTCCTGATACACCCTCGGCTCGGCAATGGAGGTGCAAAGATTGGGTGTGCAGGGCAGGAACGGAAGCGGGGTGGCCGTGCAGGTGGAGAGGTTGGGAAGTGTCCGCAACCGTGGAACACAGGGTGCGGTGCAAGCCCACCTGCCGTCTATGCCACCGACCGGGCCTCTGGCTGCGGTGGCCGGTGCTGCTCTGCGGCTGCAGCCGCTGGCTGCACGCACGCCACTACCACCGGTCAGAGGAAGCGCTGCACGTGTGCAGCTCCCCGACGTCTGGTCTAGGCAGCACAGCATCCATGCAAAGGCTGACCCGGACGCGAGCCCAGAGCACACTGCAGCAGACAGAGACAGCCCTTGCAGGCAAGGCACAGGCCGCGAGGAGCAGGAGAGGGCTGCGGGTGAGGAGGAGGGCGGCCTGGCTGCAGGCGATAGAGTGTCTGGGAATCAGCCGCACAAGAGTCTGGCGGATGTGTGTGCCGGAGCGCAGCGGCAGGCTCCCATGCCTCGGCAGCTATATGCCATTGATTCATTTGTCAACGGAATAGAAATGGAGCTGTGCGCCACCCCCCACCGGGCATGCAGCAGCTGCCGCTAGCCTTGCCCTCATTGCATTCGCGTCGCAGGACGGCCTCATTCGCATCCACCGCAGGTACACATACAGCGGGCACAATCCAATGCGTGCTCCATGGTGGGCTTGACTCAATTAAACAGTGCGCAAAGCAGCTCGATGGCTGCTCTGGACGGGCACTACTCTCGACTGTAGTAGCGAAACCCATGCCCGTCTGTGGATAAATGCAGGGCAGATCCAGAGATAGCTGGAACATTTGACCAGGGCGACCATGTCAGCGCAGGCAAAGAGATTGACGACCGCACAGCCCACAACACGGACTGCGCCTCTTGGCCTGCCTTTGTGCTCACTCTCAGCCACCTCCTTCCCCAGAGCCCCAGTGGACACGCCACACACCGGGCCATAACTTCCCGCCTACACAGCCTGCTCGAAGCCCACACGTCAGATGAGCGCGTCGCAGGTATCCTGCTGCGGGCTGTGCTCCCACAGCACCCCGCCCGTGCGGCAGGCACCGGCGTGGACGCCGCGGCGGTGCAACGCATTGCACGTATGCATGCAACTGCGCAGCGCCTTATCCGGTGCGTTCGATCGGCGTATCCCATCGCGGAGGAGATTGAGTGCTTCACGGCCGCGCCCGTGGTGGCTACAGAGGCAAAGGGTGACACTGGAGAGGGCAGCGCGCGGCAGGCGACGCTTTCGCGCGGGTGGCTTCGCTTGGTGAGCAGCGTGGCCACCGAGGCCGATGCCGCAAGAACGGGGGACAGCGGAGGTGGCGGAGTAGTGCTGGGGCACGCAGATGCGCGCACAGCCGCTCGCGACGTGTTGACACAGGCGCTGACACGCCGGCGGAACGCGCCACCCCGGGGTGACGGGACCCACGGCCGGTCGCGATCGCGGCATCCATGGGACCGCGTTTCCCCGGTGGTGCTGCCTGCAATCCTGGAGGAGGGGGGGAACGGGGAGGTGGAGGGGGAGCGAGAGGGGGGGTCGGTCCGGGGCGGGGACGGGGAGCCGCGTGATGCTGTGCGACGTGCGGGGGCAGTGCAGCGGCTGGGCTTGCATGAGGGCCGCCTGGGGCCAGCCGAGTCGGCTCGACGGCAACTGGCAGATGGTGGGCCGTTGGCGGCAATGCTGCCGGTGCTGCAGGCGATGCTGGCCCGCTGCCTGAGCGCCGAGGATCTGGGGCTCGGCCTGCAGCAGGTGCGCTCTATATATGTATGCCTCATGCCAAACAGAGAGCCTTGGAGGCACACCCACACTGGTGCGCACAGCGCGGCTGCGGGCTTCTTCGAGGGGAACACCGGCAAGTGGAAGCCCGGGCGAGGGTCAGTCTGGTCGCAGCGATGACACACAGCAGCAGCCCAGTGAGCTATTTGCCCGTCTCAATGTAACAGCTGCCGAAAGCGACAGACATAGTCGGCATTTATGGCACCTGAAGCCGATGTCTCAGTGGCCATGGCACCCATGCATGGCCAGAGGGCACCCTGAGCTAGATGGCCCTGCAGCGGTTGATGTCAGACGTGGGGTCGTGTCGCGGGCATTGTGTGGCACCTGACACAACGGAGAAGAAAGCTGGTTTACTGGTGTGGTGAGGACTTGGAGTGGCCCATCACGTCAACGCTCGCGTTCAGGGGTGCTCTCGGCGGCTCGAGGAGGTGGTGGAGGAGACGCTGGCGGCAGCGTTGGACGCCGCGGGCTGCGACGGCGAGTGCGGCAGCCGCTCCGCCATTGAGCGGCGCCTGGAGCAGCTCCCGCAGCTGCGGCAGCATCTTGTGGCGTCCACAGCGACGGGCCTTCTGGCTCAGGCTGTGGCCGGCACACACCCAGACTCCATGCAGGTACCTACCCACGCATGCCTTCAAGCCGAACTGACGTTTCCTGTAGTATTCAGCTGAAAATTCAGATACCCGGTTTTGGACCCAACAAAAGGGGAAAGTGGAATTCAACATCCTGATTGGCCAGCACTGCCTCCGAACCTTCCGGTGCATCCGCAGCGCCTCCTGCATGCCACGAGGGACCCCGTGAGTGACAGAGCCGCTGATGCATGCCAGACAACACCAACAAGGCAGCACAGCACGCCCACCTCCGGGGGCATGCTATGATGCCGCCTGCGATGCTCAGGCTTGTGACTTCTGCAGCGATCAAAGCATGAGGTGCTTGAGCGAGTGCCTACTGGTATGGCTGACTTGAAAGCACTGTTTACATGGGGGTCGCGCTGCAGGATGTTGAAGAGGTGCAGCGGGTCACGTGCCTGCCACGGCCGGACCGTGCAGTGCTGTCTGAGTGGCTCAGGGCGCAGCGATGCGCACAGGAGATGCTGTCGCTTGCCTGCGGACACTTGTGTGTGATGCGCACGAGCCTGCTGGACTTGGAGGCTGACGTGTCCAGTCGGGCTGGAGAGGAGGAGGATGAGGAGGACAGAGACACCATCGTTGTGGGCGCATCTGAACTGTAACCACCACAGCATTCCAGCCGGGAATGTGTTCTACTTGGTCGAGACCGTGCTGCCATCCCTCTGGCTTGTGCAAAGGGTGTGCCTTGCCACCCGTTGGGCCACCACCCGTTGGGGATCCACCCGAGTTGCAACCGCCCGGGTGGCAACATTTCGGCTGACGGCCAGGCTGCCTTCCAACTACCACTAGGTAGACCCTACTTGTAACTCACTTTCCCGTCGCCTGGTTAGCAGCCACCTTCCGGTTGAACTGAAACGTTTCAGTGATGGCTTGACCGTCATTGCTGTCGACAACATGCGCACGCAGCATGGCTACCAGGCACACAAGTGCTCCAGCCCCCCAACGTGTCAGAATACACATGGCCCTTACCGGCTGCATGCCTGTAGCTATGGGCCGAACGTGCCTGTAGGGCATGGCTCCATGGTGTCTGAGCAGGATCATGTGCTCAGTATGGCTAGCCTGATGACCTCTACGGCCATAATAGTATGCGGCAGCCCAGATACTATGAGTGCTCGCGCTAGTGTGCTTGCTGTCATCAACCTCCATCTTGGCAAGGAAAAGACAAACGGGCCAAGGACCATCCACAAGCACTCTACCGGATGAGGCGATCTACCACCCGGCTACGTGTGCCTTGGCAGCTACGTGGAGTCCAGGAATTCTAGCATGTTAGATGATGGTCTATTCATGAACTGCTTCGTTGGAGACAAAGGCCTGGGCTGGAGGTTATGGCCGGCCATCCGCCTGAGCAAGAATAAAGACCTTTACAGAAGACCAATGACACAGAGCAATGTCACGGTTGTGCCTGGTTTTGAAATGATGCACGGGCATACATCGTGCGGCGTTCTGACGGATGCGCACGCTCGAGTGCAACGTACACGCAATCGATATGAAAACCAATGTAGGACATGAGCTTCCTACCAGGACACAATAGCGTATCAGGATATACAGGTGACACTTCATGAATGATCTCGACAATGGGAAGGGTACGATCGCAAGCAGTAGCATGGCCCGATGAGCTGCCTGATGCTATCGTTAAACCAATCCTTGGCAAGGATCATAACTGTCGCAACAGGCCGATTCATAGCTTTTGACGAACAATCACCCTGCTCATTTATTCAATGCCATGCCTATGCCTGATAGGGCTGTCACTTTCCGGTGCACAGTGGTGTGCTCGACAAGCAAGCGCCCTGACATTGATTGCGGCGGGGTCGTTGCTGACGTGCACGCCGCCGCCATTCCCATGTCATGCAGGCGATTGTCCGTCCTTCAACATCCTTGAACGCTGCGCATGACCTAAGTACCACGTGCAGTACAGTTTATCAGTAGAAAATCAGGTGCCAGAGTCTTCACTTCGTATGAAGTGCCTAGATACACCACTACAGCGGCAACTGTGTGGATGCGTGCCAAGGAGAGGGGCGATCGCGGCACTTTGCCTCATTTTCTGTAAAGCTTTGACCACAAGGAGTTAAGGTCGACACATGATATACTTTTGGTGAACAAGGTGTGGCCCTATCAAGTCACGAGTCACGATGCTTGTCCAAGAACTTCTGCAAGAACTTGTCATGGTGAGCACCTGGTACATGGGAGAATGAAGCATCTGAAGCATAGAATAGGAAGTTTTGGCTACCAATGTTTTGGTTGTTGTATAATGTAGTCGTCGAGGCTGGGCAGCTGTACAAGCGAGTCATCGGATATGCAAGTCTCTGCGCATTCGCGCATTCTGCTAGACAGTGATAAAATACAGCCGTCCATTCCGCGCTGTACAGAAGTTTTATCAAGTTCCTGAAGCTTTTCCACTCAGAATTGCTGTGGGACCTGACCGCACATGGTTGGTTCATGAATAAGAACACGTGCCCAAAGGGTGTTGCACGAACGGACGAAAACAAATCATACATGTTGTTGCAGTCTTAACTCTGCTCCTTCTCGTTGCCAGCTGCGTCGAGAGTGGATGCGCAGAGTAGAGATCCTGACGTAGGCACCATGCTTGAGACGATTGTTGTCAAGCATCTGCTGACCATGCAGCACGAACGAGTAACGTGTGAAGTAAATCGCAATGATATGCCTTATGTGATAGGTTGACGTGTTGTGTGTTAGGTTGCGTCTTTCTGCGGACTGTGCTCGTCTCGCGGCCAGAAATGAGCTCGTGACCAGTGTGGCCCAGCTCGAGACCACGTGCGACAACCTGTTATGGCATGCCTACAGGTTCGCTTCTGGGGCTGCTGAACTCGTGAAGATTTCACAACGCCTAGCATTCACTGAGGATTGTGAGCATGAGTGCCATGCGTCCGTCGTCCGTCCGCAGCCCTGCTAAAGGGCCGTCAACAGGGGCTCCTGCAAGGCCATCTGCTAGGTTGTGTCAGGGAACCATTCGAAGCAACTGTCTACCAGAAGGACAAAACTGCCCACCAAACGACACCGATGGCAACTTGCGTACAGCGAAACCAACACCGACTCACTGCACTGACTCGGCTTGGGCTGCATCGTCAGCCGGCGACGTCTCTACATGGCACGAGTATGCCAACCATCTCGACACGCAACAGCGACGCCTGGACATGCTGCTGGAAAGCCGAGACTCTGCAGCGGCTGAAGAAGATTTCTTCGCTGCAGCTGCTTTTGCCTGCCAAGCAGAGGAGCTTCAAAGCAAGGACTCCCTCAAGAGGCTTAGGCAGGCACAGGCAGACGCCATTGCTGAGCAAGACTATGCAAAGGCGGCACAGGTACATCAGGCTCGCCTAGGGGCCTTGTGCGGCTGGTGGCAGGTGTCTCCTGGCCAGGCAGACGTCTGGGGACATGTGTTGCATGTCACAGAACGGTTTGGCAAGCTCGCGGGTCGAGCATATTCAGCTGCTGACCTCGTAAAGGTGTTTGGCTGCACGCCGAACAATCAGATGCACGCCGCTCTGAACAAGGACATGCTCAGCAGCGTCGGAGAGACCGTCTTTGAGGTGTACGTCGCTGCTCCAGACGGTTCTGGTGCGTGTCTCACACTCATTCCGCTGCCAAGAAGCCCTCATGTGTAGCCTCTGTCACCCAAACGGTGACAGAACCTGGAATGACGCAACCTACAGCATCTTCACAACCTGCGCACGTGTGCAGCGGATGATGTTCAGCATCAGTCATTCTTCCTCGATGAAAGTGTCACCTCGCCGGGCTTCACCAGCGACTCAAT
Source organism: Ulva armoricana (assembly GCA_032360965.1). Classification (NCBI taxonomy): domain Eukaryota; kingdom Viridiplantae; phylum Chlorophyta; class Ulvophyceae; order Ulvales; family Ulvaceae; genus Ulva; species Ulva armoricana. The sequence goes on from JAUMHO010000007.1 coordinate 3,091,167, forward strand.
CATGGCAAACCTCTTTCCAGCCACCACCAGGGCTCCACGGTCACCTAGCAGCACGCGTGGACGTGCACGATCCCAGCTGCGATCCCAGCTGGCAGGCGGACAACCTTCCGTGAGCCCCCCACCCGCCCCCCGCCGCTGCAGCACCCCCGACTCCGGCACGCGCCGCCGTTCGCTGACTCCACGTCGGCGGCCGACTGGCCGCGCCACAGCACACCGGCGCCCGTTCCTCGTCCCGCGCTCCGTGCGCCGCAGTCGATCCGCGCCACCCCCGGGCGCCGCCCCCAGCCTCGATTCGGCGCGCGCCGCCCTCGAGCGCTCCCTCGCACTGCCGCTGCCCGCCTCTGGCCAGACCACCACGGCAGCTGCATGCGTCAGCGTCGACAGCGACGACGACGACGGCGCTGCAGCCAGCGACAGGTCATCACCGCCACGGTTGTCCCCCGACCCTGTGCTTGGCCCATTGGATCCCGATCTCATGCATACGGAGGCTGGCAGTGACCTCGATTCCGCCGTAGATCCCCCCGAGTGTAGCTCCTCGGCGTTGTCCCAGAGCTCCGCTCTGTCGGCAGCCCAGCCACACAGCGAAGCAGCGCAGGCCCGTGCGGTGGAATCGCGGGTGAGCTGCGACGGGGCCGCGCCTCCTGGAAGCGAACAGGCAGGGGGGGGGCAACAGGCAGAACAGCGGCATGAGGCGCTGGGCGTGCCGTCCGGCGCCCGGGATCTACCGTGGAGCGGCGGGGAAGGGCCAGCGCTACCCCTGCCGCAGCAGCGGGCCTCGTCTGCCGACGACTCGCGAGGAAGTGCGACGGTCCAGCGGCACCGCGGCAGTGCGCCCCCGCTGACTGCTGCGGCGTTTGGCTCGCGGCAGACACTGTGTGGCTCCTGCGTTGCCAGCGGCAACCCCATGCATGTGCACCCGTGCTGTGAAATGGATGTGCGTGACTGCGGCTCGTCGTTCGAACTGGGCTAGAGCGCTCTTGCGGGCGGGGCGCCTGGAGCGGAGCTCGCATGCAGGAGCGCTCGGTAGCAGCAGCGTGTGTGCACGCGCTGTGCTCCAAGCTGCGGCCCGCAAGCGTGGTGCTGACGCATCACGGAGTGGTGGTGCTGCAGGCGTCAGCGCGGAGCGCACCCCAGCCACTGTCACATGCGACAGTGACGGCGCAACGCTGCGTGTCTGCCTGCCTTCCGCGGCACTGCCACAGCACCGCGCCGGCGGCACTGAGGAGGCCGGTGGCGCACCGCAGCTGACGTACCGCCGCATGGACACCGGGGGCGGCGGGGACCCCCTCGCTGGCTACTTCCTCGGGTCGTACGGCTCTCACGGTGACGAGCTGCTGTACCTGCAACGCGGCCTCTGGCAGGGCCGCGAAGCCATCATCGCCCACAAGGTCACTGGTGCGCACCCGCCTCGTTGCCTCCTTTCTCCCGGTCCCCCGTCACCTCCTGTAGCAGCCGACGCGTTACGCGCTGTGACGGACTGTACATTCAGACACATGGCGTGCATGCAACCGGCGGTGTGGCAGCGATGGCTGTGCGTGTTGTGTTCAGGTGACCTGTACGTCCCGGCCGGGCAGGTGTCGTTCCGGGTGCACACAGACGCGCCCAACATGAAAGTGATGTACTCTGCGATGCTCGGTGCTGACGTGGCGCTCGCCGGGGAGGGCTGCTCCTGGGCCGACGGCGGCGCAGCCACATCCGACGGCGGCGGGCCCACCGCCGGTGGCAGCGGCGCGTCGTGGCTGCCAGGGGACCTCGTGCAGCTCGGCGCGCACAAGGCGCCGATGTTGGCGGACATCGCGGGCGGCGCCGACCTCGGCTTTGTGTGGACGGGCGCTTACCACCGCCAGTTCCTGATCCTGCTGACCCGGCTCACCTTTGATGCCACGTAGCAGCCGCGCAAGTCACTGCGGCGGCGCACACCGGTGCGGTGGGTGTGCGCAACAAGGATGCCGCTACAGAGCTTGCATCACACCTTGTCTTAGTTTGAGGTAGGGAAGGGTGGTTGGCGAGACGTGGGCTAGGTAGTGGAGGCGGCGCTGCCTGCGTGCGTTGCGAGAGCAACGGTGCTGTGGATGCAAATAATCGGAGGCATTTGCACATGTTGACTTGGTGCCTGGAGGAGAGTGTAGACTTTGGTGTGAGGCAGCAGTACAGAGACTCGAGAAGGTCGTATCCCAGTTGACTGTGTGTGGCTTGGTGACCGTGTGTGCAAAGGTTGGGCGGCCAATATGTGCAAGAGGCTGTGTGCTGCCGCGTGAGACAAGGTCGGGGAATGTGTAAGGCAGCATTACTTTCTCGTGGCGCACTTTAATTTGCAACTGGGCCGGCATGCTGCCTGCACCGCAGGGCCGTGAACACGCAGCAACGTGCGCCCTGCGCCAGAGGGGCATCCTCTCTTGCTCTCAGCATGTACACAAGGGACACATGAGTGCTCCAATGGGTTGTGGCCAACCTGAGGCTGCACTAGACCAGCTTCTGAAGGCTGCGCGAGTGTTATGGATCGCAGGTCAGTCCTGACTTAGTGAGGGTGTCGGGAGGTGTCATGCTGTTGTAGTGTGACATTGTGGCCATGAATACGTACAGGGTACACCTATGCTTTTTATGCGATAGTCCGAGGGTACTTTGAACTGGGTATACCTGAATGGCCACATGGGGCACTTTTTGGGGGCAAAGAAACTGGAACCTTTTCACTTCACCAACCCCTAAACCTGTTGATTAATTGTCAAATTTTCAACCTGACAAGATTCAGGAAAAAATCTCCTCAGCAGAGCATTCCCATGATATCCCGCGCTAAATCGACGTGGTGAAGGTGGCTCGCCGGTCTACCGACCAACTCGACGCTGTGACCTATCCACACTGTGATGACAAATTGCAGTAGGAGCAAGATGTTGGCAGTAGAACGCGGACATTTGCCACCTGCAGTCTCATCCTGCTATGACTGCTGTACGATTCGGCGCATAGGTCTGCAGGAGCCATCAAACCACCTGGGCAACCGACTGAGAACGCAAAAGACGAAAAGCACATAAAATGCTATCACCACAACAGGGGATCCAAATGGATCGCAGTGCCATTCTGTATGCCCTGGGCAGCATCGCTGCCTTTGCCGTCGTCCTCAAGAAAACCATATTCCGTGGATCGAAGGCAAATCCAAGTGCACCTGCGGTGCGTTTCTACTTTCACATGCCATTTGTCCAGTCGGAACGGGGTGCTGAGGGAATCCGATCTTCACGACCGTCTCTTACAGGCTCAGAAGTCATCTGTGAAGGACATCCTCGCAGGTGCAGAGTACTCACTCATCTTCCCCCAGGCTTATGCAAATGCGTACATGCTTCCATGTTGCGTTATCAGTGTAGCTGTTTGTGGTTACATGTAAGCAAAACACCAGGGCTGGCCACTGCTTGATCATGGCTTGCAGAAAATCCTCTGTTGTTGCAAGTTGCACTTGCTCAAGGAATTCCTTTGTCTGAATTGGCAGGGTCAGGGCCGGATGCAGAGCCAAAACAACCTGCTGAGGATGCACCAACTGAAGATGTAGCACTGCCTCCTGCGGCTGACGCCATTTCCATCCATGAACATCCAGCAGTTAAAAAAGCTGAAGTACGCAACACACATTGTTTCTGCTGCTCCACTGGTTCCTTTTGGTTCTCGTGCTAAGTATTGTAGCGCGTTGATCGGGCGTTGCCACCAGCTGGCTTTAGCTATGTTGGGCTGTGTTGATTGTTACATGATTCTGTTCAATGTACGTCAATGCATAAAAATGTAGCTTGCGAATGCAGAAGCGTATGCACAAGTCCAGGCTGCTGCGGAAGATGGATGAAGATGTCAAGGAGCTTATGCGTCAAGTCGTGTACCTGCGTGCAATTGCACAGGCCTGATCCACCTTGGCCAGTGCAATCCTTGGGTCGCTGTTCAGGTTGTCTGTTCACACAGTTTGGCGACAAGAGAATCATGGTCGAGTTGCAGCCTGATGACCACTGGCATGCAGTCTACACAACGGTGGGATGAAGTTTCGTGGACTGGCAGCTTTTTTGTTGGAAGTTGGAATGTCTGTAGAACTCAGGACCGACAATTTGAAAGATGGCCACAAGTTTTTACAATTTGTTCATGGCTTCCCTGCTTCTCATGGATGTTGCTGGCTGTAGCTTTAGCAATGGCAACAGATGCACACAACTCATGGTTACAGGTTGTGGAACCGTAGACTCACGACGGGGTGGCGCTGCACTAATTTCGGCACATGATAGCGTCGTAGCCAAGGTGGCTGGCATGCATACTGGCACATGGACAGCAGCTTGACAGCAGGTTGAGCTGACAACACGTCGGTGTGCCGGGACATCCTCATGGATCGCCGACAGTTATCCACGTGCAACACATTAAACACCTGCCGAGGCAGTGCAGTAGTCGCGGTCACCATCTCGCAACGACAACGACCAATTTTCCTGATCCTAAAATCCAGGACAACCGTTCTGTATGTTACACTTCCGGCACTAATGTCCATGATAAAGAGAAAGGAAGAAAACAACTCGGTGATGTGTTGCGTGAAGCAGCTTTATGCGTTGCCGTGACCTCCAGTTTGCACGCGGTTGAGATCGTCCTCCATACCATGCATGGTTCAGGCGAAAGTCGAAATGCCAAGGACACACGACCTGTCCGAGGTTTACTGACGCTGTCCATTGCTTAATATGTAGCATCTTTCACAATCTGATCAAGAATCTTGGATAGCTTGTCTCCATTTCTCACGTATGCAGATCGAATAACATGGCTGATCGCTGTGTTGTCACCTGCGCAGGATTCGCCGGCCCTGCCAGGCATCGATTCTCCACTGGAATGTAAGCTGCTTGCAGCTCTGTAATACATCGCTTGCAAGAGCATTCGGTACGCACGCCGATGTCTCAAGGCGACGTCGCGTTCGGGCATGGTCATCGTTATGGGGATGAAAATGCTGCATTCTTCGGCAATGTCAGCCAGCCGGTACGTTCATAAACATCGTGTTCATCCTTTTGTCGTGTGAGGAAGAGTTCCTGGGTTGTGAACGAGTTTTGTCAACGCCTGTGGTTACCGCAGCTCGAACTCTCATCTCTCGCGTCACACGCCCGCATTGCTACACCTGTCAGCGCTTTCTGTCAACAGATTTGATCTTATGTGATACTTTGTCGGTCAGGATCGTGGAGAAGCTTTTAAAGTACGAACATCTCGGCGGCTCGAGGCAGTCACGAAGGACGCCCGAACGTCCTGATGAATATAGATGCACATGAAACACGCGCATTGCAGAGTTGGAGTGTTTCAAAGTCATCATTGTAGCTTCTTGTATTGTTACATTCCGAGTGAACTTCGGTTAGCTGCTCCGTGAGGACAAGATGCACGTCTTGAACACTTTCGCCTATGCGTGGCATAATACCACTCCTGATGTTGACATGTTGCCACATGTAGGCTAACCAAGGAGCCTGCGATTTGAATGGCATCTTCATGCCATCATCGTGCGTTCTGGTTGGAGGGACAATGCTCGGCAGAAAAGCTGTCGCAGGCTGCGTCGGCAACGCGGATGGTTTGATAGGCGCTGATAAGTATGGCCAGGAAAGTCCTGGTCCTATCACGCCTGCACCGGCTGTACAGCAGCTACGACACTGGATCCCACGCACTGTCGTGCATTGTGAATGTGTTCCACACATGCACATCGACGGCATTCAGCAGATCTCAGAACTCGGCTCAGGGACATATGGGAGGGTGAGCTTTACTTTCACATACCTGTTATTTTTTGTGTGGGCTTCCTGGACTCATGTAGCATGGTTAGGCAGCCAGCTGCAGTGATTGGAAATTTTTTCCAACAACAGTCTCCGAGTTGCAGGTGATGAAGTCCATCATTCCGTCCTGGAATCCTCAGGTTCTGGTTGCGCTCAAGCTTGCTGCACCTGGCCGTGAGAAGGATATCACACATGAAGCTGTGGTCTTGTCACGGCTCAGCCACCCAAGAGTTATTGGGCTTCACGCAGTGTTCCCATCAGATGACGATGCGTCAGTCGCAGCAGCAATTGCTACAGAGATTTGTGGAGGAGGCTCTCTTGGCGACTGGCTTGTGACTCGTCGTACACGTGCTAAAGCCAGCGGCTCGTCCGCCCTGTTGCCATTCCAGCAGCGTCTTGACATTGCATACCAGGTCCGCTCCTGGGAACTTTCAATCTACTCAGTGCGCACCAAGTGGGGTGTCCTGTCATGGGTACTGTTGCCGACGTGAGCCAGCCTCGTGTGAGCCAATCGTCTGTGGCCAGTCGCTTGATCACCGCACTCAGTTCCTGCAGGTTTTGCAAGGCTTGCACCACGCACATTGCCGTGGATACGCACACCTTGATATCAAGCCTGGGAATGTGCTGCTGCGCAGTGGTTCCCCAGATGTGGTTGCAGATACGCAGCTTTGCGATTTCGGCCTTGCAGAGCCAATTGATGGCAAGCCGATGCCCGGTCAGTACCGTGGCACGTGGCCATACATGGCGCCAGAGATGGTTCGAAACTCGCGCACGGCTGCGGCGCCAGCCCTGGACGTGTGGAGCTTCGGCGTGCTCTTGTGGGATCTTGTCAGCGTAACAGCCCCTGGCAGCGGACTCAGTGGGGACCAGATCAAGCGTGCTTTGCGTGAAGGCAAGTTATACACAGGCGCAGGCACAGGGCTTCCCTGTGAGCCTGAGTGGCGGGCGCTCATCGCCCGTTGCCTCGTGTACGCCCCGGAGCGCCGTGCATCCGTGCCCGAGCTTCTTGCCGATGTCGCGGCAGTACGCGCCCTGGCTGCGCACCGCAAAGAGGCCGCCCAGCGTGTGGCACGCATCTTCGGTGTGCTGAATGGTATGGGTGGTGCCGTTCTGGCGGCTGGTGCAAATGGTGGTGCTGTGGGCAAGTCTGGTCCAGGCAGCCCGCGAGTACAGGCATGTTGGGATGGGCGCGTTTTGCAGCGCACACCGTCCCCAGCCATCCGGGCTCTTCCAGAGACCCTGGGCCTGTATGTATGTGCACATGGAAAGAGTGACTCTGCCAACGCCTGCAAGTCGCCCGGCAAACACTCACAGGGTGCGCCGCAGCTAAACCTCCCAGACACGCTGGGGTTGGGCGGGCCAGGAGGTGAAGGAGCACGCTTGTTTTCGCCTTTGAAAGATGGCCAACAGTGGAAGGCTGGCGCAGGCGCTTCCCGTGGCAGCAGCGCCATCAGCTGTGGTACTTGTTTTGAGCAGGAGAATGACCGATGGGGTCACCTGAACCTGCCCAAGACTAGCGAGCTGTGGGCTTGATGGGTCCATATTGTGGCGCCATGGCATGGCAGTGTGGCCAGTTGGCCGTTTTAGGTTTGTGCTCCGGGTGTGAGCATTTGGGAGTACAGGGGAGTGGAGGTAGTGGTGTCTGTGATGAGGTGGTGTATTCAGGGCACAGGTCTGTGGGAGACCTGGGGTGGTTGACATGGTGGCTTCTTTGTGCTGTGCACCTGTTGGCTGCTGTTCCAAGTGCTAGGTGGCCACTGGTGCTGCAGCACACCGAGGCTGTGTATAGGAAATGAGGTGGAGTTTATTGGGTGTAGACTAATGTTTTAAAACGACTGGCCGAAGCATGTGCTTATATGGAAGTCTGCCGCTGTTCCATCTACAGTAGCTTCTACTCTTGCCCGCTGTGGTGGTTGTGCTCCCAGCTGTGGACGGCATTGGCCAGCTGCGATTCGTGCCCATTTTTCATGTTGTTGTCGTCCAGCTGCTCAGTAAAGTTCACAACGAATTTCTTCTACGTCCGCATCCCAATAATGTGCTCTTCTGGTGTGACCCTGGAACCTGATGTGCAGTGTCAGGCTTATGCGCTTTGCCACTGGTCCTCGGAGTCCTATGCTGGCATTTGCGCCTGGGTTGTTTGGTAGCCTCGATCTAGTCTAGGTACTAGACAACGCTCTAGACGCTACGAGAATTTGCAGCTCGTCAACCAGCAGCTGTGGCCTAGGTAGCGAGAATGCATGATCACCGTTTGGAAAATGGCTACTAGCTACTCCAGCAACGCATCTGGGCTGATTTGTCTCCACCAGGCGTGTGGTACATGTAGCACGGGATGCCCCCAATTTGTTGCATTTCTTGTTCGGGTTTCTTTTCCGAGTTCCGTTCGCCTTGCAGCCCGCTGATAGTTAAGCGTACATCCACACTTTGTGTGTTGATATGATATAGCATCGATACCCAACATGATATTTTTGTACGCATTCCTGCTTGGATTTTCCTGTTTCTCGGCTGTCTCTAGCAGTGACATGGCTGTGTGCCCTCTGCAGCAAAGGACCAGTAAGGTGAGGCAGCACCGATCGTTCCTGTGCCCTGTTGACTTCGAATGAGGGTTGCAGGATATTATTGGCAATGTGCTGGTCCCTCACGCCCTGACGGGCGCTGCTCTCGGCACTTTCGATCGTACAAACCAAACTTTGCCCCCCTTCGCTGTTCCGAGTAATTCCTGTTTACCTGGTTTTTGCAACTTGCGTACACAGATAGACTGATGTACAGGCATGCGCTTGGATCCCGAGCTGCGGCGTAGATGGATGTAATTCGAAGTGCGTTGCCAATGTTTTCGGTGTAAACAAGCTTATGGACAGGCTCGCGTCCATGCAAAGCATGACGATGGCTTGTGCTGCAATCACTTCCACTGTCCGAGGAGCAGGGTTGATGGCATCCCGAAGGCTTCTGGTTTGTATCTGTACTCTGTCCTCCAGTGGGAATTGGTCGTGTATGAAAGTCCGCTTGGGCATCTGAGTTTGAGGCTTTGGGAACGCATTACAAACACGCCAGCTATTGGGAATCTGACGCGCAACAGAAGATCTATGTGTCCAGGCGATGGAAAACCCTGCCAGGTCGAGTGTTCTCCTGCTTGATGCTCTCATAAAACCAGGAAAGTCGATCAAAGACCCCGGCAGCGCACGCAAGATTCTTAACTCAGCCACCGGTGGCAGTGTACGAATCCTGCATTGTACACATTGGACACCTGCTGCAGCTATGTCAGGCATAGCATACGCACTTGTCATGCCCCGTGCTGCTGGTCATATCAGTGCCTGTTGTGCTCAAGGCATCTGTGCTTGCAACCTGTGGCATGTGGCACATTGATGACAGGTTATGTACGCCATACCAACAGTTGTCAAGTTTTTTATGCAGCCGTGTCCCACTGATTCTGAAGTAGAAGCAGCCGGACCTGCTCTGGTGCTTTTCGCCGCGCTGGCAGAAATAGGCCTCGCAGAAGGTTCGAACAGCCATTTTCAGCCACATTCTCCAGGTGGCTGCCGTGATGATTATCATTTCGTTAATCATTTGGGGGATATCTTCCACCTATGACACGCTTGCACCCACCAATGCAACGGAAATATGCATAGTTCATACAAGGCAGGAAGATGCGCGCTGTAAACTGTCCAGTCAACAGGATTTCTTTTTAAATGGGAATCGGTCATCACGCCAAACCCAAACGGTCATCGGCCACAGCATTCCTACCGGTAGGGGCGGATAACCCTTCCTCACATTCTCTCTGTAGCCTTCAGCATGGCTTACCTATACGCTGCTGTGCTGAACATGCCTGCCATGTGCAGGCGACATGGATGCTGCGGAGAAGGCTGCAATGGAGATGATGCTATCAATGATGCAGGATACAGAGAAGTTGAAAGGTTGGCTGAAATCCAGTTGCACAAGCGCGGAAGTTTCAGGTAATGAAGCGTCTATGTACAACGATGAATCCATGCAGTGGACCACAGCCATGCCTGCACCACTCACCGTATGCAAATCATCGGATGACAGCATCGGACAGCTCTCAACGTGCGAGCCTCCCACACCAAAGCAGCGCATAGGAAGGCAGGCTGCTGATAGATGCAGGTTGACCTGCTGACGATTGTACAGTTGGACGATTGACAGCTTGAATTTGATGAAACAGATTCCAGGGACTGCAGAACTCCTGAGAAGTAGTGTGACATATGAATCAAGGCCTGATGAACTGCAGTTGTGCAGGCAGATCTTGCAGTTAATGGGATCTAGTGCATGTAACACCAGCGCTGCTACAGTCTCAGGAGCTTCCTGCATTGGTCCTGACGCAACACTGATGCTGCCAGAATGCATGAATGGAGCATCCTTAATTCTCAAGCTGGACGTTGCTGACGTCGTGACTTCAGTCTCGTCTTGGAATGCAATCCATGAGGCCTGCATGGCAATATCGAACGCGGTGTGTCCTACATGCCATGCTGGCTGGCCTGGGAGTGACTCGATGGGACAGTGACTGTGTACATTGAGGATCCTGGTCTAGGCATAGGGGGCTCATCACACCTTGTGGTGATATTCAGCCACTCATTGCCGACTTTCAGTAACGTTGGACCACTTGGGCTTCTTATACAATGCTTATTGAGGCATCAACTTGACGTATACAGACATCGTGCCAAGCCAAGGAAATGGACCAGGAGGTTCAGGACGGTCTGGCTGCTATGGTGAACATGGATTCAGATGCAGCATCTACTGCAGAGGAGCTCACAGAGGAAGTTGGGGCTGCACAGGCAGCCACTGCTGGCTCTTTGGTAGCTGCCATGCTTGCCACGTTTGCACTGGCAATCTAGCTGTGTGTGGGGCACAGATTGCACACCACTGCACGCTAGTCAAGGCGTCGAGTCAGAGTGGAGAGCCTTGACCGCAGCCGAGATCGCCAGGAAACATAGCGCCCTGCTGACAAGACATACAACCACATAATGAACAATTTTATGGCCTGAAATATGTATGTGGAAAGTGTTCCAATCCTTCGTGGATATTTGCCAGAGTGTGTGTTCAATGGTCAACTGATGTGAGGTGCTTTGTGCCAAGCTTGGAGTGAGTTGGAGCATTGTACGCCACACACATCCCGCCGCGCCGTGCTCTGCCTCCGCAAACGCAACGGTAGCGCTGCAGCCTACCTTTCCATATGACCCCATTTTGGCTGATATCGCCCTCGCCTGACTGGTCCCGTCCCTCTTCGACCCCGCCTGCCCTTGCCTGCCACCTCCTGGCATCGTGGAACACCAGTGCCTCGACCTGGAGGCAGCGCTCGTGTTGGGGCTGTCTTGAGTGGCCTGCAACCGGCAGCCTCTTCCTGCTGCTGTGTTGTGTGGCCTGGGTATGTCAGAGCGGTCTACCCGCAAGTCCTGGCACAGCTGCATGGAGCCCCTCCCTGATGCCACTCTGGGGGTGGTGCCACCCTCTGACCCGGTCTTTGGTGTTAACAAGTGGCAATTGTTTGGTTTTGGCATGGCAGCTTTGTTCTGTGCTGCTGCCGTCTGGTACTATCCATGCCGTTTGAATCCGTTTTGCAGCAACTGTTCTATGCAAGAGACAACGACAGTGATCACATTAGGGGGGGCGCGGACAAGGGAACTAGAGGGGTCGAGGAGGTACAGGATGAGACAGGCCAAGCTGACGTCCGCCGGGAAATGGTGACAAGTGTTATGCTCAAATGTACCAGGCAAAGCCACAATGGTGTGCAGCACCTGTATGACTGCATTCGGCCATCATCA